>CAUYUJ010020315.1:678979-741479 GCA_963575745.1 Prorocentrum cordatum | reverse complement strand
TGATGATGATGATGATGATGATGCTGATGATGATGCTGATGATGCTGATGATGCTGATGATCCTGCTGATGATGATGCTGATGATGCTGATGATGCTGATGATGCTGATGATGACGATGAGCAGATGATGGGGATGTCTCGAACGGTTTGCTGGTTTTAGCACTCCCAAGAGGGGGCCGCAAGGGGTATTGCACGGCCTCTGTTCGCACCAAAATGGCGGGGATGTCTCGAGCGGTTTGCCTGTTTTGGTCGCGAACATCATTCGTCATCGGATCAGATTTGGAGGATGCCTCGAGCGAGGCGCTCATTTTCACCCCCCAGGTGGGCCAGATTTTGAGGATGTCTCGATCGGTTTGCTTGTTTTGGTGGCCAGATTCGTGGGCACAGATTCTCCTCAGGATGCCACAGGAGGCTCCAACAGGCTCCAGGAGGCCCTAGGAGGCCACATGAGGTCCCAGGAGGGATCAGGAGGCCACAGAAAGACTCAAGAGGCCACAGGATGTCCCAAGAAGCTCCAGGAGGCCCCAGGAAGCTCCAGGAGGCCTCAGGAAGCCACAGGAGGCCCCAGGAGGCAACAGGAAGCGCCAGGAGGCCTCGGAAGGCAACAGGAGGCCCCGAGAGCCCCCCGGAGCAGGAGGCCTCAGAAGGCAACAGGAGTGGCTCCAATCCGATGTTTTTTACATATGCTCCTATAGATTGGGCCTCACCTGGAGCACAAATCCTTGATGTCATACATATGTTTCTATATATTGTCCTTCTCCTGTGTGCACAATCCTAAATGGTTTACTTATGTGCCTATAGATTGGGTCTCTCCTGGGGCACGAGTCCTTGGTGTTTTACGTGTGTTCCTATATATTGCCATTCTCCTGTGGCTCCAATCCGCAATGTTTTATGTACGCCTGTTCCTACATATGGGCCTCTCCTGTGGCACGAATCCTCCCTAGGAGATCCCAGGAGGCCCCATGAGGCCCCAAGACGCTCCCCGAGGCCCCAGGAAGCCCCAGTAGGTTTCAGGAGGCCCCAGGAGGCCCCAGGCTCATGCGCAGAGACGCGCTCGTAATAGTGAGGCTCATTCACACTCCAGTTCATTCGCAGTTAGATTCATGACCAGACCGTCACAACTCAAGCCCGCTCACATTCGAAACTCTTGCGCCTAGACACTCACGGCGGACAGGTCCATGCGAATAGGTGCACATACGGGGAGCTCCACGCAGTGAATAATTTTCTGGTTGGTCGTGTCGTCATGCTTCCCCCTCTTCTTCTCCCCCTTACTCTTTCTTCTGTCCTCTTCCGCACTCCCTGCCTCCAATCGAAACCTCATGGCCCCCTGGATCCCCATAGTGCCCCTGGCAGCTCCTAGGGCCCCCTGGCCCCAACAGCTTCTCAAAACCTTATAAACCCGCGTCTCCTCCGCCTCCTGTAGCCTTAAGTCGGGCGTGTCCACCTACAGGAGGAATATTCAAAGATAGTCCAACAATAGTCGGCGGACGATTCTTCCACTATTCTGACCATTTTCGCGTATGTTTTTCCCTGACGTTTAAAATCCGCCTGTAGGAGGACATGCCCGACCTAACTCTAGCCCTTCCCTCCCCGCCCCTCCTCTCCTCGTCCCTCCCCGTCTCTCCGGCGCACGGCGCGTGCGGCCAGGAGCGCGAGGCGGACCCCGAGGTGGAGGCCTCCCGGCCTCCCGTGGGCGAGGATGCGGGGGGATCCTGGGGGGGAGGCGTGCGGACGATGGTGACGATGATGGTGGTGTTGATGTTGTCGGCTGGTTCTGGTGATGGTGATGATGATCATGCAGGTCGTGGTGGTGGTGATTCTGCTGGAGGTGGCTTCGGCGCTGGCGATGATTTACTGGGGGAGATGGAGACAACGATGATACTGATGATGATGATGCTGATGATGATGATGCTTATGATGATGATGATGATGATGATGATGCTGATGATGATGATGATGATGATGATGATGATGATGATGATGATGCTGCTGATGCTGCTGATGATCATGATGCTGATGATTATGATTATGATGCTGATGATGTTGATGATGCTGATGATGATGATGGTGATAAGGATGATGCTGATGGTGATGCTCAGGATGAGGATGAGGATGCTGCTGATGCTGCTGCTGCTGCTGATGGTGATGATGATGATGATGATGATGATGATGATGATGATAAGGATGATGCTGATGGTGATGCTCAGGATGAGGATGAGGATGATGATAAGGATGATGATGAGGACGAGGGTGATGATGACGATGACGGTGATGCTGAGGCGACTGCTGCTGCTGAGAATGACGACGATGGTGATTCGGATGCGAAGGAAAGGAGGGAGGGTGAGGGAGGAGGGGGATGTGTACACATCGGCAAAGCCGGGGAGGGGTGGGGGTGGTGGTGGGTGGTGGTGGTGGGGGGTGGGGCTGGGTGGGTGGGAGGGAAAGGTGGGGGGGAGTAGGAGGTAGCAGGTGCGGGGGATAGGAGGTAGGAGGCAGGATGTGATGATGATGCTGATGATGCTGATGATGATGTTGATGCTGGTGATGCCGATGATGATGTTGTTGTTGCTGCTGCTGTTGCTGTTGTTGTTGCTGTTGCTCTTGTTGATGCTGATGATGGTGGTGGCGGTGGTGGGGGTGATGATGAGTATGACGATACTGATGGTGATGATCATGGTGACGATGGCGACGACGATAACGACGACGACGATGACGATGACGAGGATGATGGGGATGATGATGCTGCTGCTGATGACGATGCTGATGATGATGATGCTGATGATGCTTATGCTGATGATGATTATGTTGATGATGATGACGATACTGATGATGCTGATGATGATGCTGATGATGCTGATGATGATGATCATGATGATGATGCTCAGGACGAGGATGATGATTAGGATGATGATGATGATGATGATGATGATGATGATGATGATGATGATGATGATGATGATGATGATGATGATGATGAGGACGAGGGTGATGATGACGATGACGGTGATGCTGAGGCGACTGCTGCTGCCGAGAATGACGACGATGGTGATGCGGATGCGTAGGAAAGGAGGGAAGGTGAGGGAGGAGGGGGATGTGTACACATCGGCAAAGCCGGGGAGGGTGGGGGTGGTGGTGGGGGGTGGGGGTGGGTGAGTGGGGGGCGGCGGGTTGGGGGGGGGGGTAGGAGGTAAAAGGAAGGTGCGGGGGATAGGAGGTGGACGGCAGGATGTGATGATGACGAGGAGGAGGAAGATAGATGATGCTGATGCTGATGATGATAATGATGATGATGATGATGATGATGATGATGATGATGATGATGATGACGATGATGATGATGGCGATGGTGATTGTGATGGTGCTGATGATGATGCTGATTATCATAATGATGCTGATGATGATGCTGGTGATGATGATACTGATGATGCTGGTGATGATGGTGATTCTTATGACGATTATGTCGTTGCTGTTGTTGTGGTTGTGGTTGCGGTTGTGGCTGTGGCTGTGGTTGTAGTTGTTGTTGCTGCTGTTGTTGTCTTTGTTTTTGCTAGTGTTGTTGGTGTTGTTGCTGCTGTTGCTGTTGCTCTTGTTGATGATGATGATGATGGTGAGGTGGATGAGGATGAGGATGAGGATTCATTGGCTTACGCCACACCGCCGACCCCTGGGGGCGGCAGCAATCGTCCCCCGCGTGGCCTGTCTGGACAGCCTGTGAGGCCCCTCTAGACACGTTTTAGAGCCCTCTTAGGACCGTCCTGCCGTTCCCCCGGGCCGTTCCTATGCTTTCTGGGGCCTTCGTGGGGCGCCCGGAGGGAGGCCGTCGTGGAGCCTTTTGGAGAGTCTCTTGGGATGCCAGAGGTCGATCTTGGAGGTTTACTGGGCCGTGTGGGCCTCGTGAAAGCCCAAGAAGCGAACATGCTGAAAATGTACGTTTCCCCTGGGCAATGGGACGGTTTTTGCTTCTGGAGGCCTGCTTGGAGCGCCTCGTGGTCGCGTATGCAAAGGTCTTGGACGCCCATGGGGCTGTCTGGAGGCAATCTTGGGCGGTTTGGACCGACAGCCTTTTGGAGCCCTCTTGGCAGCTCTTGGGAGACCTCTTGGCCCGTTTTGGAGCCCTGTCGGGACCGTCCTGCGGCTTTCCTGGGCCGTTGCTATGGTTTCTGGAGCCTTCGTGGATCGCCTGGAAGTCGTCTTGGAGCCTTCTTGGGAGCCTCTTCGGGTGACAGGGGTCGATCTTGGATGTTTATTGGGCCGTTGTGGGCCTCGTGAAAGCCTAAGAAGCGAATGTGCTGAAAATGGACGTTTTACCTACGGAATGGGACGTTTTTTCCTTGTGGAGGCCTTCTTGGGGCGCCTCGTGGTCGCGTTCTCAAACGTCTTGGACACCCATGGGGCCGTCTGGCGGCGATCTTGGGCGGTTTGGACCGAATCGTCCCCCGCGTGGGCCGTCCGGACAGCCTTTGGGAGCCCTCTTGCCCCGTTTTGGAGCCCTCTTGGGACCGTCCTGCGGCTTTCCCAAGCCGTTGCTATGTTTTCTAGAGCCTTCGTGGATTGCCCGGACGCCGTTTTGGAGCCTCTTTGGGAGCCTCTTGGGCTGGCGAGGGTCGATCTCGGATGCTTCTTGGGCCGTTTTGCGCCGCGTGGGAGCCGAATGGGCGAATGTGGTGAACATGTACGTGTCCCCTAGGGGATGGGGCGATTTTTGCTTCTGGAGGGCCTCTTTGGGGCGCCTCGTAGTATTGTTTCACGCGTCTTGGGTACTTATGGAGCCGTGTGGAGGCAATCTTCGGCGTTTTGGGGCGACCTTTCGTCGATTCGCAGCTCTCTTGGACCGTTCCGGGAACCTTTGGAACCTTTTTGGCCCGTTTTGGGGCCTCCTGAGGCTCCAGGTGTGCGGATGATGAATTTGTCCCCCACCCCCCCCACCCCCTCCAAACCGGCCGGACCAGGCCCCGGGGGAGGGGTTTGGGGAGGGGGAAGCATCTCACACGCCGTGACCCCAAGGGGTCGGCGGATTTGAATCAGGAGGAGGAGGAGGAGGAGGAGGAGGAGGAGGAGGAGGAGGAGGAATGTTAGGATGCGGGGGATCGGGGAACGGGGTAAGGGATTGAGCGCGACGAGGCGCATGACGCTCAGGGCGCATGACGAGGAGGGCAGGGTTTTGGGTGGATGACGGATGCTCGTGTTTTGTTCGTGTGTGTGTGTGTGTGTAGCCAGCAGGTGGAGATACCAGTATGGGAGGATGCACAGAGGACGGAAAGGACCACGACGGGACAAGATGAGTGGGGGGGGCGCGAAGACGACCGCGCTTTGCGCAGTGCTTCCAGAGCCGGAGCGCGCGCCCCTCTGCCGCGGCGCGTGGGCACCGCGCAGCGCGGGGCACGAGCCGCGGAGTCGGGTGTCCCGGGCATCTTCCCTCCCCAGACTCCACCTCCTCCACCTCCCTCCTCCTCCTCCTCCTTCTCATCCTCCTCCTCCTCTCCCTCCTACTTCTCCTCCTCCTCCCCCTTCTCCTCCTCCTCCACCTCCTCCTCCTCCTCCCCTCCTCCTCCTCCTCCTCCTCCTCCCCTCTCTCTCTTCCTCCTCCTCCCTCCACCACCTCCACTCCACCTCCACCTCTACCTCCACCTCCACCCTCCTCCTCCTCCTCTCTCCTCCTCCTCCTCCTCCTCTCTCCTCCTCCTTCTCTTGATTCCTTTCAAGTCCAGTCCAATTCTTCTCCTCCTCTTCCTCCTCCTCCTCCTCCTTTTCCTGCTGCTGCTGGTGCTGCTGCTCCTCCTCCTCCCACCTCCTTGCTCCCTGTTCCTCCTCCCCCTCCTGAAATCCAGTCCAATCCAATCCTTCTCCTCCTCCTCCTCAGTCATCCTCCCTTCTCCCCATGTCCACTTCTCGTCCCCCTCCCCCCTCCTCCCCAGAGTCTCACCGCAGCGACGTTTGGCTCGAGCCACCCACCGCCGCGGGAGCCGCTCTGCGGGGGCGCTCGCCTCGCGCCGGCAGCGGGGCACAGGCTATGGCCGCGGCCGTGCTCGTGCCCCGCCACGCGCGTGACGTGGGCCCACCTCGCGGGGACCCCTGCCTCTGCAGGCGCTGCTCGTCGCCATCGCCGTCGTCGTCGTCGCCGCCGTCGTCGCCGTCGTCGTCGCCGCCGCCGCCGCCGTCGTCGTCGTCGTCGTCGTCGTTGTTTACGTCGCTACCGCCGTCATCAGATTTGTGGTCGTCCTCGCCGAGATCGCCAGTGTCCTCGCCGCCCGCAGGCGCTGCTGCGGCCCGGCCGACGAGCACCGGACCTTCGGCCCCTGCTCGGCGCTGGCCCTGCTGTGCGACCACCCGGGGCTTCCTCCCCGTGGTCGGCGGGCCATGGGGGGCGCCGTGCCGGCGGCCTCGGTGGCGGGTGGTGGTGATGTCGGTGTCGGCAAGAGCGAGATGGGTACGGGAAGAGTGGGCACAATGCCCAACAGCAGTCCCTGTTCATTTTGAACAGGACTCGCTGTCCGCGCCGCCGCGGCCTGTGTCCATTTGAGGCAGAAGGTCGCCTGCCCCACAGCGGAGTTGTTGGTTTGGGACAGCATTTGTTGTTGGGCTTTGCACCCGTCTTTTCCGTACCCGTTTCGGGCGTCCAAATGGTGGTGGGAGGAGCAGGAGGCAGAATTGCAGAGCAGCAGGGTGGCGGTGGTTCCAATACTCGCAACATGCCATCTCGCACGCGTCCGAAAGAAAACATGTCTTCCTCTATGTAATGGATTGTGAATCACCCGCGGCGGATCCTGGCCATTTGCGAGTCGCTACTCTGCGAGTAGTGGAACGCGCATGTCGAGTGATGATGATGGAGGTGATGAGGACGATCATGACAAAGACGACGATAATGAGATTTCGGTGGTGATGCTACTGATGATGACGAGGACGAAGATGGGGGATGACACGCTGAGCTAACCCCAGTTTCCAAGCGTCAGTCAGCGTTCCGAACTTTTCCCAGACCCCCGTCCCGCGAAACAGAGCGACACGCTATGATATTATAAAGCGTATCGTGTAGCAGGGGTCGCCGTCGCGAGACGTGGAGCAACAATTCCGCACCCCAGAGCCTTCCAACAATCCCCGAGGAACCCTCTGGAGATCGTCGACTCGTTTGTTGCCAGAGGTAGTCTTGGTCCAAGTTTGTCCTTGCTTTTCCTGAGACTCAGATGAATTCCAGAGCCCCACGTGGCGCGGATGAGGGGTTCCAGAGCAGCGCGGAGGGCTGGGGGCACCGTGAGCCAGGATCACCTCCGGCACCCTCCGATCGATCACCAGACCTACCCTGGGGTGCTCCTTGACCAGAATTTCGATGGGAGTTCAGCCGCGGCGGCAAGGAGCCCCCCGGCAGACCCGAGGCACGGCACAGAGACGTCCGAGAGCCTGGATCCTTGGCGTTCGACGTCGCTCGCGCTGGCCTTCGCAAAAGGCACCCGCAGACCACCGCCAGGCCTGGCCAGGTCCATCCTGGGCCCCGGCATCGTGCTTCGACCCTCCTGGGCGTGACGACCCTTGGGCACCTCTCCTCCTCCTCCTCCCTCTCCTACCTATGGTAGTGGTGGTGGAAAATCAGAATCTTGAGGGGCAGCGATGGGGGGGATAGGCACAGGGGGGGACGCATCGACCCCCAATCGCCCATGGATCGGACCCTCAAATTTGGACCTGCCGCCGGCGCTGTCCCCTCGGATTTGGCCCGCCGCCCGCGGGGCTTCTCAGCTGCAGCGTCCTTCGCCACCCGTGCAAGACGCTGCTGCTGCTGCGGGGCGCCGAGGTGGCGCCGCTCCGGCGACTGCTCGCGCAGGCGCCCCGTCTCGAAGACCGTCCCGCCCCACCGGCAGCGAGTGGCGCCGACGGCGGCGGCGACGGCGACGGCGACGCCGACCTCGGCGGCGGCGATGACGAGCGCGCCGATGCCGAATGCCAGCGGCGGCGGCGGCGGCGAGGCGCCGAACGATGCCGAGCGCGGACGGCGACGCTGGCGGCCGCGGCGACTGCGGCGACGATGCCGAACCACGACGGCGACGGTGGCGGCGCTGGCCGGCAGCGCTTGGCACTGGCCAGGTGCCGCCTGAGACCGCCCGCGCCCTGATGCCAGAGCTGCTGGACGGCGTGCAGCGGCGGGACTTCCTGGAGGTGTTGAGCGTAGATGGTAATCTTTAGTCGGGCGTGCCCCTCTACAGGAGGAATATTCAAAACTCGTAAAAATATAGTATGGGACGATGTATCGACTATTTTGTATATTTTGTCGTCTGTTTCGAGTCTTTGTTTTATCATTCGTCCAAAACCCGCATGTAGGGGGACATGCCCGACCTAATGGTAATCCAACTCTCTCCTCTTCAAAACCTCTTAATGCAAGGGAAATCATGTAATACTGTGACAAGGATGTTGTCTCCGAATCGAACTGACCGTTCGATGAGTGCGTCTACCCTTCCGCCACAGCTGGCAGTGTTGAGCCACATAGCTATGGGCGAGAGGGATGATATATAAGCACGAGCGAGCGAGAGCAGCAGCAGAGATAAGTTTCAGTATTGTCCCGTCTAGTCACATCTCTGCCATGCACTTTTCACACAGGAAAAAGAAACGTAATTAAATCATGCAGAGCAAGTTGACAGCAAGCTTCTAGAATTTTCAATAATTTACTCCTTCGGTTCGACTGGACAAACCACCGTCCGTGCACCGAACAGCATATATCAAGATATTTTCTTGATCTGATCTCTAAGGGGTGCTTGCCTTCACATCTGCCACCATCTCCCTCCGAGCCATTGCCACGGCTGGCTCAAGGAGACTTCTCCCTTCATTTGGTAGCGGTCCTCAGTATTTGTGAGCTGACCTGATGATGTGGTAGGCCACGCAGGTCTTGATGGTTGGGCCGAGGTTGTAGATATGGCTCTCGTCGAAGTCCAGCTGAAGAAACCTTCCCAAGCAATTGGCGTAGTGCCTATCCTTTTGGAATTCGTCAGACAATTGTTTTCGCTCGTACTTGCCACTCTTGATACGTGCCTTTCCCACCGTGATTAGCCACTGTCTCAAACGTGTGCTATCTCCCAAGAAAATTGGTTCTTCTGCCTCATACTGGATCTCGTCGTTGTATGGTACAGTCTCCATGGGTTCCTCCACCTTCCTGCTTAGGGCAACCTGTTTGGGCTTCTCCAGGCTCTTGACACTCTCCTTCTGGAACAGGTTGTCGCTGCTTGAGTTGTCCACATCCATTGGCGCTGACATGCCAAGGTCCTCGTCGCTGTCGCTTTGTTTAGGCTGCATTATGTAGATTCACATGCTGACACCTGCGATGATAGAGATTGTTGTCACCACCGTAGGAGACATCGAAAGACAAACTCCATACTTTGCGAGTGCACATAACTGAAACATGACTGCAACTTGGCCAGGTATCTGGATAGTCCGCTGCGCGCCACTCCTTTCCATCGGGTAATCTTCCGTCGCATCGTCCTTATAGACTGTCTCAGCGTCTTCAGCTTCATCCTGAACTTCGTCTTTCCCGTCGTAGAAGCACTCATCTACGTAGTTGTACTCTTCCACCGGCCATGTCGAAATCTCCTCGTTGTTGCCATCGGTGTCGTCGTACAGCTCCTGCTTGACGTACTTTGTCATGTTCGCGTTCAGCGTGTCGACCTCCTTGTTGGCTGCCTCTTTCTCTGGTCCAAGTAGCTTTCGTCCGCGTATCGATGGTGCCCTGTTATCAGGCCCAAGAGTTCACACATTTGATATCTTCCTCGCGTAGCCTCATGAAAGTTTTGTCAAACAGTCCGCCAACATCTGCTCGCTCTTGACCCACTGATGCTTACTTTCTTGAGTGACTGACGTAGTATGACCGCTTCTAAAAGTATCCTCCGATCGGTCACTGACATATTCTCCTTCGTGATCGTGCCGTAGAGGCTCTTACAGTCGGTCACTGAACTGCATGTCGCCGGGCAGGTGTCATGCACAATCTCGGTAGCGTCCATCTCTGGGTACAGGATCTCCGCTAGGGTAGACCTCGTCCAGATCAACATGTCCACTGAATCTGCACATGAGTACGCCTCCGCAGATAGAGTAGATCTCACCACTCGCTGAATCTTTGAAGACTGCCATTCAATGCAGTGTACCTGGTACTTGTTGTCGTGGTCCTCGTTGATCTTCTGGTCGCCTAGCATGATAAAGTGTCCACGTAGTTATCTGTGCTTCGGCAGGTTGTCGAAAGCGGTGTTCGTCACGTAAATCTGTTCGCTTCTGAATCCTTCTGATTGCTGCGTTGCCATCTTGTAGGTCCTTAGCCGTCGGAGCTCCAAGGGTAGATGCCAATCGAGATGCTTCGAACGCCTCCTCGAAGCAAATCATGCGCTCAGCCCACTGCGGTTGTCCCACCACCATCCGTACTCCACGATGTTCGGCAAGGGTTAGTTTACTATCAGGTGCCTTGCTGCGCTCTCGGGATACACGCAAAGTCTGCATCGACTTCGCGTACAATCCTTCTTGGTGACGTTGATGCTGTCGTCCTTCTCCCGCTGGTAGGCTCGGCCACAGGTTGTCGCCTTCTCCGCCCTTGCGTGCTTGACCTCGCCAAAATCGATCCCCTTCTGCAGATCCTGCATGATCTTGGCGCCCTCAGAGTCGTACTGCTTGACGCCCATGAGGAAGTCGTCCACAGGTAGGCACATAATCTCGATGATCGTGCTCTGCTTACTTCGCTTGTCGCTGGCTCGAAGCGCAGACCGACCCAGCCAAGCTTTACACTCGTCTCGCGTAAAGCTACGTGCAATGCTCTTGCCGCGTCGTTGGTCCCGTATATGCTCTTGTTCAGCTTCAGCTGGTCGTTTGCCTTCACATCTGGGATGGTGCACTTCCCGAGGTTCGTCGGGATCCGAAAGTAGAGCTCGCGCGTGATGGCCTTGCCTTGCAGAAAGGGCTCCTCACATCTGCGACGACTAGGTCCAAGTTAAGGCTTGATACGGTGTTGCACAGTGTTAGCGTCATCTGTGCTGATACTGTTGGTCAATCTCGGCGTAGCTTGTCGTCGAACTCCTCCTCGTACCCTTGTCCGCAGATTCTCGCCTGCGGCTCAGAGGTCGTCGGGTTCTTGTCAGCCCAAACCATTTTGGAACTCAGGATCTTGTCCCGGTCAACCTTGTCGATTGCTGCTCCTAAAGATGTGTTTCGCTGCAGCGGACTTGCACCGCGTGTTTCATTCCTTCTCCACAACGGCCTGCATCTTCTTCGATTTCACCTTGTCGTCTTCCAGCGCCTTCAGGTTGATCTCCTGGTGCTTATTGGCTCTCGGCTGGGTGCACGCCCGCTCGGCTGCGAATGCTTCGACAAGTAGCGATATCTCGGCTAGCTGGTTCATTGGTCCAGCTTACCCCTTAGCCCGCTTGATGTTGATGGGCACGCCGTCCAGCAGGAGCTCCATCAGAGTCACGGGGCGATCTTGCCGCTTGCCCTGGTGCTGCTCTGGTTGACGTGTACTCGCCGCTGCCGCGCCTTGATGATCCTGCGGTGCTGGTGTTGGCACTGCCGCCATTTCTTCTGCCTTCGTGCGCTCCTCCATGTGCCTCTGAATTCCAGCAGGCACTTGAAGCTTTGCTCGGTCGTCCAACGCGTCGTCCCTTCTGGTCTGCTTGAGCTTCGGTTCCTTCTTGGTAGCATGCTTCTTGCCACCTCTTGTCTGCCCTTCGGCTGTTCCTGCTCCTCCATGATCTCGTCAGCTCGATCCTGGTGTCCAGCTGGAGGTCCTGGCTGTCCTGCTGCAGGTTGTTGGTCACCTCCTGGTTGTTTTCCCGTTTCTTCTTTCCTTCTCGAGGTAATCTCCTCTATCACCGTGATGGGCTGTGTAGAAGCCACATCGTCGATAATCAGAGGGTTCATCTTCCAGCCTTCTCTCGAGATATCTCGTACCAGGTCCCTGGTGTCCATGTTGGACAACCTCCCCCTCTCGATCTCGTATCCAGGCGCCGCGTCTGGAAGTAGAGGTCCATGGGTAACACCGTTCAGCTGCCTCAAATCACGCTTGCCCTGGCTGCTGGCCGCTACTGCTCCAAGAATTGCGTCCCAAGCTTGATGCGCTCGACGTGATCGTCCTCGGAGGTCTTCCCCCGCTTGACCTTGATTAGCTGGTACTTGCTCGCACTCGTCGTCCAGCCGTTGCCTCATAGGCATCGCGTCATTGTGGTGCACCACTTCCGATCGTCTCTCCTTGCCCTTGTCGCTGTCCGCCTCCGTCAGCTTGATCGCACCACCTTGTGCAGGTGCTGCTGATGGTGTCTTTCCTTGGCCTCGGGTTGGCGGTTGTGGTTGTGGAGCACCTGGTGGTTGTTGTCTTGGAGGTTGTTGATAATCAGATGGCTGTCGCTCTGGAGGTCGCTGATTCTGCTGCTGATCTGGCTGTTGGAGGTCGCTGTCGCTCTGTCGCTCTGGAGGTCGCTCTGGAGGTGGCTGTTGTACTGGCTGTTGGTCTTGCTGTTGATCATCTCGTGCTGGGTTGTACTGTGTGCCTCGTAGTTCGAAACAATCTCGCTGTTCAGCTCGTCCACGTGCTGGTCCACCGTCTGAGAACAGGTCGAAAAACTGCATCGTGCTCGCCTCGTTCTCGGTCTCCTTGCGCAGTATATTTGGTGAGCTCAAAGTCGGTGCCCGATTGTGGATCAGCCAGTAGCAATTCTCATTTTTGCCCAGGCTCCGGGCAGGTCCATGCCATCGAGCATGCAAATTGCGCTTGAGATTGTCTGATTGCTGTAAATCTAGTCGATTTCAGAACGGCGTTCGATCCCAGTGCCCATTCTTGTGGTGAAAAGCCCGCTGTGCTCACCAGTTGGTTGCATGCGTTCGCCATGCGTCGCACTGCGGCTGCGCCCGCGTCCTGGCCCCGAACTTCTCCAGCACTGAAGACACTCGTCGCCATCTCCTTCAGGTAGCGTTCCTTCCTCTCGACCTTGCCCATCCGCCAGTGAGCCTCTGGTTCCGCGTTGTTGATCACAAGGCCCAGGTCGTTGGACAGCGTCCGGAACTCGCGCATGAAGGCAGAGTCCTGGTCCTGTTCCAGTGCGATTGGAGGCACGTCAAGTGAGCTATCTGAGCACGAACGCCTCCTTCGCCAACTCCGCCGTCGGTCTTGATCCAGGACACGTGTAGATGGCCACCGTGAGTCCGATGCAATGTCCACGATCACAAGCACACACGTGCATGTTCTTGTCTAGGTCGGACATGATCATGAAGCTTATTCCAGATTTCGTAATAAAGGGAGGGGTCTCTTTTCGGGGGGGCTCTCTTCAAGGCTATCTTGGAGGGCCTGGGGGGTCTGGGGACGATGTTTTGGAGGGTTCTCCCACGGGGGAGGTCTGAAATGGCTTGTCTTGGAGGGTCCAGGCCCCCTCCCTTTTATTACGAAATCTGGAGTATGCTGGTGGCCTCGTTGGAGTCCTTGACCTTTGGCTGAGCTGCTGTAGGTCGTGCTGCCGTCTGTGCTTGCTCTTCGCACGTCGTACATCTGAAGAGACGTGCTGCCTGTGCCGCCCGTCCGCTAGCTTCACCATGCTGTAAGCATCGTACCAGTGACTTCTTGTAGGGTCCAGGAGAATGACTCTCGTGTATCTTCTTGATCGCAGCTCGCATTAGTGGTGGCACTTTTGCCCAGTCCGCCATCTCGATGTTCTCGCCTTGCTTGCTGAAGATCGTGGCCGCACTTGTGTGCATTTATGCTTCTGCTTCGGTTGGCCTCGACCTCCTCGAATTCGATATGCTCGAAATTTTTGGCGTACCTGGCGTAGCCGCCGTGTTGCGTCTCGAGGTACTTCTGATCCTCGATGCCGTCCATCATCGTCTTGGGTAGCTCTATCGCCCAGTTCCCAAGACTTGATGCTGCCCCCTTCGGCCTATTGCTCACGCTAGTGTGTAGGTGCGTGACGTCACATCTCACACTTTTGAGTTTCTTGCCCAGCATGATGGCCGTCGTCAGGAACGGGGTCGGCTTCTTGACTGGATCGCCCATGAAGTCCACCAGCTCGCTGCCCTCAGCGCACAGAATAGGCTTGCTTTGCCCGGTCGTCGTACTAGTAGGCCTACTTCGTCCTACTAGTACGACCGCGGGGCGTACTAGTAGCCGTACGTAGCCGTACTCGTACGCTCGGCCGTGCATGCCGCAGGCGTACTAGTAGCCGTACGTAGCCGTACTCGTACGCTCGGCCGTGCATGCGGCAGGCGTACTAGTACCCGTACGTAGCCGTACTCGTACGCTCGGCCGTGCACGCCGCAGGCGTACTAGTACCCGTACGTAGCCGTACTCGTACGCTCGGCCGTGCATGCCGCAGGCGTACTAGTAGCCATACGTAGCCGTACTCGTACGCTCGGCCGTGCACGCCGCAGGCGTACTAGTAGGCCTACGTAGCCGTACTCGTACGCTCGGCCGTGCACGCCACAGGCGTACTAGTAGCCGTACGTAGCCGTACTCGTACGCTCGGCCGTGCACGCCGCAGGCGTACTAGTAGGGCTACGTAGCCGTACTAGTACGCCCGCTCCGGTCGTACTAGTACGCGTACGTGGCCCTACTCGTACGCTCGGCCGGGCACGTCGCAGTCGTCCTCGTAGCCGTACGTAGCCGTACTCGTACGCCCGACCTGGCACACCGCCGCCGTATTAGTAGGCGTACGTAGCTGTACTAGTACGGCCGTCCTTGCATTCTGCTGCCGTACTAGTAGGCCCACGTCGCCGAACTCGTACGCCCCCTCCAGTCGTACTCGTACCGGTACGTAGCCGTACTCGTACGCTCGGCCGTGCACGTCGCAGTCGTACTAATAGCCGTACGCAGCCCCACTCGTACGCCCGAGCCGCGCACCGCCGCCGTATTCGTAGGGTCACGTCTTGGAAGCATCTTTGGCCGTCTGGAGGCCATCCTGGGCGTCTTGAAACGATGTTTCGGCGACTCGGGGCTTCTTGGACCGGCTCGGGAGCCTCTTGGGGCCTTTTTGGCTCGTCGTGGAGCTCTGTGTTGTCTCATGGCGCGTGTACGCCGGCTGGCCGGGCGCTTCCCCTCCTGATCGACCAGACGAGGCCCTCAGGGAGGGGTTTGGGGAGAGGGGGAGCATCTGACACGCCGATGAGACCCAACGGGTCGGCGGATTTGTCTAGTACATCGGTTTTCGCAATTGTCGGCCTTCGTGAGCCTTGTCGGCGTGGCCACTAGTAGGGCTACTCTGGCGTACTCGTACGGCCCAGGAGAGCTGGCGGGGGCGTACTAGTAGGGCTACTTTGGCCTACTAGTACGACCGGCGGAAGGCTCCCCGCTCGAAACATGCTCGAAAGTCCCCTCCGGCGGGGCTACTAGTAGGGACGAAGTAGCCCTACTAGTACGGGCCCCGGGGGGCTGGCGGGGGCGTACTAGTAGGGCTACTTTGGCCTACTAGTACGACCGGCGGAGAGGCCCCCCGCTCGAGACATCCTCGAAAGTCCGCCCCAGCGGGGCTACTAGTAGGGCTACTCTGGCGTACTCGTACGGCCCAGGAGAGCTGGCGGGGGCGTACTAGTAGAGCTACTTTGGCCTAGTAGTACGACCGGCGGAGGGGGCTCCCGCTCGAGACATGCTCGAAAGTCCTCCCCGGCGGGGCTACTAGTAGGGTCGAAGTAGCCCTACTAGTACGGGCTTCGGGGGGCTGGCGGGGGCGTACTAGTAGGGCTACTTTGGCCTACTAGTACGACCGGCGGAGAGGCTCCCCGCTCGAGACATCCTCGAAAGTCCGCCCCGCCGGGGCTACTAGTAGGGCTACTTTGGCCTACTAGTACGGGCCCCGGGGGGCTGGCGGGGGCGTACTAGTAGGGCTACTTTGGCCTACTAGTACGACCGGCGGAGAGGCCCCCGCTCGAGACATCCTCGAAAGTCCGCCCCGGCGGGGCTACTAGTAGGGCTACTTTGCCTACTAGTACGGGCCCCGGGGGCTGGCGGGGGCGTACTAGTAGGGCTACTTTGGCCTACTAGTACGACCGGCGGAGAGGCCCCCCGCTCGAGACATCCTCGAATGTCCGCCCCGGCGGGGCTACTAGTAGGGCTACTCTGGCGTAGTACGGCCCAGGAGAGCTGGCGGGGGCGTACTAGTAGGGCTACTTTGGGCTGCTCGAAAGTCTCCCCCGGCGGGGCTACTAGTAGGGTCGAAGTAGCCCTACTAGTACGGGCCCCGGGGGGCTGGCGGGGGCGTACTAGTAGGGCTACTTTGGCCTACTAGTACGACCGGCGGAGAGGCTCCCCGCTCGAGACATCCTCGAAAGTCCGCCCCGCCGGGGCTATTAGTAGGGCTACTTTGGCCTACTAGTACAGGCCTCGAGGGGCTGGCGGGGGCGTACTAGTAGGGCTACTTTGGCCTACTGGTACGACCGGCGGAGAGGCCCCCCGCTCGAGACA
Organism: Prorocentrum cordatum; assembly: GCA_963575745.1. Lineage (NCBI taxonomy): Eukaryota > Dinophyceae > Prorocentrales > Prorocentraceae > Prorocentrum > Prorocentrum cordatum. The sequence goes on along the minus strand of CAUYUJ010020315.1, from coordinate 725,092 downwards.
TCCTCGAAAGTCCGCCCCGGCGGGGCTAATAGTAGGGCTACTTTGGCCTACTAGTACGACAAGCGGAGAGGCTCCCCGCTCGAGACAGGGGCCTGGCGGGGGCGTACTAGTAGGGCTACTTTGGCCTACTAGTACGACAAGCGGAGAGGCTTTCCGCTCGAGACTTCCTCGAATGGGCGCCCCGCCGGGGCTACTAGTAGGGCTACTTTGGCCTACTAGTACGGCTCCGGGGGGCCGCCGGGGGCGTACTAGTAGGGCTACTTTGGCCTACTAGTACGACCGGCGGAGAAGCTCCCCGCTCGAGACATCCTCGAAAGTCCGCCCCGGCGGGGCTATTAGTAGGGCTACTTTGCCCTACTAGTACGGGCCCCGGGGGCCTGGCGGGGGCGTACTAGTAGGGCTACTTTGGCCTACTAGTACGACCGGCGGAGAGGCCCCCCGCTCGAGACATCCTCGAATGTCCGCCCCGGCGGGGCTACTAGTAGGGCTACTCTGGCGTACTCGTACGGCCCAGGAGAGCTGGCGGGGGCGTACTAGTAGGGCTACTTTGGCCTACTAGTACGACCGGCGGAGGGGGCCCCCGCTCGAGACATGCTCGAAAGTCTCCCCCGGCGGGGCTACTAGTAGGGTCGAAGTAGCCCTACTAGTACGGGCCCCGGGGGGCTGGCGGGGGCGTACTAGTAGGGCTACTTTGGCCTACCAGTACGACCGGCGGAGAGGCTCCCCGCTCGAGACATCCTCGAAAGTCCGCCCCGCCGGGGCTATTAGTAGGGCTACTTTGGCCTACTAGTACAGGCCTCGAGGGGCTGGCGGGGGCGTACTAGTAGGGCTACTTTGGCCTACTGGTACGACCGGCGGAGAGGCCCCCCGCTCGAGACATCCTCGAAAGTCCGCCCCGGCGGGGCTAATAGTAGGGCTACTTTGGCTTACTAGTGCGGGCCCCGGGGGCCTGGCGGGGGCGTACTAGTAGGGCTACTTTGGCCTACTAGTACGACAAGCGGAGAGGCTTTCCGCTCGAGACTTCCTCGAATGGGCGCCCCGCCGGGGCTACTAGTAGGGCTACTTTGGCCTACTAGTACGGCTCCGGGGAGCCGGCGGGGGCGTACTAGTAGGGCTACTTTGGCCTACTAGTACGACCGGCGGAGAAGCTCCCCGCTCGAGACATCCTCGAATGTCCGCTCCGCCGGGGCTACCCCGCCGTGGCTACTAGTAGGGCTACTTTGGTCTACTAGTACGGCCCCGAGGAGCTGGCGGCGGGGTACTAGTAGGGCTACTTTGGCCTACTAGTACGTCCGGCGGAGAGGCCCCCCGCTCGAGACATGCTCGAAAGTCCGCCCCGGCGAGGGCTACTAGAAGGGCTACTTTGGCCTACTAGTACGGCCCCGGGGGGTTGGCGGGGGCGTACTAGTAGGGCTACTTTGGCCTGCTTAGCCGTACTAGTAGGCGTACTTTGGCCCTACGGGTTCGCCTCCCGAGCGCCGCGGGTCGTACTAGTAGGCGTACTTAGCCGTACTAGTACGACCCGCGGAGTCGTACTAGTAGGCGTACTTCGGCCCTACGAGTACGCCTCCCGACCGCAGCGGGTCGTACTAGTAGGCGTACTTAGCCGTACTAGTACGACCCGCCGGGTCGTACTAGTAGGCGTACTTCGGCCCTACGAGTACGCCTCCCGACCGCAGCGGGTCGTACTAGTAGGCGTACTTAGCCGTACTAGTACGACCCGCCGGGGCGTACTAGTAGGCGTACTTCGGCCCTACGAGTACGCCTCCCGACCGCAGCGGGTCGTACTAGTAGGCGTACTTAGCCGTACTAGTACGACCCGCCGGGTCGTACTAGTAGGCGTACTTCGGCCCTACGAGTACGCCTCCCGACCGCAGCGGGTCGTACTAATAGGCGTACTTAGCCGTACTAGTACGACCCGCCGGGGCGTACTAGTAGGCGTACTTCGGCCCTACGAGTACGCCTCCCGACCGCAGCGGGTCGTACTAGTAGGCGTACTTAGCCGTACTAGTACGACCCGCCGGGTCGTACTAGTAGGCGTACTTCGGCCCTACGAGTACGCCTCCCGACCGCAGCGGGTCGTACTAATAGGCGTACTTAGCCGTACTAGTACGACCCGCCGGGGCGTACTAGTAGGCGTACTTCGGCGTACTAGTACGACTCGCCGGGTCGTACTAGTAGGCGTACTTCGGCGTACTAGTACGGCCAGCCGGGAAAACCAAGCACTCTCTCTCAGCGCACTGGTCCATCATCGCGTTCGCGAACTCAGCTCCGCGCCACGGCATGAGCTGCCAGGCCTTTGGCGTCAGTGGGTTCTCCAATACCATGTGTGTTCCTCGACGTGTGCAGTTGAGCGGGATCTGCTTGGCAAACTGCAGGTGCTTCATGCCAACTGCTAGCTTCTCCATCTTGGTCTTTTTTGGGAAAATGCGGGATGTATTCGTGAACGGGTCACAGGGGAAACCCACGGGCATCATGTGCGGATCCTCCTCGACCAGCTGTTTCAGGACCTCCTTCTGCGACTTCATGTCCAGCAGGTCGTCCCCGACCAGGGTACCCCTCGGTCTTGTGTTCAGGTATCTCCTCTGCTGAGCCTCTGAGGTAGTGGCCATGCCGCCCGCGTATAGCTCGCAAACGATGGGCCGCTTCTCCTCCAGGTCTGCCCTCATGGTGTCCACGATCTGCTGGCACTGGTCCAGCTTGTCCTGTAGCTCCTTCTCCAATGTCTCGATCTGCTGCCTCCGCTGCTTTCGTCGTAGGATGCCTTCATCGACTTCCTGAACCTCCGCGCTCCAGATGTCGATCTCGTCGGTCGTGACTGATGGTGCTACTGTTGTTTTGTCCTTCTTCAGCCAGTCCTTGTGCGATTTCGTCAGATGTCCCTCCTGAGTCTTCTTGAGAGGCACTCCATACTTGTTGATCGCCTCCGCTCCTTTACGTACGGTGCCGTGTCGAGCTCCTCCATCTGATGTATGCGCAGCAGGATTGGTGTCTTCGACCTCGGCAGCCTCTGGAATCGTAGTTTCACACCGGCTCCAGCGAGTCCGGCTGTAACTTCTTGTTCACCTTCCGCCATAACCGAGGCGCTGTCGTTCACGCTTCGGAACCTCATGGATAATCCCTTCATCTGGGTAGTGACTCTGCCGTCCTCGGTGCAGCTATTCAGTGATACAGAACCTCCGCATCCTCGTAGGCACGCCGTGCCCAGTACAGCACGTCCGTCGGGAATGGGCCCCTTCCTCACCGCGTATACCTCGGTATCGTCCAGCCCCTGATGGTAAGCCTCCCGCTTTGGTGCTGAGGTTCGGTCGCCTCCTTTCCTGAAATCCGTCACCGCTCTGCGTTCTTGCTAAAGCCAGTTGGGCCGCACTTCGTTGGGTAGTCGCTCACAGGTGCTTCTTACGATACTTCGTAATTCCGCGGTAGCGCCCCACGATGATTGGCAGATGTCGGATGCCAAATTCCTGAGTCCCGTAGGCGCCATCTCCATGGTGATGCTCATTAGCTGGTTGATTCGATGCCTTCGCACCACTCCATGTAGTCCATGTAGTTCAGCTCCATGTTCTCACAGGTGATCCATAAAGCATGCAATTGGTCTGCCCCATGCTTGATCGCCTCGAGATCCGCCGCCGTAGTGTCGTTCTCTGAGTAGTCCGTGCTACGTCTACTGGGACCGGTCCATCCGTCCGAGCTTGGCCAGGACTCGTCCTCTGAGTCGGGTGTTGGGTCGTCCTCTGGTTCTTCTGGTTCTTTCGGTAATCGTGTGAGCCAGTCTGGATTTAGATGGTCCCCCGCTGCCTCCACTGCCCAGGGGTTCACGGTCTCCGCGTCATCCTCGATCTGCACCTTCGTCAGGCTGCCGATCTTCGCCATCGTCGCATCCATGGTCGCCAGCTGGTCCTTAACCATCTTGATGGCTGTCAGGTTCATGGAGCCGTCTGCCATGAGCAGCTTGATTGCCGTCGCCATCGCGAATCCAGATCGTCATAGAAATCTTCGAAGTCTTCCTTGGAAGCCTCCTCGGCCACCTCGTTCTCCACTTTGTATATATATATATATATATATATATATATGTATGGCCCGATCCGCTGCTTGATGGTCTTGTCTTCGCGCACTCGAGGCCGCCCTTCCAGTGGCACTTTTGTGTGGCACGCGTTGCACTCAGTGCGCTCCTTGATCTTCTTGAGCCTCTCCTCTGCTTCCTTGCTGTCCATCTTGATTGAGCCTTGCTTGTTGATGTTAGCTTTCCAGCCTCTGTTGGACTTGCTTGGAGTCAGCCGCTCCTGGGCTTGTTTGTAGTTAGGCTTGTGACCTTGGTGTCCAGCCTTCTAGCCTAGACGTTGAGAGAGTCTGTTGCCAGAGTGTCGCGCTCCTCCTGGCTGATCTCCTCGGTGTCGACATCGACGATGACTCCATCAAACTCGTCGATGTATGCTGCGAGGGCATCGTAGTCCGAATCACTCAGGAAAACGTCCTCGTCACCTGGTCCACGCTGACCTCCGAGTGGGGCCTCTTCTTCGTCATCGTAGTCCGCTCGTACTCCGTCTCCCGCCTTGCGATGCAGTCCTGCACTGACTCCGATCGGTGTCTGAAGTCTTTGAAGAAGAACTCCTCGATTGCCTGCTGCTTCTGTAGTGGTGCAATCCGCTCGCACGCTGTCCGAACTGTTGCCACCACTTAACGGGTTGCAGCAAGTGCGTCACCACCTGCCTTTTCTAGAACTGCTCGAGCAGTGATCTCGACCTTCTTACGTGTGATACTCCACGCTCGTCCACTGAGTGCGTTCTTCACGTTGATCGCGTACAGCTTTCGAACTCTTTCTTCACTCGCGTGGTAGCCAAGTATCGCTCTCTCTTCGAGCTCTTCACCGTAGGCTGGGTCAGGAGTGAACCACGCCTTCCCTGTCTACGCAGAGGGGTCCGTCCTGCTGCTGCTTGGTCGTCATTGCGTCGGCAATGAGGCTGCTCACGTCGTCGCTGCTGCTGAGCATGTCCAGCTCGTTGCTGTTGCTGTAGTTGATGATGTCCGGCTTGCCGATGATGCTGTAGTTGTAGCTGCAGTCTGGCTCTTTGGTGCAACGATCATCCAAACTGCTGTAGGTGATGGTCTCGATCTTTGTGACCGCTGAAACACGAAAAGCGCAGTGGCAAAGCACCGCGATAATGCAGTCGAGCGCCAGCATGTCTTTGCAGGGCCACTCTGACATGAACCTCGTGACCGTAGAACTGATACAGCTCCAGGCTACCAGCGTAAATGGTAGTCACAATCGCTCCTGACCAAGACCTCTTGATGCAATAGAGACCATATCATTATCCCAGTGCGACCCTACCTAGGAGTTGGAACCCCTAGGAAAGCAACATGAGTAGTAACAGTAAAGCTAAGCTAAAGCTAAGCTAAAGCTAAACTAAAGCTAAGCTAAATTTAAGCTAAAGCTAAGCTAAAACTAAGCTAACGCTAAGCTAAAGCTAAGCTAAAGCTAAGCTAAAGCTAAACTAACGCTAAGCTACATTTAAGCTGAAGCTAAGCTAAAGCTAAGCTAACACTAAGCTAAATCTAAGCTACAGCTAAGCTAAAGCAAAGGTAACGCTCAGCTAAATCTAAGCTACAGCTAAGCTAAATCTAAACTAAAGGTAAGCTAAAGCTAAGCTAAATCTAAGCTAAAGCTAAGCTACAGCTAAGCCAAATCTAAGCTAAAGCTAAGCCAAAGCTAAGCTAAAGCTAAACTAAAGCTAAGCTGCAGCTAAGCTAAATCTAAAGCTAAAGCTAAAGCTAAAGCTGAAGCTAAATCTAAAGCTCCCAGGGGACTGGGGGAACCGCGGGGCGGGGACCGGGGGAACCGCCCGGGGCGGGGAGCACTGCCCGGCCCCTTTAAGCTCAGAGAGTAAGAACCCTTCTAGGCAGAGCCTAGGTCGGGAATAATGCGATAATCATGTCATCTCCGAATCAAACTAAGCGTTCGATGAGTGCGTCCACTCTTCCGCCACAGCTGGCAGTGTTGAGCCACATGGCTACAGACGAGAGGGATGATAGAAGCGCGAGCGAGCGAGAGCCGCAGCAGAGATCATGGTCATTCTTATCCTACCTGGCCACATCTCTGCCATGCGCTTTGCACATGAGGAAGGACACACCGGCGGCGAAGTCTGAGCCCTGCCCTCGCCGATCAACGATTCAGGCATCTCGATGGGCGGCGGCGGTACGGTTCGGGATTCGTCGAGCACGTGACGAAATCCGAACCCTCACCCCCGCCTCCCATCGATTCATGAGAAGCGATGGTTGGTGGGGGTAGTGTTCAGATGTCGCCACCTCAGAGCGGCATGCGATCAAGAGTCGTGCAGCCAATGCGCATGGTAAGGATGAGCAGCATTTCCAGTGGTGCTCTTGCGCCCCTCCTTCTTCAGCCTGTTGCTGGCCAACCCGTAGCTCAGAAAGCATGCACACGGGCGTACGAGTGTCTCACCTCCTGACCGCGAGTCCTCAACGTGCACGGTGGCTGTGCCCAGACATTTGGCGCCCTAAGCAAATCGAGGCGGCCCGTGCGCCATGTTTGGCCTCTGGAGGCCAGTTTCGGGCCTCGGGTCTGTAAGCTGGCATCCTTGGGCCGAGAAGCTCGCACGGGGAACGAGCCAAGAGGTCCCGGGGCCCCCGCGTCGGGAAGGCCTGCCATTTTTGGCCTCTGGAGGCCAGTGTCGGGCCTGGGGTCCGTGAGATGACATCCTTGGGCCGAGAAGCTCGCACGGGGAACGAGCCAAGAGGTCCCGGGGCCCACGCGTCGGGGAAGTCGCAGCGACCGATGCCAGGGCAGCAGAGACGCAGCGATTCACGAAGGCTGCCCCTGCAGGCCTCCCGAATAGGGTCCGAGTCTATGGGGTCGTAGGATCACGCCGCATCGCCGCTGCATCGGCGATGCGGTGCGATGTGACGGCCGACCCTGTCCACGCCGACGTCGCCGATGCATCGCCGACGCGTTGGCGACGCGTAGCCGACGCATCGGCGACGCGGCGCGATCCTCCGACCCTCTCTGCCCGGACCCCCTTTTGGGATGCCTGTCACCTCTGCGTTCTCGTCCGTCCCGCGAGCCCTGCTGTCCGTCTCTGCTGGCTGGGTGCCGCCGATGCTGCTGCAGCGTGGGCGTCCAAGGGCCCTGCGTCGGAGGAGGAGGCGGAGGAGGAGGACGAGGAGGAGGGGAGGATGAGGAGGCGGAGGAGGAGGCGGAGGAGGAGGAGGAGAGGAGGAGCAGAGGATGAGGGGAGGAGGAGGGAGGGGGATGGGCTCAGGGGAGGAGGAGAGGAGGAGGAGGGGAGGAGGGGAGGAGGAGAGGAGGAGGGGAGGAGGGGGATGGATTCAGGGGAGAACGCGTCGACCCCCAGTCGCCCGTTCACCGCGGACAGCGGCCTGACAGCTCACCCCGCCAACGAGCGTGCTGTTTCTCTATCGGGGGCCGAGTGCCGATCAGTCGGCGACGTATCGTTGATTCTGGGTCGATGTTTCCCTCCCGAGCTGGCCTCCCACAATTGTTCCTCCGTAGTTACCCTCTGGCGGCGCTGCCAGCGCCGCACCTGGCGGCACCCTGCGCGCCATGGGGAGGGGGGAGGAGGCGATCCTCCTCCTCCTCCTCCTCCTCCTCCTCCTCCTCGTCATCCTTCTTCTCCTCCTCCTCCTCCTCCTCCTCCTCCTCCTCCTCCTCCTCCTCCTCCTTCCCCCATCCCCATCCCCATCCCCGCCATCCCACCACCCCAGTTGGGGAAGCGCTCCTGGAAGCCCGGGGGGAACAGCCTACATCCACATCGAGGGTGGTGAAGCGGCCAGTGGGGCCCAGGCCAGGCCAGTGGAGATAGGGATCGGTTAAGCGATGATCAAAGAGGGTCCACGCGGACCTCCGAAGGCTCATGTTAGTGTTAAGTCGGGCATGCCCCTTGGCAGGAGGAGTATTCAAACATAATAAAACAATAGTCTGGGGAATATGGTTTGAGCATTTTTTGGTTATTTTCGGGCATTGTTTGAGTACTTGTGATTCGTCGCCCAAAATCCGCCTGTAGGGGGACACGCCCGACCTAATGTTAGTGCCGTTTCTCTTTCCTTTCCAGGTGGTGATCTCTCCCCAGACCTCTGGTGCAGCGAGACGGAGCCCTCGGCCTCGCCCACGGGTGCCTGGTTTTCCGTCGCGGGCCATTCGTTCTTTACGCATTTCCCAGATCGGGTGTTGCGTGAGGGGGGGGGCGATGCATGGAGGAGTGAAGAAAGGTGCACCTGTTGTGCCCCAAGGGGGGCCCTGAAGGGGCCCCCCTCAAAAGCCCCCCCTGGGACAGTATGGCCCAGAAGGGGCGCGAGAGGTGCACGCGTCCCCCGCCGCTGATTTGCCCCCACGAAGCAGCGCCCGACCAGAGCACCATGCCGAGGGAAGAGCATCCTCCGCTGTGCTCCTCTCGGCGGCGCGCGGAAGGGGGGCCGGGGCGAGGGGATCGGCCTTCAGACTGAGAATGGCCGGGGGCTTCTCAGGCCGCCTCGGAGGCTCCGAAGGAGGGCCCACGAACGAGAGCACAGCGGGAGACGTTTTTCCTTCGGGTTGCTCTTCCATGCAGTCTCGGGTTCCTGGGGCTCTCTCTCGGGTGTCCCTGGGGACGCGCAGAAGCGACCCGCGGCGGCAAGCCAGCCCCGCGGAGGGGTTCGAGCGCTGCGGGGTCCACGCCGCGAAGGCAAGGCGCGTCGCTGGAGGTCTGGGCTCGCTGGAGGTCGAAATTTTGGACACCTGGCTTAAGTCGGGCCTGTCCCTCTACAGGAGGAATATTCAGAAATAGTCAAAAATAGTCTGGGGACTTGACTTTTTTGGCCCATCCGGGGGGCATTATTTGAGTATATTAAATTTTTCCCCCAACATCCCCCTGTAGGGGGACACGCCCGACTTCACACTTCGCTCCGCCCTCCGAGAATTGCGATGTCTGCCAGCCCCTCCTCCCCGCTCTTCCCTCCTCCCTGCTCCTCCTCCTCCTCGACGTTGCCCTCCCACCCCAGGTGTCCAGACATTTCTCCCTCCAGCCGTCCCGCTGCTCAACGCCGGCGGGGATGTGGGCGCGGGCATGGCGTCCCTGCTGCAGCTGCTCGAGCCGCGGCACATCCGAGGATCGGTTCTGCCAGGGAACAGACCTGCCAGGAAGTCGATTTCAATGCAGCGACATTGACGAACATAGGCCCGCTTCGTCCCAAATGAGTCCTTGCACCGCTCAGCGTTACGGCAGGTTCGCGTCGCGTCGACGCGGCTGCGAACCCGCTGCGGGCGTTCAAGGTTCAACGCTGCCAGTGGCCCAGAATCGGCCAACATCGAACGGTCTGGCGATCGACAAGCCGCCGATTGTTCAAGGTTGAACGATCCACGCGGTGTCCTGCCGTACTTGTTTGGTAGAACAACAAGCATCACATACACGCACGGCAGTTGATTTCCTGCAGAACGAGTTTCCTGCCGCACCAGCCCTCGGCACGTGGTGCTGCTGGCAAGCAGCGTGCCCGCCGCGAAGCTTGCGGCCGTGCTCGCCGCGCCCGCGGCCAAGGCCAGGGGCAACGATGGGGGGGATAGGCTCAGGGGGGACGCATTGACCCTGAATCGCCCATTGCTCGCCGATAGGGGCCCGATTCCCCCGCCCCGCCCAGGAGCGTGCGGATTCGCCATCGGGAGCCCATTTCCGATCTATCGGCGATGTGTCGCCGATTCCAGGTCGATGGGCCCCCCCATGAGGTGCCCCCCCCTAACGTTTCCCCCCGCAAGCTCACCGCGCTGGTCGCGGCCGTGGACCCGGACCGCTTCGACGCAGCCCTCGTCCCTCTGCTGCTGGAGCCCGACGCGCTCCTCAGCGGCACGCTCGTGCCGCTCTTGCGGGCAGTGCACAGCCCGCACCTCTTGGGCCTCATGATGCCGAAGGGGACAGAGCGGCATGAGCATGCACTCTCGGAGCTCCGCGCGGGCTTCTTGGACCCGGGCCGGACCCCCTCTGAGATCCTGGCGTCTCGATCTGCCCGAGCCAGGCGTTTCCGCCCGGTCTCGGGACCCAGGACCCTCCGGGATCGATCCGACTCGAAAACTGGTGCAGAAACACACTCCAGATTTCGTAAGAAAGGGAGGGGGGTCTCATTTCGGGGGGGGGTCTCATTTCGGGGGGGGGGGTCTGGGGACGATGTTTTGGAGGGTTCTCCCACGGGGGAGGTCTGAAATGGCTTGTCTTGGAGACCCCCTCCCCTTTGTTACGAAATCTGGAGTAGGGTTGGGGCCGATTTTCCACAGTGTCGCATGTTGTCTCAGTGCGTCGGATCTCAGGGCCCCTCCCTGGCGAGCGGAGCGCGCCAGGGGCGGCGCCGGAGGCGCCGCCGGGTGGACCTGGCGCCGAGCCAAGAGACCCGTGCGGAGTGCCGAAGTCACGAACGAACAAACTGCACCCATACCCACAGGGGGGCGGAGGTGGCTATGGGTGCGTGCGGTCGCATGGGGAGCCCCCGCGCGAACGGGAGCCTCTCCCCGAGATCCGACAAACCGCGCCCAACACCCATAGCCAGCCCTGCTCCCTCCCTCCCCCCTGTGGGCCTGGGTGTGCGTTGTTCGCTCGTTCTACTCACCTCCTCGGTCGTCTGCGTCTCCCTGTTGTGCACGCCCGTGCTCTGGCACACACGTTCAAGAACTTCGTGCTCTGAGAGTGCTCCGTTCTCCTTCCGCGCGTCCGCTCACCTTCCTCGCTTGTTGTACACAATTCTTCTTATTCTTCTCGCCTCGCGTGCCCCCACCCGCCCATTCGGAAACCCTGCCCATGAGAGCTGATGGGAAAAGGACGAAGAGAAACATGTAGTGTGTAGTGAAACATAGCGGGCAACCAGGGTGATCAGAAAGATCTCTCGGGGGGGTGGCCTTGGAGGGCCTCTTCGGACCATCCCTGTGCCCGCGTGCGGGTGAGGGGGGGAGGAAGGAGGAGGAGGAGGAGGAGGAGGAGGATGAGGAGGCGGAGGAGGCGGAGGATGAGAAGGAGGTGGACGAGGAGGAGAAGAAGGAGGATGAGGAAGACGACGACGGCGACGACGACGACGACGACCACGACCACGACGACGATGAAGAGGACGAACAAGAAAAGTAAGACGATGAGGGTACGGACGAGAACGAGGATGATGAGGAAGAGGAATGAGGACAACGAGGACGAGTTCAGAGCCTTCAGAATCGTTTCTTGGAGCCCTCTTGGGACTCTTTGGGGGATCTTGGGGCTCCCTTGGAGCTCTTTTGGGGGGTCTTGGGGCCCTCTTGGGGCCCTCTTGGAGCTCTGTTGAGGGTCCCATGGGAGCCCTGGAAGGCCTCTTGAGGCCATCAGAGAGGCCGTCGATCAAAGGGGGGGGGGGGTCACCGATTTGCTTGCACCTCTGGGACCAGCAAGATCGCCCCTTGGGGCCCTCTTGGGGCTCTCTTGGGCTTCTCTTGGGCCTTCTCGGGGCAGTCTTGGGGGCCTCTTGGGCCTCTCTTGGGCCTCTCTCGTGCCATCTTGGGGCCATCTTGACGCCTCACAAGCGCATCGGAAGCGAACAGGGGAGAAGTACACAATCTTTGGGATCTCTGGGGTTATCGAAGGATGTTGGCCTCTTGGGGGGGGGGTCCTGGGGTCTTCGAGAGCACTTGGAACCGTGTTGTGGCCCTCGTCGGGCTTCTTGCGGGTATGTCGGGCGCCATCTTGAACTAGATTCGGCTATCTTGATCCGCCTTGGAGGCCATCTTGGAGCATCGAAGGCCCTCTTGAAGCCGCCTTGGGCGAATAAAGACCCCCTGCCTTTTCGCCCCCCCAACAAACCTCAGGGAGGGGGCGTGGGGGAGGTAACCATTCCGAAGAAAAACATGATTGTTTGCATAGGAGAGGAAGAACTCGTTGTACCACCTTCGCCCAAAGGGCTGGTGGGGTTAGGCCCCGTCGTGTCCTTCGGCTGCCGACGAACGCAAAGAGGATGCTCGCCTCTGCGACCAACACGTCGAGTAGGGCATCGTCTACCTTATTTATATACCCCCAATTTCAGTTTCCCGTCGAGTCCACGAACCTGCGTATAATGCTCGTGATCTACGGACACTAGGCGTATTGTTTGCACATTGTTCGTTTGTCGCGAAATCTTGTGCTTGTGGCGATGTTTCTCCCTCGGGTGATCAATTGCGCCCCGCCCTGCGTGCTGCTGTGGATCCTGCGGGGGGTGCCCGCGCCGCAGCTGGCCTTGCTCATCTCGGCGGTGCGCCCAGGGGCGGATTGGAAGCGAGATGGGGCAGCAAATCATAGGAGCCAGGGACTACTCTTGCCTGGGGTCGCTCTTGCGTGTAGCCGAGGAAGCAGCGGGGCACAGGCCTTTGAGAATGCGGCGGGGCTTCGGAGGCCTTCTGATCGGCGGCAAAAACCGTTGGGCGGCGCGGGCAGGGTTCGGAACTCGTCGAACACTTGGCGAAATCCGAAGCCGACCCCGCCTCCCAACGATTCAGGAGAAGCGCTGGTTAGTGAGGGTAGGGTTCGGATGTCGCCACCTAGAGAGGGCAGGCCTTGTTAGAAGGCGGCGGGGCTTCGGAGAAATCTTCGGAAGCCTTCTGAGCCCTCTGGGAAGGCCCGCCCTCTCGACCTTCCCCCTGGGGCGCGCCGCTGATTATCGACGCGCTGGAACCCGCCGACCTGGCCCAGGACGGCACGATCGCCCGCCTGCTGCGGGAGGCGGCCGACGACCCCGAGCTCGTGGAGCGCGCGATGCTGCCCCTGCTGCGGCAGGGCGACCCCGCAAAGATCGCCCCGCTGCTCCGGGGTGTCCCGGCGAGCACCCTGCTCCTCTCGGGTGCTGTTGGAGGTGCAGGAGGAGGGAACGGCAGCGATGCCGCTGCTCGCCCAGGCAGAGCTCTCGTCACCACGGCCGTGCTCTCCTCGAGATCCTGGTCAGAACGCACCCGCGGGAGAGGTCCAGGGAGTGGCGGTATCTCGGCGGCGAGCGAGGGGGGAAGTGAGAAGGAGAAGGCCTTCTCAGAAGGCGGCGGGACTTCTCAGAAGGCCTCTGGCCTTCAGAGAGGTTTTCCTTGTCTTCGGGGAATGCCCAGAAAACTTCTCAGAAGGCCCAGGGAATTTCGAGCCTTCTGAGAAGGCCCGCCCCTTATCACTTCCTTCTCTCGCTCGCCGCCGAGTGTTGAATCTTTTGGTTCCCTCAGAAGCGGTCCTGGCCCAAGTTGTTCCCAGCTTTTCGCGCCGTGTTGTGGCCTCTGGGGCCTGGGCCTCGTGTGACGGGCGCTCTGGAAGCCACCCGCGCATCCCTGGGAACAGCTGGGGTCACCTTGGGCCAGGGTCACTTCTCTAGGCCTCCCAGATAAGGTCGGAGTAGCTGGGGGTCGGAGGATCGCGACGCATCGCCGATGTATCGGGGATGCGGCTCGATGTGGAGCCCGATTTTCCCCACGCCAACGTCGCCAATGCATCGCCGATGCATCTGAAGAGATTCGGCGCGATATTTCGACCCCATCTGCTCGGTCCCCATCCAGGAGGCCTCTAACTTCTGGCATCACCCGATCCTCTTGCTCCAGCGGGTGGAGTGCTCTGGAATGCTCCAGCTGCTCGACAGCATGCACCCCGGCGTGGCCGTGCGGCTTCTGAGCAGCGGGCCCCACGAGGAGGCGGTGGCGAGGGTGGCATCGCTCCTGGCGACGGCCATAGGGAAACGAACAATGACATGAACATACAAATTCGGAGGTCCGTGCGGATTCGGCGCTGAACCCCCCTCCCTGGCGCGCGGAGCGCGCCAGGGGCGGCGCCGGAGGCGCCGCCAGGGGGGTCCGGCGCGGATCCGAGATATCCGCGCGGACCTCCCAGTTTTCATGTTTATGTCATCCACCACGCACCAAACCACCCCAGCCCAACCCGAAGGCCCCGATGTGCGCTCCATTTCCAGCTGGGGAGGCGTCGGGGAACATCGACAAAACGCGTGTGGAGCCCGTACCCCCCCCCAACCCGAAGTTCGGGTCTTCGGGTGGGGTTTGGGGTGGTCTGGTAGGCAGTCGGTCATTGTTCAGGAGGGGAAAAAACACACAGACACAATTAATCGTCCACTCCCGGGAAAATATGGGAAAATATGGGAAGTGGGGGGGAAGACAATAACCCAGAAGATATGGGAAAATGTGGGGAATCCTTTTATTTGTGTGTATTTATTTGTGTGTCCTGGGGCCCCTTCAATTGTTCGATCCCCCAGGCCATGCGCTTCCCCCTGGCGTCGGAGGTGGCGCGGCGGAGCTCGGGCGCCCTGGGGCTCGGGCTGGCGGCGGCCGAGACTGCCATGGGGCGCCTGCGGCCCGAGCGCGGCGGAGGCGTGCAGGACGTGGCAGCTGCTGCTCCTCCCTCCTCCTCCCTCCTCCCTCCTCCTCCCTCCTCCTCCTCCCTCCTCCTCCTCCCTCCTCCTCCCTCCTCCTCCCTCCTCCCTCCTCCTCCCTCCTCCTCCTCCCTCCTCCTCCTCCTCCCTCCTCCTCCCTCCTCCCTCCTCCTCCTCCTGCCGGATCCCCTCCCCTTCGAAGCCCAAGTCGGGCGTGTCCCTCTCCAGGAGGACACTTCAAACAGACTCAAAAGATAGTGTGGCGACGATGTCCTGAGTATTTGTGGATCTCTTTTGGGGTATTGTTTAGATTATTTTTAATTCTTCGTCCGAAATCCGCCTGTAGGGGGACATGCCCGACCTAAGCTTGATCTCCTCCCCTTCGAAGCCTCGAGGACGCCTTTCCTCAGCCCATGCCACTCCAGTAGGAGAAGGTGATCCAGGAGGAGGAGGAGGAGGAGGTGGAGGAGGAGGAGGAGGAGGAGCCCCCAGCCCAGAGTCCACAGGAGCCTCCTCCCCGAGATGCGAAGTAGGGCAGCGGAGCCCTTCGGAATCCCACGGCGACCCGATGTCAAAGGCTCGGTGATCAAGCAGTGGCGCAGCGAAGCGAGGCCTCTCGTGGTTGCACGACATGTTCTTCGAACATTTCTGGCCGAGACGGTCTTGTTCTAATCATTCGGTTCTGTGTTCTAAGAGCATTGTTTTGTGCTTATAACAGTTTCTGTTGCTAAGAAAATGCCGTGGTAGGCCTGTAAGAATGCCGGGACGGTCGGTCCCTGCTCAAGGTGAGTGTCTCCTGACAGTGTTTCCGCGGTGAGTGCCCTCCTCCCCTCCTGACCGCTGCGGCCGCCCCTCCCTACCCTGTCCTGCTCTTGCCGCCGGCCAATCAGTTTGCTGAGCGCCCCTGGCAACTTGAACGCGCGAGCGGTTTGCCTCTCCCGCGCCGCGACGTAACAAATTCTAGGGCTCAGGTAATCATTAGTTCCCCAAGTCGGCTTGCCCAAGGAGTTTTGATTCAACTCCTCGAACTTGTTCGTGCCATCCCGCCCTCGATGTCGGATTCCTGGGCCATGGCAATGGTTTCATTTTGCATGGCAGCGAACTCCTTGGGTATGGCCACGGGCTCCGTGGGTATGGCAGTGGAGCCCACTGCAGTCCCATCGACTGCTATGGAGTCCAACAGATTCCACTGAAGTCCTGTGGAGTTGAATAGAGTTCAATAGAGTCCAATGGGTCATTGATCCCAACGGCGTTCAATGGCGTCCAATGTTGTCTGGGCATCCGATTCGAATCCACAGGAGACCAACGGAGTCCAATGGAGTCAATGGAGTCCTTCGGGTAGTCCAACGGAGCCCATTGGAGTCCAATGGAGCCCTATTGTGCCCAATGGAGTCCACTGGAGCCCATGGAGTCCAATAGAGTCGTATGGGTATTCCAGTGAAGTCCCCATGGAGCCATATGGTGGTTACGATATAGTCCAGCGGAGTCGTGTGGAGTCCAATGGGGTCCAGTGGGTTCCAATATCGTCCGGTGGAGCTTAATGGATCTCAATGGAGTTTGATGGAATACATCGGAGTCGTAGTCCTTTCAATCGATATGCATATCTTCTAGTGCGTCGGCCTTGCGGCCGGTGCCGCCGACCCTGAAAGGGGAACGGCGACGATGGCGACGACGAAAACATTCAACATATCAAGGAAAATCATTGATGAACTATCTTGGGGTTGTCTTGAGAGTGCTTTGGGGGCTTTGTTGGGCCTCTCGAGGATCCTTGGGCCTCTCGGGGGCGTTCCGGGGCGGTAAGCTCGAAATGTCGGTTGGTGTTTCCCTCTCGGGAGCCTCTCAAAGCCCTCGTGGGGCCCTCCATGGCTGCCTTTTGGGCCTTTTTCGGCGGTTTTGGCTGTCCTTTGGCTGTCTTATGATATTCCATTTCGTGCTTCACAGCAGTGCCGTTTTACTTTTGCCAATGCACCCATGATGTGCACGGCGTCTCTCTCCCTCCTCCTGGTGGTTTTGGGGCCGTCTTGGGCCATCTTGGGGGTGTCTTTGGCAGCCTCTTGGACGTCTTGGGGCGATTTTTTCTGGGGATCTTCTTCGAGGCCTCTTGGGGCGTCTTGGGGGTTTCTGATGCCGTCTTGAGGGTATCTTGGGCCGTCTTGGAGCGATCTTGGGCTGTTCCAGGGACATCTTGGAGCTAGCCGCAGTACGAGTGAGCTCGAGACGCTTGAGGCAAGTAATCTGAGGGGAAAGCTTCTCCCAGGGACGGGTGCTCCCCCATGTTGGACCCAGGGATCCCGCACCAGGACCCCCCCCGACTGGTCCTGGATCAAAGGGAAGGGGCTTGCCTTCGACTTTGTAACGACGTTGCTCGATTTCCCGCTGGCTTGAACATTTGCGGAGGAGGGCCCAGGGACAGGAGGGTAGCGGCAGCAGCGACGACGACGCCGACGACGACGACGACTCAAACGGAAAAGCATCAAGGGAGGGGAGCGACGACGACGACGACTCAAACGGAAAAGCCCCTTACATGTGCCGACAGGGTCGGCAAATTTGGAGTCTACCCTGGTACATCTTTTAATGCGCGGCTAAGCGACTTCGGCTGATCGCAGGAGTGCCAGGATTGCAAGCGTGGACCCCAGACAAGAGGTCGATTTTTGAATCCTCGATGTGCATTCCATGTGTTGCGAGGCCCCGAGGAGTAACCATTGTGTGATCACAGGGCGCCAGCCATGGAGCACCGCCCACAGAGCACAAGGGCAAGGACATCGCAACCATCAAAGGCATCATATGGAATCGGACATAGATCACCGCCCACATAGTACCAGGGAAAACGAACAACTCGCAACCGTCATTTACTGACCTAATAGGAAATTGTCCATAGAGCACCTTCCACTGGGCACCAGCGCAAGAACCGGCAACTCTCAACATTCAAAGGCACCATACGGCACCAGCGATAGAGAGCACCATCCATCACGCACCAGGGCAAACATGCATCACTCACAGACCACCAGGGCAAGAACGCGAACCTGGCAATAGTCAAAGACGTCGCAGGGCGCTGCCATAAAGCACCAGCTATAGAGCACGGGTGCAATAATGCTGAACATCGAAGCCATCAACTTCATCATAGAGCCCCAGCTATCGAGCACCAGGGAACGAACGGGAAACTCGCAAAAGCCATGTCCATATATTGATGGTGTGCCATATTATCGTTGTCACGATCGTAGCCGGCCCCATCTCAAGTTTTTGGCTCAGGGTTGAGCCAGGTGTGATGCGCTCCGCCCACCCAGCTTTCGCTGCGATCGCTGGGTTTGCGGGCTCGCTCCTCGGCGACCTCTCGGGTCGCCCCGCGCCGCTGGAGCCGGCGCCGTGCGTGGTCGCGCACGAGCTGGACCACTGCCCGCAGCCGATCTGCCCGGCGGCGGTCTGCCCCCCGGCCTCCTGCCCGGAGGCGCCTCCGTGCCCGGAGGTCATCGTGCCGGCGTGCCCGGCCTGCACCGCGGCGCTCGGCGCCGGCCTGGGGCCCTGGCTGCTCGGGCTTCTGCCCCTTGTGGGCGCGGCGCTGCTCCTGTGGGCGGCCCGCGCGTGCTCCTGGTGGGGCAACGGCCGCTTCGCAGCGGCGGCGGAGGGCGGGGCGAGCCTTGGCGTCCCGCCTATCGGCCGAGTCGCCCTCGGCGCAGCGCCGACCTTGGCGAGCGTCGCTCCTGTTCGTGGGCTGCCTGCTCTGGGCGCTGGTGGGCCTCCGAGTCCAGCGAGTCGGTCAGGACTTCAGACGCCCGACGAGAGTGAGGTCTGGCGACCTCGGGGTAGCCGCAAGTGATGGCGGCTCGGCCTCGCGACCTCGCCCTGGATGTCGCCAACCCGCAGGTGGCCATCGACTTCCGGGACGACGACAACTTCACGTGGCACCACCGCCTGCTCCTCAACAGGGTGGGCGATGGCACGAAGTGGGTCGTCTCGACCCCGGACTACAACGTGGAGGTCCTCGACTTGGCCAACCATCGCGTGGTGCCCCTCGCCCGAGGGTGCGAGGTGCCCGCGCGGGTGCGGGGCGACATCTACATGTTCGGCGACCTCCCCGAGGAGCAGCTGCAGGCCCTCCAGCAGCAGGGCGAGGCGCTGGCGGTGCTCATCGGGGGCGTGGCCGCCCCTCCGGGGCGAGGTGTCGCGGTCTGGGTGGTCTCGGACACGGGCGCGGACCAGTTCGGGGGGCCGATCGAGGCCGCCGTGTCGGGGAACCCAGCGCGCTTCGTGCAGCGGGGGTCGACGGCACTGGGGCTCATCGACGACCGCTGGACGGACGGCCTTGGAGCGGGTCGCGCCCGCGGACCTCGAGGACTGGAAGGAAGAGAAGAGGTCGGGCGCGGGTCGCGACCCGCGGGTGATGCCGATCGTCAGGGACGGACAGGATCACCGGTACATCGAGTTCCGCGAGGCGATGGCGGCGCTGCAGAAGCGGGTGCCGTCTGCTGCGGGTGCCGCTGCGAACGGTTCCTCCGATGGCGACTGGCCCTTCAGGGGCCCGAGTGCGGCGATGGAGCCCATGGCGATGATCCGCTCGACGGGGGAGACGGTCGGCACCTACCTCGACTACTGGGTCCGGGCCTCGGGCATCGGCCCCGACACGGCCGTCGCCCACCACCGCGCTTCCCTCCTCAGCATCTTCCATCACACGCTGTGTTTCGACCAGCTGGAGATCTACCGCCTGGCGGGAATGGAGATGCTGGCGCGGAGGGTGATGTGCATCGAGCGTGCTGTTCGGCGCTCGCCCAAGTGTCCCGACTTCAGAGGCCTCGAGATGATGATCGCATCGACCTTGGACTCGGGAACGGCGGCGGCCACGGGCGACTTCGCCAAGTTCATCGCGGAGGAGCAGAATACGGAGGCCTTCGCACTCAAACAACAGCGACTGGTCGCAGAGGAGACGGACAGGCGCAACAAGGACGGGGCGAAGTCGTGACACGTGGGCCTTCCCACGATCACGTTCGCTGCAGCCTGGCTCGCCTGGGGTGGCGGCACCTCGACCGCGTTCTCTTTTCCCTCTGGATCTGCCAGAACATGCCAATTCATCTATTGCGGCGTCGCCTGGCGCCGATGGTCTTCGGCTTCCTGACCCTGGGCTTCGTCGACTGCAGGTTTCGGCGGCATCGGCGCTCAACGCCTTGGCGGGAGCTCGGGCCAAGGGCGTGCCCTCGCCAGGGCCGCTCTCCCACGCGACTTCGCGTCGGCCGCTCTCGGGTCCGCAGCGGCTGGCGTGGAGGAGGCTCGCGACCGCCGCAGAAGCCGCCGCGCCGCAGCCTCGGCAATCTGATTTGTGCCCAGGCGGGGCCCTTTCTGAGATTCTTAAGACGAAAGACCTGTGCGAGAGTGACACCGCCCTGGCCGTCGCTCCCTATCAGCCCGAGCTGCTCGCCGTCACGAAGGGCAACGTCCGACCTCAGGGCGCCGCGGGGCTCGTGGGCGAGACCGCGCGGGTGTACCTGGACGACCCCCGCCGTATCGCGCTGCCGGCGGAGGCCGAGGGGCCGCCCCCCGTGCGGCCCCACTGGGACGAGCGACTGCGGAGGTCGCCCGCCCTCTTGGATGACCTCATCTCGAAGCTCGACTCCGTCGGCCTCATCGCGTATTGCCGCCGGGTGGTATCCCGCGTGGGTATCTTCTTCGTGGCGAAGAAGACGGGGATGCTGCGGATGGTGCTGGACTGTCGGCCGACTAACCAGCTGCATCGCAAGGCCCCCTACACCCGCCTCGCCACGACCGCGGCCATGTCGAGCGTGGTCCTCGACCCTCACTTCGTCGAGGCGAGCCCGGCTCACGAGGCCGAGCTCTGGGGGGCGTCGATCGACCTGCAGGGCGGATTCTGCCAGTACCTGGCGCCTACGGTCTCGCACTTCTTCGGGCTTGGTGTTTCTCGCCGCGCTGGCGAGGTTGGCGTTGCCGAGGTCTACGATCCCGAGGTCAACGGCTACACCCCCGTCGACGCGACGGATCAGCTCGAGGTCTGCTTCGGTGGCCTGCCGATGGGCTGGAGCTGGGCGCTCTACTTCTGCCACGGCGCCGTGTCCGAGGCTTGCCGCCGAGCCCAGCTGCGCCTGGGGCTGGGACCCGTCATCGTCGGGGACCGTTAGCCCCCCCCGCCTCTTCGGCCTGGAGTGGCGGTCTGCGCGCCCTACGTGGACAACGCCAACATCCTCGGGTGCGACAAGGACTCGGTCGAGCGGTTGCACGTCGCGGTGGTGGACGAGCTGGTCAGCATGGGCCTGCAGGTCTACGAGCGGGTGGGCGCCACGCAGTCCTTCGAGGCGGTGGGTTTGGTCTTCGACGGCCAGCGGCGCTGGGTCAGGCACAGCCACCGGCGCAGCTGGCGACTTTGGCATGCCCTGGGGGAGGCCATCCACCGCGGGGCGCTCTCGCCCAACCACGTCCGTGGCCTCTTGGGCCATCTGGTGCATCACTTCAGCCTGCGGCGGTGTGCCCTCAGCGTCTTGGGGGCGGCCTACCGCTTCGTGGGCACGGGCGGCACCGAGATCCTGCCCTTGCCAGCCGACGTGGTCGACGAGCTGCGGATCGCCAGGGACCTCGTCCACTTCGTGCACCTCGACCTGGCCGCTCCGATGCTGGACCGGGCCTACTGCAGCGACGCCTCGACGGAGGGCTACGCGCTGCACGTCTCCGCCGCGGACCAGCACCAGCTGTGGGATGTCGCTGTCTGGCGGGAGCGATGGCGGTTCATCGATGAAGACCCGACCGCCATCGCCTCCAGGGAGGAGCTGCGGGGCGGCCTGGCGAGCGGCGCTGGGCCGGCTGGCGACTTCTCTGCCTGGGTCGACGGCGAGCTCGAGCCTTCACCCGACGAGCGCGCCATCCTCAGGCAGGGCGACCCGCGGCAGCACCCCGCGGAGCGGCCGCAGGTGGAGCGTGTCGGGCTGGTGCCCCGTGTGCCTGATGCCTTCGCTGACCCCAGGCGCTGGCGCCGCCGCGTCGTGGGGCGCTGGAAGCGGGCGGCCGCCATCCACTGCGAGGGGGCCCGCGCGGCGCTGCTGGGACTCACCAGGGAGACGGAGTGCTGCGACGCGCACGGCAAGCACCTGGTCTCCTTCGGCGACAACCTCGCCGAGACGTTGGCCTTCGATCGCGGGCGAGCCCGAGATCGAGAGCTGCTCGGGCTTACGCGCCGCGCGGCCGCGTGCCAGCTGGCTGCCGGCATCATTTGGCATCGACGCTACGTGGAGACCGCCCGGAACCCTTCCGACGGCGACTCCAGGCTGGCTCATCATGGCTGGCTTCGACCTGGACAGCGGCTCGCTGGCCGCGGGCTGCGGGCGCTGCCCTTGGCTGCCGCCGTGGGCCCGGCATGGTCGCCGACTCCCGCCGCCCCGCCAGAGGACGTCGGGCGGAGCACCCCTCGAGAGCCCTCGAGCTGCGACGAGTCGCCTCGGGCCTCCGCCGCGGAGTCGGGGCCCCCGACGCCGCCGCGGTCCACTCGGCGCCAGCGACGACGGGCGGCGGCGGCCGCGGCTGCCGGCTGCACGGCGCCGCGGCTGGCCGATGGCCTCACCAGCGGGCGCCCGGCCTTCCTGGAGATCTTCTCGGGCTGCGGCCGAGCGTCGGCCGCCGTGTCAGAGGCCGGTCTTCGGGTGGCCGCGCCCATCGACGTGGCCCATGGCCCGCATCATGATGTGCTGGGCCGTCGCGTGGCAAGCGAGGTCCTCAGCTGGCTGTCGAAAGGCCTGGTCTGGTGCGTGCTACTGGGCACGCCGTGCACGGCCTGGACCCCAGCGAGATCGACTGGGACGACTACACCGAGTACATGGCGCTGTGTGCTCTTCACCGTCCGGGTGTTGCAGCTCTGCATCAAGAACGACATCCATGTGCTTCTCGAGAACCCTGCCCGCTCAAGGATCTTCGAGGTCCCTCGAGTTGCGAGGCTGCTCCGACGCTTGTCGGCGCGAAGATGCCTCTTCGACATGTGTACCTTCGGCGCGCCCTGACAGAAGCCGACCGTCATCTACTCCACCCTGCCCAACAGCCACCTCCTGGACCGCAGCTGCCCCTGTCCCTCGGCGCCCCACGTGCGCCTGCAGGGCAAGGTGCAGCTCGCGGGGCAGCCTGCCGTGTGGAGGACCGCCTTCGCGGCGGCATACCCTCCTGAGCTGGTGCGTGCTGTGGCGGGGCTGCTGCGGGATGCCGCTCCGCGGAGCTCCCTCCGCCGGCCGTGCGAGCCGCGCGTCGACGTCGGCTGGGGGCGACGCGTGGCAGCCGCGGACGGGCAGGATGGCCGCGCCGCCCGACCAGTGGTGCTCCCGCCGATCCCCCGGCGGTGCCCACTCGGGTGGGAGGGGGCAGTCGGCTTCTGGGACGGGAAGCCCTGGCGTGCCGATGCCGCCGATGCCGCTGCCCATCGCCGGGCTCGCCGCGCGGCGGCGCGAGCGGCGGCGCCTGGCCGCCCGCCGCGCTGAGGCGCATGGCGCCGGCGACGGGGTGTGTCGTCGTGCGTCGGTGCGGCCCCAGACGGCCCGCGCCTGCGCCGCAGCCCGCGCCGAGCTGGCGGAGTGGGCCGCGCGCCAGGGGCACGCTCCAGTGACTCCCACTGACTGGGACGTGGTGCTCGACAAGTACCTGGACGGCCTCTTCCTGAATGGCGACAACCCGTCGAGCGGCCGCTGCGCCATCTACGGGTCGGCCTACGTCCCGGGCCTGCCGCCGCGCGCCAGCGCGACCTTCCCCTTGGCAAAGGCTGCCTTGGCGGGGTTTCTGCGGGCGGCCCCAGAACGTCCACGAGACTCGCTCAGCGACGAGTTCATCGCGCTGGCCTCCGCCGACTTGTTCTACGACAAGGACCGCTGGGGCTCTGAGGGGCCTGAGGCGGCAGCGGCGTCCTGGGTCGCCTTCGACTGCTACCTCAGGCCGAGCGAGGTGCTGGCGCTGACGGCTGCAGATGTCACGCTGCCCAGGCCTGGCTGCCCCGACACCATCGTCGCGGTGGCCCCCGCGACGGGGGCGCTGCCCGCCAAGAACCGGGTGTTCGACGCCTCCACCGTCGCGGGGGCCCACAACAGGGGCTGGGTGAGTGAGCTTCTGAGGGCCCTCTGCCGCGTCCGGCCGACAGGGCCTCTCTTCCAGGTTTCGCTTGGAAAGTGGGAGGAGATGTGCAGGAAATTTCGGGCGCAGCATTTCTCACCCTCTCTCCCTCTGCCCCCTCGCTCGTGGCGTCATGCTGGCCCATCTCGCGACAGTTGGTATTTCAAGGTCTCTGAGAGCACTATCCAGCAGCGTGGTCGTTGGCTCTCTACCAACTCAGCCAAGCGTTACTCCAAACCTGCAGGCATGTTGCGCAACAGACAGTTGCTCTCCGCAGCACAGCTAGCTCGAGCAAAGCAGTTAATTCACGCCTCGGCTCGGCAATGAGATCCTGGAGTTTTTCAAAGGTCCCACCCGAACCCGCCCTCCGGTAAACCGATCCAAGAAGGTTTCTGGAAGTTTGGGCACAAGGTCGCTGGTCAAGAAACGGCCAGCTTCCCTTCTTCAATAACCGGGGTTGGACCCCCAGGATCATGCTTGTGCCGTGGGAAATGAATGTGTTGTGATGTCTTTAGCCTTTCTCAGGGCCAACGCCCGCTCCGCCCCCCCTCCTCGTCGCCGCGGGATCCTGGGGTCTCCGGGCGTGCTGGCGTGGTGGGGCTGTCTTGGCGCTCTGCGTGAGACTAGGCAGCAGTTGGCAGTCTACGATTGATGGTGTGCCATATTATCGTTGTCACGATCGTAGCCGGCCCCATTTCAAGTTTTTGGCTCCACCTCCTCCTCTCCTCCGTCCTCTCTTTCCTTTCTTTTCACTTGTATCTCGCCGAGCCGATGCAGGGCACAAGGTCGCGGGTCAAGAAACGGCCAGCTTCCCTTCTTCAATAACTGGGGATGGACCCCCCAGGATCATGCTTGTGCCGTGGGACATGAATGTGTTGCGATGTCTTTAGCCTTTCTCAGGGCCAACGCCCGCTCCGCCCCCCCTCCTCGTCGCCGCGGGATCCTGGGGTCTCCAGGCGTGCTGGCGTGGTGGGGCTGTCTTGGCGCTCTGCGTGAGACTAGGCGGCAGTTGGCAGTTTACGATATATATATATATATATATATATATATATATATATATATATATAGATATGATGCCAGCCAGCACCACCCATACTGCTTCAGAGCAATATCAAGCAACTCGGAACATTCGAATACGGTTTAGGCACCAGCCATGGAGCACACCCCACAGAGCACCAAGACAAGGGCGCCCAACGTTAGAACCATCACCGATGTAGCACCAGGGCTAGAACGCGCATCTCGAAACCATCAGAGACATCGTAGGGCACCCTCCAGAAAATACCATCCATAGGGCACCGATGCGAGAACGTGCAAATCAGAACCAATATCTCCAAGTCCCGTCCAGGCAGGTAGGAGCCTCTTCGTGCAAACACTCATCGGGGAAGTCAAGAACACGATTAGAACAACAAAACATAGAGTGACGATATCGGTTGAGTGTATGGATGTGTATCCCTCTGCGTTCTTCCTAAACAGCGGTGAATCAGTTCTTTTGTATAGAAGACAATTCAAGATCTTGCGCCGTCGTTCGGCATACATGCAGCCCATTCGAGTCGATGCCGCGTCGACGACAACGCCCAAATCAATGCGCGTCTCGAAGTCGAATGTTTCCCGGTATCGGCGTATAAGCAGGACAGGCGCTTAAAACTGTCCGTCAGGGTTTCTCCCCCTGCCGCCGGTCCCCTCTCTCGGAGAATGGGGTATGCAAGAGACCCCCCCCAAAACTCCTTAAGCTCCCCCCCTTGGGATCCGCGGGGGAAATCCCCGAAAACCTTCCAACTCGTGTTTTTTTCGGGGGTCTCCCGGGGGGCTTCCAGGGGACTCCCACACCGGTCTCCCCAGGAAGGTCCATAAATGCAATATTCATTGTTTTTTTCCGCCAGGTTGGTTGGTCGATTTTTGTGTGTCGGTCCGACGCCTTGAAACCAACAGGGCTCCAAGACACTAAGCCAGCGACCCCGCGCCTTCACAAAATAAACCCGCTTTCCGTCCCCATGCCACGCAGGTAGCGGAAAGAGCGAGGTACGAGTGGTGACGTTCTGGTGGGGCGAAGCCCTCTAGGAGGGGTCCCAGGGGAAGGGCGAGGGCCGGACGCCCTAGCGAGAATGGCCGCCGGGGGGCCGTTTCCGTAGTAGTTCTTCGAGTGCAGCGGCTCGCGGGCGCCTTCACGGCCCGTTTCCTATTGTTTTTTCGAGGGAAGTGGCGCCGGGGCCGCAAGACGGCCCAAGAGGGCCCCACAATGACCCAACGACGGCCCCAAGAGAGCTTCGGCTGGTCTCCAGACGGTCCAGGAGAGCCTCGAGATGGCTCCAGAGACCCTCCAGAGGGCCCTCGAGAGGGCCTCAGGCGTCCCAAAACGTTGATTTTCGAATGGTTTTTCTCAGTTTTTTGGGGGCTCGCCTTTTCGGGCCCAGACGGGCCCAAAACGGCCCCAGAGGCTCCAAATATCGTTTCAAGACGGCCCAAGAGGCCCCCCAAAGGGCCCGGAAACGGTCCAAGAGGGCCCCCAGACGGCCCCAGAGGAGCCCAAATTGGCCCAAGAGTGCCCGCAGAGGCTCCCAAGAGGGCCCCAAGAGGCCCCCATGAGAGCCCCAAAGGCTTCCAAGACGCCCCTAGACAGCCCAAAAGGGCCCCAAGACGGCCCAGAATTGCCCCAAATGGGCTCCCGAAGGGTTCCAAAAGGGCCCCAAGAAGACGACCCCGACGAGGCCCAAGCTACGCTCAAGAACACCAAAGCTCCCCTCAGCGAGCGGTGACGTAACAAGCTCTTGACAGCAAGGCTCCCAAGAGCGCGGTGACGTACAAGGCTCGTCACACCAAGGCTCCCACGAGCGAGCGGCAACATAACAGTCTCTGAACACCAGGGCTCCCCACGGAGAACGGCGACGTAACAAGCTCTTCACACCAAGGCTCCCAGGAGCGAAGGGTGCCATGAGCCCTCTCGTGCCAGTTCCTGAGGCGCTTCTTCCGTTTCCGTGCCGGTCCAGGTTTGTTGGCCTTCGGCCTATCCCGCTGCCGCGCTTGGCAAGGGCTGTAGGTCAGAGGCCTCTCGGGGCCCTCGTGGCCCGTTTTAGGGCGCTCGCGGCTTCGAAAGAGTCATACGGGAAGCGCTTGAGGAGCTACGGCAGGCACGCTGGGAATCCCGGAAATTCGAGAATCTTCGGTCTGGGCCCCGTCATATTCAATTTTGGCGACCTGAGGACTGAGGACTACAAGGAATCTGAGAGCGCTCCAACTCGTGCCTCGCGGCACGGTGGCAGATTTGGCCACCCCTCGCGCCACGCCCGTGTGAGCGCCGCCAAAAGGCGGAGCATAATGCAGGAGGAGGAGGAGGAGGAGGAGGAGGAGGAGGAGGAGGAGGAGGAGGTGGGGCTGAGTTTAGAGCCAACCTGCCAGTCGCTTAGCTCCCGCTATATTGAACATTTTACAGCCTCCCTTCCCATACTCGTGCATTGTGGGCAGGCCTCGAGCACCAAGGAAGAGAAGGAGGAGGAGCAGGAGGAGGAGGAGGAGGAGGAGGAGGAGGAGGAGGAGGAGGAGGAGGGGGGGGGGATGGGGCTGGGAGGGAGGAATAAGAGGCACAGTTGAAATAGGGAGCAGGGTATAGTTGGAAGGAGAGGGACGATGGGGGGAGGAGCAATGGGATGAAGGATGACCGTGGCGGATATGACACCGGCATGTAGCTATTCGTCGTCGTCGTCGCCGCTGTCGTCGCCATTGGGCTGATTTCGTCGCCGTCGTCGACGCCGTCATGGAGCTACGTCTCCTTTCCTGGCCCGCCTCCCCGCGGACCCCCCGCCCGAGCAGGCCGACGATGCCGACCCTGCCGCGGCCGCGTCCCCCGCGCTTCGTGCTGCGGCGGAGGTCGCCGCGGCAGGCGCGGCGCGCCGCGCGCGTGCCGCGCGCGCCACGAGCGCACCGCAAGCGTGCCCGCGCCGCGCGCGCCGCCTCGAGGCGCCGACGACGTCGCCGCCGACGGTCGTCCCGGATCCCCGACGATTTGTTTTTTCCAAACTGGTTTCGGTTTCGGTTGTATTTGTTGGTTCCTTGATTTTTTCTCGCTTCGGGATGCTTCCCAGCAGCTGCGCCTCCCCGAGAGCATTCTGGGGGTGCCCGAATCGTCCCGAACTACCGCCAGAGATTTAAGTCCTGGCTTGGAACCCGAATTTCCGATGGTATGTTTTTCCGATCAGGTGTTTTTGGATTTCGGCCTCTTGGGCCCGTTATCGGGCCTTGACACCACCAAAACGGATCTTGGGCGAAAAGCTGCTGATGATGAGATAGATGAGGATGAGGTTGAGGATGATGATGATTACGACGATGCTGATAATTGTGGTGGTGATGATGCTGATGATGATGGTGCTGATGATCATGATGATAATGCTGATAAGGATGATGATGCTGATGATGATGATGATGATGATGATGCTGATGCTGATGATGTCGATGATGATGCTGATTTGGATGATGACGATGATGATGATGATGATGATGATGATGATGATGATGATGATGATGATGATGATGATGATGACGACGATGATGATGATGATGATGATGATGATGATTTGCTGATGACGAAGGTGATGCTGCTGCTGGATGCTGGTAGTGATGATGGTGATGACGAATGCTGATTAGGATGCTGCTGTTCGTATTGTTGCTGATGGTAGTGTTGATGATGTTGATGATGCTGCTGCTGATGATACGATGTTGACGATACTGATAATCATGCTGATGATGCTGATGATGCTGATGATGCTGATGATGCTGATGTTCATGCTCATGCTGAGGCTGATGATGACGACCATGGCGACTACGATGATGGTGATGATGACGATGCTGGTGACGATGGTGGTACTGCTGATGTTGGTTGTGGTGCTTGTTGGAGGTGGTGCCGACGGCGATGATGACGATGCTGCTGCTGATGATGATGATCATGCTGATGATACGGATGATGATGATGATGATGATGATGATGATGATGATGATGATGATGATGATGATGATGATGGTGATGCTGATGCCGAAGGTGATGGTGATGATGACGATGCTGATGCGGATGATGTGATGATGGTACTGATAATGATGGCGTACTGGCGTTTATACTTCCGATGGTGATGACGTTTCCGATCCTGGTACTACCGCTGATGATGTTTGTTGGTGATGATGATAACTATGATGATGCTGATGATGCTGCTGCTGATGATGATGATGCTGATGAGGATGACGACCAAAACGATGGTTGTGCTGGTTGTGGTGGTGGAGATATTGTCGATGATACGGATCGCCCTGACGATAATTCTCATCAGGATGATTCTTCTGATGATGATGGTGGTGATTCTGATGGTACTGATGATGATGATGATGATGATGCTGATGATGATGATGATGATGATGATGATGATGATGATGGTGATGATGAGTACGACGCTGATGTTGCTGATGCTGATGCGTGTGATCATGTTTATGCCGATGCTTTTGCTGATGGTAATGATGATGCTGCGGCTGATCGGGGTTATGATGCTGCTGACGACGACGACGGCGACCACGATGGTGACGATGCTGATGATGATGATGATGATGATGCTGATGATGATGAGGATGAGGATGCTGATGATGCTGTTGCTGGTGATGCAGATGATGTCGATGATGATGCAGATGATGTCGATGATGATGATGCTGCAGGTGATGATGAGTAGGATGACTACCTTGATGATGTTGATGCTGATTATGCTGATGCTGATTATGGGGGTGATGATGGTTATGTCGGTTAAGGTGATGCTGATGTTGATGACGATGATTTTGCTGCTGCTGATGATGATGACCATGATGATGTTGATGCTGCTGATGATTGTGATGATGGTGCTGTAATGAATGATGATGATGATGCTGATGATAATGATGATGATGATGATGCTGATGATGATGATGCTGATGCCGATGATGATGATGATGATGATAATGATGATGATGATGCTGATGATGATGATGATGATGATGCTGATGCTGATGATGGTGGTGATGATGATGCTGATGATGATGCTGCTGATGAGCATGATGATGATGATGATGATGATGCTGCTGATGTTGCCGATGCTGCTGTTGATGATGGTGATGAGGACCATGCTGATGAGTATGATGATGCTGATGATGACGATGATGGTGGTGGTGCTGGTGATGATGAGGTTGCTGTTGTTTCTGAAGGTGGTGATGATGGTGATGATGCTGATGCTGCTGCTGATGATGATGCTATTGGCGACGACGACGCTGATGATGCTGCTGGTGATGATGAGAAGGAGGAGGAGGAGGAAGAGGAGGAGGACCTGGACCAGTGTAAATCCAAGTGGCATCAACGATATTGGAATACACCCTCCCTCCAAGCTCCCTCTTCATACGCCCCTACACCGGTTTAGTTTTTTACTGCGGGAGCTGCGTCGTTGGAAGGCAATAGTTTGAAGACCCTGGAACATGTCAAATCATTGTTCTCGGGGTTCCAGGGCCACGGATTTACTTGACTGTTGCGTCTTGACGAACCTGAATCGTGCCAGAACGCCATTCCTGGGACTTGAGCACCGCAAACCAAAATAACCTGTGCACCCTCATAGGCCTGAACCTTTTCAAAGCACAATTTCTGGTACGTTGGTCATGGGAATCCTTGAAGCTCCTGCAACTTAACTTTCTCAGGCGAGTGTGCGCGGCGCTAAGGCGAGAGCCACATGTTGAAAAGGAGCCGCCCGCAATCCGTGAAACTCTTGCAAACTAAGACGATAGTGCGCGGCGCTAAGGCGAGAGCCACATGTGGAAAACCACTTGCCTTTAATCAGTGAAACACTTGCAATTTTTTAAGACGACTGTGCGCGGCGCCAAGGCGAGAGCCACATGTTGAAACCGATTTGCCCTCAATCCTTGAACATCTTGCAAATTTGAAAACAAGAGTGTGCGGCGCTGAGGCGAGAGCCACATTTTGAAAACGATTCGCCCTCCATCTGTGAACCTGTTGCCAATTTTTCCTTCAGGGTCATAAGTGGTGAGGTAGTGTCAGGCGAAACGCCAGGCCCGCCCTAACAATTGGCCTCGGGGTGCGACATGGAAAAGCTGAGAATTCAAAGCAGGAGTTTATGATTGTGGTGGGTGGTGGTGGTGGTGGTGGTGGTGGTGGGGATGAGGAGGACGACAATGATTATCTATGGGGGAGCAGGAGGAGGGAGGGCACCTGGGAGGGAGTGTTCGACTGCGCCCGCCCCTGCCGCAGTTGCCGATGACGGCGTTGCCTTGCTCACCGCCTTCCTCGACGTCCTGATCGGTGCGCGAGATCTAGGCTTCTTGCCCAATGAAACACTGAGTGTAAGTTGCTGCTCCTCCAGCTGCATCTCCTCCTCTTTCCCCTCCTGCTCCTCCATTCTCCCCCTCTTTTCCCCATCCTCCTGCCGCTGCTGCTCCCCCCTCCCATCCCTCCTCCGTGTCCGTCTTCGCCTCCGCCTCCCTCTCCTCCCTCTCCCCCTCTCCCCCTCCTCCCCCGCCTCCTCCACCTCCTCCATCTTCTTCTCCTCCTCCTCCTCCTCCTCCTCCTCCTCCTCCTCCTTCTCTTCCTCCTCCTCCTCCTTCTCCTCCTCCTCTTCCTACTCTTCTTCCTCCTCCTCCCCCCCTTTCCCCCCTCCCCTGCAGCCTGAGCCTCCTCCCACCGAGTCCATCTGTCCCTTCTTCTCGTCTCCGTCCTCGTCCACCTCCTCGCCCTGTCCCGCTGCCACCTCGACCTCCTCGGGTTCTCGCTTGGTCGCCACCGCCGCACGGCCCATGGCTCGAGAGGCACACAGCGTCTCCGCTTTCCGCCCCCGCAGCCAGCGTTTGCCCCCCAGGGCCCCACCTAGAGCAATGAAGATGCCGCTCGCGGCCCTCGCGCTCGCGCTCGCGGTCGCCCCCATCGCCCTCGCCGCCGGGAGCGAGGTGACGCCTGTGCAGAAGGCTCGGTCTTCGGTCGTCGTCGTCGTCGTCGTCGTCGTCGTCGTCCTCGTTCTGGTCGTCCTCGTCGTCGGCCCTCTCCTCCTCCTGCTGCTCCTCCTCCTCCTCCTCGTGCTCCTGCTTCTCCTCCTCCTCCTGCTCCTCCTTCTCCTCCTTCTCCTCCTCCTCCTCCTGCTCCTCCATCCCTTCTCCTTATACATAACTCTTCCCCGTCGCATCCCCAGGCGTGTCGGTACGGTGGGCCGGGGGTTTCGCTTAAGACTTCTTCGCTGTTTAATTTCCTGACGCATGTTGTTCAAGTCTTGCTTCCGTCTCAGAAAGGGAGCTAGACAGGTCATCACGCTCATGGAGAACATGCTCGCCAAGGGCAAGGCTGAGAAGCACGACGAGGAGGTCAGGCAGCGCGCCCGGGACGCGGGCGGTACCTCTTGAAACGTGGGGAAGATGAGGAAACGGAGTAGAGAGGAGCAGGAAGAGGAGGGAGTGGGGAGGAGGAAGGGAGGGAGGGAGGGAGGGAGGGAGGAGAGGTAGGATGATGATGATGATGATGATGATGATGATGATGATGATGATGATGATGATGATGATGATGATGACGATGATGATGCTGATGCTGATGCTGATGATGATGATGATGATGATGATGATGATGATGATGATGATGATGATGCTGTGATGATGATGATGATGATGATGATGATGAATGATGATGATGATGATGATGGATGATGATGATGATGATGATATGATGATGATGATGATTGATGATGATGATGATGATGATGATGATGATGATGATGATGATGATGATGATGATGATGATGATGATGATGATGATGGATGATGATGGAGAGGAGGATGGAGGAGGAGGAGGAGGAGGAGGAGGAGGAGGAGGAGGAGGAGGATGAGAAATGAGGATGAGGATGAGGAGTGGAGGATGAGAGAGTAGAGAGGAGGAGCAGGAGGATTTTGAGGAGGAGGAGGAAGAGGCTGGAGGAACACTGGCGCCCAAAGCATCAGCGAGGCGACGCCCAGGCCTTCGTGGCCGCTGTTCGCTACGCACTACGGAGGAAAGGAGATGCATCCGGAACGTTGCAGAGCGTCTTGGGCACTCGCGAAGGAGGAGAAGGCGTAAAGGAGGAGGAGGAGGAGGAGGAGGAGGAGGAGGAGGAGGAGGAGGAGGAGGAGGAGGAGGAGGAGGAGGAGGAGGAAGAGGAGAGGGGAGAGGAGGAGGAAAAGGAGGCTGGGGAGGAGGAGGAGCAGGAGGAGGAGGAGTAGGAAAGCCCATTTGGCCTCTGGCGGGCCTGGGCCGTGAACGATTTTCCGTTCGGCCTGATCGGTCGATCGCGCCGATCGACTCACGCCAATCGTGATCGGCCGCCCGCGGGGCCGGGCTCGCGCGCCGCGGCGGGTCGGCGATAGCCGCCGCCGCAGCCGCGACCCTGCGCCTGGCTGCGCGCCTGCTGGCGCGCCAGGTGGGGCCAGACGCCTCGGGAGCCCGCCTGGCACAGGCGGGAGAGGGCACGCCGCTCCTGGGCGAGGGCCCTGCTGCGCGTGGTGGAGGCGGCCAACGTCCTCAACGCCCACCACTCGGCGCAGCAGCCCCAGCGCCAGCAGCAGCACCAGCGCAGCCGCAGCAGCAGCGAGATGACGACGAAGGCGCAGCAGCAACACCAGCGCAGGCGCAGCAGCAGCGCCAGAGACTGGTCAGGTGACATCGGAGCCATCGGAGGACGACCCTGGGTGTGGGCCCGTGATGGCAGCCAGCATCACCAACACCAGCACAACGGATACCAGCAGCACAACGCACAGAGGCGGCAGCACAGCCAGCAGCAGCAGCAGCAGCAGCCTCAGCCCCACAAGCACCACCAACAGCCACCCACCACCAACACCAGCAAAAGCACCCACAGCACCAGCAGCGAAACGACAGCGCCCAGCACTGGAAGCACAGTGCACCATGGAGGGGCGCATCTGCCAGAAGGAGGAGCAGCAGGCGCAGAAGGAGGGACCAGCACGACGCTCCAGTCGCAACCCACATCGGCAGCTTCCAGTACAGCCCGCATCAGAAGGCAGTCCTGGACAGCATCACGCCAGTCTCCTTCGCCGTGGCGATGGAGCATGAGAGCTGGTCCGCACCGCCAGGCGACGAGGAAATGCGGTTCGTGTGGTACAAGACGAAGTGCCACAGGCTGGGGCGCCTCTGCGAGAACATCGCTGGCGCTAGGCTGGCGGGATTGTGCACATCAGGCCTCGAGCAGGAAGCGGCGATCGCTGCCGCGAACATCTCCTTCGTCTTGCCCCGCAAAGAGCGCATGAAGCAGCTCAGGGCTACGCTGGAGAAGCTGGAGGAGGAGCACACCGAGATGGAGAAGCGGTTCGGCAGGATTCTCGACCAGGAGGCGGCGGCCGCTAGAACCATCAGGGTCTACAGGGCCCTGCTGAAGGAAACTAGAGATCAGATGGCAAAGTCTGCGGATGTGAAGGAGGAATCGTCAGAGGAGGAGGGGAGTGTGGACCCCGCCAGAGGACGTGCGCCGCACCCGGCAGCGACGAAGAGGCGCAACCCAGCTGCAGCGCTAGCGGCGCCAGCCACAGCGCAGCCAGGCAGAGCAGCGAGTGCCTCCTCGGGAGCAGCTACAACTGCACGATCAGCCCCAGCAGCGCCAGACAAGATCAAAGACGCCATCAGGAAATTGACCGAGAGGCTCGACTTGGAGCAAAGAAAGGAACAGCAGCAAAGTGACTTGTTGGCCCAGGCAGAGTCCAAGCACAAAAGCGAGCTGGAAGCCTGCGAGCAGACCATGGCGCAAAAAATGATCCGCACGACTGAAGCGCAGCTGGCCAAGCAGGAGGAGTGGCACACATGGGAGGTCAACGCGCTCAAGAGACACCGCAACGCCAAGCTGGAGGAGGAGGAAGCGAAATCATACGAGGCGCAGAGAGGCAGCCAGAGGACGCAGGAGGAGAGGGCCAAAGGGATGCTCGTGGACCTGCAAAAGCACCTCGAGTTGGAAAAGAAGATACTACGCGAGGAGATGCACAAGGAAGACCAGAGAAGAGCAGCCATCTACACGCAGCAGGTCGAGAAGGCCAGGCAGGAGGAGCAGGCTGTGAGACAGATGGCGGCTCAGGAGGCCCAGTGGTGCAAGATGGCGCAGGAGCACAACGAAAAGGCGACGCAGGAGGTGGCGGAGGCGGAATGCCAGGAGCGATGTGCCCGGCGCAGCGCCTACAAGGAGGAGGAGTTGCAGATCGCAGTGACCTACCAGCAGATGGCCTACGAGCACCAGGAAGAGGCCAACAGGCGCGAAGCGATGCGGGTCGTCCTGGACCTGGAGCACTCGGCCATCCAGGCGAAGGCGTACGAGATGCAGCACGAGCAGGAAAAGTACTTGGAGCGTGTCGGTGAGCACCAAGAGGCGGTGGACAAAGCTCAAAGGTTGGAGGAGGTGGCTCTGCAGCGCCAAGCAGCAGCCACGAGCGAGCTCCAGGCATTACAGCACCAACAGGAGTTGAAGAACCACGCGTCCCAGCAGTACCACAGCACTCTGCAGCACGAGCACCAGCAGGAGATGCAGGCCGCGGTGCAGCACTACGCCCACATCCAGCACATGGGCGACATGCAGAGGCAGCAGCAACTACAAGACCTCCAACGAGTGCATGATCGGCAAACGGCAGGGCTCCAGAACGCTCTACGGGACGCCTGGGGAGCAGGACGACAAGTGGGCGAAGACCTGCTACTCGATATCACGGACGACCTCGTGGAAGACCCAGTCACGAGTGAGCGTGGCCAAAGCATGGCGGAGCAGGAGGGCAAGTACCAGAGGGAGCAACTGGAGGCGGACCTACTCCGGCTTCTACCTAGCCAGTACGAGCTCCCACATCCCGAACTGCCGCCGTACCTCGAGGAGCTGGCCGAGGTGGGATTTGGAGAGAGGTCTCATACATCGTCGATGCCAACGCCAGAAGAGCCGACCCTCTCGCCGTTCGGCGACCTCAGCTCTCTAGACCTGAGCGTCGTGCCGAGGCCACCCGCTGAAGTGCTTCTGCTACCGCCGCCGCCAACTCAGCAGCGCTCGCCCTTCGAGGAGCACGCCGGCATCGATCCATTTCCCCACCTGGCCAACCCGAGGCTGGGAGAAAGAGAAAGGGCCGCCGCCGAGGAGCCCGGGGAGGAGGGGCTACTCGACGCACGGGCGAACAGCGACTGCATCCCAATTGGCGAATCCGACGACGCTGACTTGCAGGAGGAAGAGCCGAAGATGGGCCAAGACCTGCGCGAGGAGATGGGTGACGAAGCCCCGACAGACCTCGCCTCGCTCTCACCAGCGCTCCCAGCCGACTCACCCATTCCGACAGAACAGCCCACGCCAAGGCGCATCATTTTCCCACCCGTCACGCCTCTCACGCCAAACAAGAGCCCACAACAACGACTACAGCCAGCCCAAACCCCCATGACGACCTTGTTCATCGACCTCAGCCGCGACGAGGAGGCCTGCCCCAGCACACCTCCACGGATGCCGATTGAGGACATCGCGCCCACCGTGCCACGCGAGCCACGGCTGCCACCTCCGCGCTTCCACATGGGCACGCCAGAGAGGACGAGCTCAGCACCACCTTGCAGAGGCAGGCAACCTGAAGCAGCCAAGAGAGCCCAGGAGGGCGAGGAGCCAGCCTAAAAAGGTCAGGATCTGCGACGCGGACGATGGCTTCGCGGACCCAGGTGACAGGGTGGCATCCTTCATCGAGAGCGGCGAGAGCGACCTCGACGGGGGTCGATTGTCAAAAAACTGAGAGGGAGTACGCAGGCTGGGGGGCAACTGGCCCAGACCTGCGCCCAGCCATCCACACCAGAAGACAATGGGGATATGGAGCCCAGACTCAGAGACCCGTGCGGTGACGAGCCTACGCCCAGCCACCCCCACCCGCGGCCCCTGGCCGCCCGCGCACAATCGCACCTTGCTTCCATCACACTACATAGTTACGCATAAGCCGATGCGAGCCTTAGGGATGCCGCATCTGCTTCAGACCACCAGCGCTCCACTAGGGAGCCTCGACCCAAAAGACGCAGCAGACGAACCATCTGCACTACCAGCTCCCTAGACGCCGAAACTGTGGGCAAGGGTGGGGACCACCCACAGGACGGCGACTCCAGGCATGAGCGCTCCAAGCGCGGACCTGAGCGACTCCCTCAGGCCGCGACCCCCCCTTGCCACCAGGGCTCATGCTAGCTACCAGCACCGCGAACGGGCGAGGCTGCAGCAAGAGTGGGAGAGCTACTCGAGCAGCCAGCCGCAGTGCCAGCAGCGTGGACCACGGCGGCACCCCTTGGCCATGCCAGGACCGACACCCCACTCCGCGGGAGCTGCGGCGGCCCATGCGGCGCCGCAACCCTGGCTGCACAGCCGCGCGGAGGCGGACCCAGGCAGCAGGTCGAGACTACCAGAGTCACCTCATCTGGAGGTCTCCCAGCGCCGGGTATCCTGGGGGTATCCCACACTTGCAGTCGACGGAGCCTGGCCCACGCGCCAACCTCCCGCCACCAGCCATTTTGGCTCGCAAGAGGGCTGCAAGACAAGCAGAAAGACCCCTAGGGGGCTGGCTAGTCCACCCGTGACAGCCAAATTCAATGCACATACAACGGCATCACAAAACAGCGAACGTTTTCCCTCCGCACCTCATAACCCTACAGAGAACGAGCGACAACTCCACCACGGGCCAATCCGCGCCGACGTGCTCGAGCAGCACCAAGACACATACTTCGACAGCGACAGCAACAGCACAACACCAACATAACCGCATCCCAATGACGCCACAGCGGTAGCAGCAGCAAGGAGAGTGGCGAAGCGCCGAAGGTTACGCAGACGGCTACTCAGGATGGAGATTTCGTCAGGGCGCGACGTGATCTCGACACAAAACTCCTTCGACGCACTGGTCGACACCATCAGCAGCGACGGCGAAGCATTGCCAGATCGCACCCAGCCTTACGAATCAGCACATCGAGCGGAGCACAACCACGACCCACACACCCACCAGTCCAGCGCTCCGAACAACAACACCGACCACCCGCCAGCTGCCCCGTCCACATCCAAGGCTACGAATGACACTCTGGGGTGCCCGAGGCTGGAGCACAGCGGCAGCAGTGCGGCTACGCGCACTACTTGGAGACCAACGCCTCGGCCCCCCCCCCACCAGAGCAACCCCGCAACGTAGTCCAGCTTGAGCAGCTCAACGTACCGACCAGGACTTCCCTACGTTGGCGCGCCAGCGCGGGGTCGCCTCACACTGCAAGACCGCCGACGGGCGGACCTGCTCTCCCCGAGCAGCTGCGGGTTGACTCCCCCTTGCAGGTGCGAAGGCACGAGGGCATGCCTCCGACGGGAGGGTGGTCGATGCCTTGCTCTCGTGCCAGCGATGTCGTGTTGGGGTGTCCAACCAGGTCCAGCGGGCACCGCCGAGCTGAGCTGGCACCTCCATCGACTCCAGCCACGACCACCCCACACAGCCCACCGCGTATAGCCATGCGCAGGCAAACGCTCCCCGAGGCAGCATCGGGATCGCATCAAAGCGCGAGCGTGACAGACTGTGCAGACGCCCTTGACAGCAAACCTCACCGTCTACGTGACAGCATGCTCCATGCCCAATCACACGAGCTCCTGTTCAGTCAGGCCGTGCGGGCTGGATCGGACAACTTGAACTTCGATGAGGCGAGCTGTCAGACAGCACCGATACCTCGGGGGAGGAGTGCGCTGCGGGCGGACACGGCACTCTGCAGCCCAGCCGCCCACGTGGAGCCCGCGCAGCCGCCGCCAGCCTGCGCTACGGAACCCAAGCAACACCAACGGTGCCAGCAAGACGTACAACCTCGACGAGCGTTGCTACCCTTTAAGTGTTACCGCGGCACGGACCGTCACCCGACTGGGCGGCAACGCCTTTCCACCTCCACACCACGCTGTCGAACAACCACAGCAATGCACCCCTTCCGCATCCCACCTAAGCTCAGCACAACTGCCGACAGAACGCATGACAACCACTGCATCAACGACGTCAGCGACCATGGCGACGACTACCTGCGATGCGAGCGCAGGAGGCGACGTCGAAGAAGAATCAGACCAGCAACGCATGGACGAACGCAGGGCACCGATCAGCGCTGCAGCACCACCAGCATTCAGCGACGATATGCCAATATTGGAACACCACAGTCTCTGCCGCGGCAGTTCCATCAACATGTCCAGAAGCTGACATGGCACCGCGACCTCGAGGACCATGACCTGCACGAGCACACAAGGCTGGCTGTGAGGCAACTCGCGCCTCCGAGACCCTCGATCTCTGTGAAGCGGCACTACTACTTCACCGACGCCTCCTACCACGCCAAGGCGCCGGGCACATCAGCATGGGCGGTGGTCCACTTGAGGGAAGACGACCAGGGCATCGCCTATCACGGACACATGTACTCCCACCATGCCCTGTCAGTCAGCGAGGAGATGGCCAACAACATTACATCCAGTACAGGCCCCGAATTGGGGGCCTTGCTCTGGGCTGGTATCGCTTGTATCCAGGAGGACGACTCGCACGAGATCGTTATCATCGGCGACAACACCGCAGCCCTGGGGGCAGCAGCTGGAACATCGAGGATTAGATCGAGTAGGAACCGCCCACTTGCTAGGTTCACACGAACACTCTTCCAGCAGCTTCAACTCACCAAGGCCATCAGCTTCGAGCATACACATGCTCATCGAGACGCGCCCTGGAACGAAGCAGCAGATATTTTGTCAAAATATGCAGCACTCCAACCGGCACCACCACCGCCAGCTGAAGAACCAGTTAACATAGTACGGTACGACAACACGCTGGAGTGGGCCTGGATGGACAACCCTGCATGCAGGGACCTGCATGCGTACCCAACCTGTACGCGCGGACAGCTCGATGAGCACGCCGCACCACAGACGGCGGGCGCAGACTACATCCCCGACCTCACCGTGGACAGCTACAACAAGGGCGTACTGAAGCTCAACGTCGTGCAGTACAACGCCCAGTCCATGGTAGGCGACTTTACCTGCACAGACCTGCACCTGGACATATCCAGCAAAGGAGCTCTGGTCAGGGCCCAGCTCCTGGACCTGAAGGTACACGTCGCAGGGCTGCAGGAGACGCGCTGCAAGGAGGCCATGTG
Organism: Prorocentrum cordatum; assembly: GCA_963575745.1. NCBI lineage: Eukaryota > Dinophyceae > Prorocentrales > Prorocentraceae > Prorocentrum > Prorocentrum cordatum. Next base: position 685,560 of record CAUYUJ010020315.1, on the reverse strand, counting down.
GACGGGACAGGGATTCATCGACATCCAGAGCGACGCACAGGATGGCAACTGGGGCTGCGCACTTCTCCTCAACGTCGAGATCCCGTACGGGCAGCTCAAAGGGAAGGACCTGTGCTTCAAGCAGTCCCAGCTCACAAGATTGCACTCCTCGGCCAGGATGCTCTTTGTACGCGTGCAGGCCCCCCTGTTCCAGCACGTCATCGCCGTTGCCCACGCCCCGTACCAGAAGGCCAAGGATTTCAGTGGGTGGTGGGAACATTTTAGAGAGCTGTGCGACACGTGGAAGCCAGAGATCCTGCTCATCGACGCGAACGCCAAGCTAGGACACAAGGAGGGGGAGGAGTCACAGTGGCTGGGCCGGAAGGGTCCTCACCAGCCTGCCGACAAGAACGGCCACGAACTTCATGAATCAGGTTGCCACCATGGAAGGCAGACGTCAACGAGCATTACCGCAAGACGGCAGGGCTCATTGCCGACAAGACGACGCAGCACTTTGGACGGGACCCGCTCACACCCTGCAATGCCACAATCTCAGAGGCCAGCATGCGACTATTGCGGTTGCGCAGATACGCGGAGAGCTCCACGCGGACCTACACGAACAATGGGGACCCAGCACCACTAGAAGCATTCCGCAAGAAGCTCTGCCACGAGGCCTTGATCTACGCCCGCGCGGAGGACAGCTGGTTCAACTCCGTCGCAGCTCTGGCAGAAGCCTGCCAGCTCAGCCGCACAACTGGCTGCCTCGGCATTGCGCACGACGCTGCAAGGTCCTTCATTGCCTACACGAAGGACACATTCAGACACCAGCTCAGCACTGACCGCAACCAGTATTTCAATGACCTTGGTACCAAACTGGCAGACAGTAGAACAGCACGAGATGCCAGGACCGAGTGCAAAGTACGACAGCGCGCTACCTACCAGGCAGTACCCCGATGGCACCACCATGGGCAGCCAGAGCGAGATCAGCCGTGCCACGCTCCAGCACTTTGCCAACATCGAATCCGCAGAGATCAGGGGCAAGTATGACCTCACGGACCGCTACAACAGCAGCCACATTGGCAGGTCACCGCCCGACGAGGTCTCGCAGAATATGCCCATGACACTCAATGACCTGGTGGAGAGCGTGGCGGACGGCAAGAAGGGTCGGGCAGGAGGACCAGACAGCAACCTTGATGACATCCTCAAACTCGCGCCCGAGGAGACGGCCCGCCACTGGCATCCTGTCATTCTGAAGACGATCATGCGTGGCCGCGAATCAATCCAGTTCAAGGCAGGCATTGCAGTAAAGCTCTACAAGGGCAGCTGCACGAGGTCTCTACTGGAGTACTACAGGTCGATCCTGCTCAACAACACAGTGGCCAAGCACTACCACAAGTGGCTTCGCTCAACGACGCTGAGGGTCTGCAGTTGTTTACTGCGAGTCACTCAGCACGGCGGAATCCCGAAGAAGCCTGGCGCGTATTCCACCCACTCCATCAAAGCGTTCTTCGGGATATGCAAGCGCAAGCGCCTCAGCGCCGTCGGCATCCTGCTAGACCTCCGGCAGGCCTTCTACTCCGTCATCCGCGAGTTCGTCCTGGGGGGGGGGTGACAAACCGTGGCTTCATCGGGTTATGGCAGGCTGTGACCCGCCAGAATGGCTCATGCCTGCCATCCAGCACCTGATTGCAGCCCCAGGCTACTTGGCGCTCAACGATGTCGATGAGAACCTCCGTTTCCATTCGGAAGAGGCACGCGACGCGACCTTCTTCCAGGTGCGCGGGGGCGAACTATGCGCGGAGAGCCGCAAAGGCACACGCCCAGGCAACGGCTTGGCCGACCTCGTCTTCAATATCAGCTTTGCGCACGCCCTGGGCCCGCTGGAGCAGGAGTTGCATGCGAAAGGCTACTCATTGCAATTACCGCCTGTGGGAGAGCAAGCCATTACCACCACAGGGCACCTGCGAGACCACGAGGGGGCCCTGCCTGAAGTATCCTTCATGGATGATGCGACCTTCCTGTGCGTACTCAGGGGCAACGCAAAAATCGTGAGTAGCATATTTGATATATTGCCCATCATTGCGAGGAGACTCAAGATCTTCGGGCGTGCTCTGCACCCCAAGAAGACCAAAGCCCTGCTGCAGATCGACCTACACGCCAAACAACACATCAAGGCGAAGATCTTCCAGACCAACCCTGTCACGCTGCATAGCGAGGACGGCCAACCGCCGAACAGCATCGACGCTACCACAGCTGAAGTTACGACCCAGGGACTCACATTGGGCAATGTGGTAGCAAATGGCGGCAGCGAAGGGCCAAAACCTAATGAGACGCATCATTGACCACAGATCTGCGGAGGGCCCCCTGAAGAAATCCATCTACCGAATACCGCGCATCGACCTCAAAGCCAAGATGCAGTACCTCGCGGCCCTAGCGCAGAGCAAGCTGACATACGACTGCGAAATATGGGGGCCTTTAACATTACAACAGAAGCAGATGCTGCAGAGCCGACGTATGGCGAGCCTCCGAGCTGCAGCGCGTCTACAGCGTCAAGGGGCGGGACACGTGCACACCTTGGACGACGAGATCTACCTGCTATGCGATGCAGTCCCGATCCACATGACCCTACGACGACGCCGCTTGATGCACTTCATCAGAATGCTACATGCGGACTCGCCATTTCTTCACCGAGTCATCGATGAGCCCTGGGAGGACTGCAAGGCCTGGAATGTACTTATCGTCGAGGACTTGGATTGGATCAAACGATTCTTGATGGACGACGAGGACCTGGGCAGCGATGTCAGGGATTTTGTACGATGGGTAGGAGCTCAACACGAGCATTCCGCACAGGCCTTGGTTGCGCGTGCTTGGCTTAGGTACAGGTCCTGGCAGCGCGATGTTTACCGACGCCGGCTCTGGCAACGACAGCTACATCGGCTCGCTCAAGACTTCGGACTTACCACGCCAAATTTTGACGGCCGACCGCCTACACAACACAGTGGTTGCATCTGCTACGAGTGCGGCAAGGTCCTAAAAACACAAGGAGCCTGGAAGCGCCACCGCACTATGGAACACATTGGCTTCGACCTTCCTGAACTACTCGCCCGCTCGACAACATGCCCTGGGTGCGGGAAGGACTTCATCGCGCGATCACGCATGCTCAAGCACCTGGGAAATGCGCCAGATGCCTGGCAGTTCTCCAAGCAATTGAAGTTCCAATGGACTCACAAGAGGCAGCAGATCGACGTGAGGAAGAACGAGAAGCGGTGGCTGCGAGGAAAGCGATGGGCCACGGAGCTACAAAGGCGCTGGTGCCTGTTCAGCGGGTCATCCAAATTAAACTCGCCGACCACATCGACCAGCAGCAGCTCCAGCTCTCGCCTGCACCGCCCGCGGCAGCGCCACTCCAAGAGGAGACGCCGCCAGCAAGGACCTTCGCACCTTGCAGGCCCATGGTCACCACGACTATGTTCTTGCTACATCTCTTCTCAGGGAGACGCCGAGTGGAGGATTTCCAGCACCACTTCGAGATGAAGGTTCGGGGATGCAATTTGATAGTGCTATCATTCGATGTGCAGATCGACCCCGACAAAGGCGACCTGACCAAGCCAGACGCGATCGCCTTTTGGTGTGCGGCGATATGTCAGGGCAAAATCTTTGGTATTGTAGCAGGCCCCCCGTGCGAGACGTGGTGCTCATCACGGTGGCGCGCCGCCGAGGGCAAAGCCCCGCGACAACTACGCACCCATGACTTCCCCTGGGGCATGCAAGCAGCCAGCCAAACTGAACTCCAGCAGCTAGCACTGGCCAGCGAACTCTACAGGACAGCCTTACTGCTCATCACCACGGGTCTGCAGTACAACGTCTCCGCGATACTCGAGCATCCCGCCCCAGCTACCGGTTGTCCCCAGGCGCCGAGTAGTTGGCACCGAGCGGAGACTCGGTGGCTGTTGGAGCAGACCAACGTCGAGCTGCACTACATCGACCAGGTGCCAGTTTGGGCAGGCCGCGCGAAAGCCAACGTGCCTGCTCGCGGCGCACCTCAGTGAACTCACGCAAGAGCTTGGAGCAGTGCCAGGTGGCCAGCTGTGCCGACACCGCAGACACGACCGAGCCTATGGACGCGACGGGCATGGCGGCTGGAGGACTGCTCCTCTCAAAGAATACCCTTCGATGTTGTGCAAGGCAATGGCAGCAGCCTTCGCAGCCCACTGGGGACAGCTCGCCGATGATGAAGCACTGTGGGCCGAGACAGACGAATATTTCCACGGCTTCTACGCGCCGCTGGACCACTATATCGAGCCAGAACAGCTGGGACACGACTGTCACAGGGAGTGGGGCAGTCATCGCCGCTAGCAGCATCTACAGTGTCGCGCTGTACTACTTCGACCAGAGCGGCGTGGTGGACCACCACAGGCTCGGGCCCATGGGCACAGGCTGTGCTACGGCGAACTGCACAACTGGATACGAGTGGAATTATGTTTGTAGTATACTACTATTTTGCTGTACAGATGGATTGCGAGATGGATTGCGTATGGATTACAGTGGGCTACAACTGATTTGCGAATGGAATTATCCGCAGTGGGTTTATAATTTGACCAGAAGATGGAGCGGTTTTGCTATTTTGCTGTGCACATCGACCGAGAGCACGATGACACACGGACCGATCGACTACGATTGCGTGCCATTCTCGAGGGGGGGGGGACCCGTAGCGCCCATGCGGGTGGGCACGATCCCTCAAAGGCGACGGAGCGTGCCTCCCCTCGGGTATTCTTACTGGTTTATCATTCTTGGCTCCTATGTTTTGATGCGTACATACCTACCTGGGTAAAGGTAATAAAGCACCCAGCTTATCATTGGACGTATTATGTTGTTTCTCAGCAGGTGGGCAGCAAGTTTGACTCGAGCAGCGCGGGTTTGGGCACTATATCAGCATGCAGCATAAGCCGTACTACCCCTGCCAGCATGTGGGAGTCGAGTACTACAGGTGCTGAGGAACAAGCAGCAATGTGTCGACCAGCTTGACGGTACTGAGCACGACCACGGCGGGTACTACAGCGCATACCGTGGCAAAGAGCGCCTGCGACGACGAGCACTTTGGCGTCGGGACTCAAGTCCTGAGGAAGCCCCGAATGCGTGGGAACACCTCGGGCAGCGTCGCCAAGTCTTGCATGGTGCCAGGGCGCAAGTCCTGGGGGGGGCCCCGAATGCGTGGGAAGACCCCAGGCACAAGTCGCTACGTTTTGCTGTATGTACTTTGGCATGGACCGTACGTATACAACTCAGTGGATACCAGCTGGCCAGACGGTGGGCGACTGCTACGAACATACCGCGCCACTCATCGACCACTACCACATCCCTGGTATGCCCTACCACACCTCTACAAGTCAACGCTGCCCTGGTGAGGCTTGGATCAAACTTCGAGACGGGCTCGAAGGGTGGGTGTGTGGGGGGGGGGGGGGGGGGGGGGGAAGGACGAGTACTGCCCGCGCCCACCAGGGGGGATGGTGAGGGGCAAGGGGGGGGGGGGGGGGTAGGACGTCACGTCCACTACCTGCGCCCCCGCGGTCCGCCCTAGCTCGTCACCCCCACCATCCCCATGGCGGAGGAGGTGCTACCCGAGCGCCCACTGGGCGAAGCGCAGGACAGCCGAGACATCCCACACCGACAGAACGCAAGCACCAGGCCTGGGGTTCGCCCCCACCGAGGGCACCGTGACCCCTAGCCATAGCGGGACGAGGTGGGGCCGCCGCGAACCCCACGTGAAGTCGGTGCGTGGAGGCCTCAATATGTGCGCCCACGCCCCACATCACAACTCCAGCAACAAGCCGATTGCCCAACGACCCTGACCAGCACGCACAAAAAGCATATACAATGGCGGGGGAGCTCTCCAACGACCTACCACGCAGCCAGCATTTCCCGCCACCACCGACGACTAGCACGTCTGAGCCGAGCACCACATGATGAGGACCATCGAGTCAAGCACCACCTCATCAATGAATGCGACTGGGTCGAGTACCACAGGATCGACGCCATACCTTCATGCTGTAAGCCGATGACCACCATGATTGAGTCGAACACCACAGCTCAGCAACTGACTATCAGCCGAAGGCCACCACCCGACTACCTACTACCACTACCCGCATCATCCTGATGACCACCATGATCGAGCCGAGTCACATCGTGAACTACAGCGCCAAGCTGTACCAAGGCGACCTGCACGTCTGCGGCGAGCAGCACAGCTCCGAGGGCCGCAGAGTCAGGCAGTGCAACATCGACCTGTACGACCGGGTCGAGTACTGCGGGTTCGCGCGCTACGGAGGCCAGCAGCACCTCTGGTGCGCGAGCTGCCGTGCGGCCGCCGGCCCACGAAGAGGCCGACGGCCTGGCCGCGTGCCGTGCCGCGCTGCCTGAGTGGGCGGCCGCGCGCGGCGCACGCTGAGGGCCCTGGCGGGCCCTATTCCTTTTCTTTTTGAGACCAGGCCCCTTCCTCCCCCTCCGTGATTTTAAGTGGTCCCTGGTCCTCCCCCTCCCTCGGGGTCGGGTTCCCGGGGCCGCCGTCTGAGTGCCCGCACGGCCCTGATCGGCCGCTGCGGAGCGCT
>CAUYUJ010020315.1:648919-678879 GCA_963575745.1 Prorocentrum cordatum | reverse complement strand
TAGTCGTAGTAGTAGTAGTAGTAGTAGTAGTAGTAGTAGTAGTAGTAGTAGTAGTAGTAGTAGTAGTAGTAGTAGTAGCTAGTAGTAGTAGTAGTAGTAGTAGTAGTAGTAGTAGTAGTAGTAGTAGTAGGAGGAGGAGGAGGAGGAGGAGGAGGAGGAGGAGGAGGAGGAGGTGGAGGAGGTGGAGGAGGACGAGGAGGACGAGGAGGAGGTGGAGGAGGAACGCCAGGCTAAACCGAACGTGTGTCAACGATTCTGCAATATCCCCTTCCCATCCCAGCCTAAGTCCCGTCCCCGTTTGTCCCTGCACGCGCTCTTTGTCTCTGCGCCCAGCGCCCCTCTTGATTGACGGTTGCCCAGTGGGTCCGCGATTCAGGCAGAAATTCCGTCGTGAAAGAATCCGACCTCCATCATTCGGGTTATAGGAAGTGCCCCGCGACCTTTGCGTGTGCAGCCCTTGCACATCTTTGAACGTTTGCCCCCCTTCTCTCTCTCTCTCTCGCACACACACACCCAACGGACTCTCACGCGATAGCCCCCTCTTGAAAGGTTGCCGCCCTTCAGTCGTGTCAGGGTCACAGAGTTCCCCACGGCGGCAAGAGGCTAAATCTCTGAGGGCCCTCCATCCGTGCAGTTGGTCGTGTGCTTGTTCGGCGAGTGTGCGCAGCGCTGAGTCGAGGGTCCAATGCCGTTGACGCGCAACGCTTGCCATCTCGCACACAGTTGGGCGTCTCATGCGAGACGCCCGGCCCGCCCCGACGACACGTCTGGCGGTGTGACGAGGAGGTGTTGTGTCTGAGAGGTGGATGCAGGAGGAAGGAGAAGGAGAGGAGGGAGCGGGGAGGAGGGATGAGGGAAATGAGGAGGTGGAGCTCGAGGAGGAGGAGGAGGAGGAGGATGAGGACCAGGAGGATGATGATGATGATGATGATGATGATGATGATGATGATGAGGAGGAGGAGGATGATGATGATGATGATGCGGAGGAGGAGGAGGAGCAGGAGCAGGAGCAGGAGGAGGAGAGGGGAGAAGCAGAGACAACGGCGAAAGAGGGAGCAGGGTATAGAAGGAGGAGGAGGAGGAGAAGAATGAGGGGGAGGATCACTGGGATACAAGCGGGGGAAGGAGGTCTCAGAGCCCAGGGTACCTTCTGATGATGATGATGATGCTGATGATGATGACGACGATGATAATGCAGATGACGAAATTTCTGATAATGATAGTTGTACTGCTACTGTTTTTTGGATACTAAGATTAAAGCGGTACTCATAATGTTGATGATGATGCTGTTGCTGATGATGATGCTGATGGTGGCGATGCTGATGCTGTTGCTGATGGTGATTGTGGTGATGCTGATGACAACGATGTTGATGATGACAACACTCATGATGATGGTGATGATGACGACGAGGGTTACAACGATGATGATGCTGATAACTACGATTATGTTGATGATGATGATGCTGATGCTGACGATTATCATTATGATGAGGCTGCTGCTGATGATGATACTGCTGATACCGCTGAAGATGGTGATGATGAAACAATAAAGTCGATGATACTGCTGATGATGCTGATGATGATTATGAAACTGCTGCTGCTGATGATAATGATGCCACTGCTGCTGGTATTTGTGCTGATGTTGTTGCTAATGATGATGCTGATGATGTCGATGACGATGATTATGATGATGCTGATGGCGATGCTGATGCTGATGCTGATGACGAGTGTGATGATGTTGACGACGATGTTGATGATGCTGCTGCTGATGATGTTGATGACGCTGCTGCTGGCGATTCTGGATATGATGATACTGAGGATGCTGATTGATGATGCTGATGCTAGTGCTGGTGCTGACGCTGATGCTGTTGCTGCTGCTGATGATGATGATGAGGAGGAGGAGGAGGCGGAGGAGGAGGATCAGGTTGAGGAGAACGGCGGAGGGGCAAGAGAGATCAGGAGGAATCTCGACGGCTCTTGGAGGCTCTATGGGGTCCTAGGGGGTTATGTTTTTTTGTGTTCTCTTCCTTTACTCATTCCCCATCTCCTCCCTCTTCTTCTGTCTCTTCCGCTCCTGCTCCTTCCCCTCATTTTCCTCCGAGTCACCCGCCGAGACCCCCCACCCGGGCGCGCAGCGTGGCGTGGGCAGGTGCAGTACGCCGCCTACAAGCAGTTCTGCGGCGACACCACCGTCGAGAAGGACCCTCCCCCTCCTCGCCCTCCTCTCTCCCGCCTTCCCTCGCTGGTGAAAGAAGGAAGGGACAGAGGCTGGCCCAGCAGCAGCAGCAGCAGCAGCAGCAGCAGCAACGGCAGCAGCAACGGCAGCAGCAGCAGCAGCAGCAGGCCACCCTTTCGTGTAGTCGATCAAGGCTGTGCAAGAACCGCCAGCAACGGGAGGAGGAGGAGGAGGAGGAGGAGGGAGCAGGAAGAGAGCCAGAAGGCGGAGGCGGCGGGCGAGCGGCCGGTTGGTCGGCGCGCCACCCAGCCAACCCGTCGGGCGCGCGCGCACGCCTGCCTGGGGGAAGGAGCGGGGAAGGAGAGGGGACGGAGAAGAGGTGGTGGAGGAGGAGGAGTAAGAGGAGGACGAGGTGGTGGAGGAGGAGGAGGAGGAGGAGGAGGAGGAGGAAGAAGAAGAGAAAAAAAGAAGGAGGACGAGGTGGGGAGGGGGAGGAAGAGGGGAGGAGGAGGAGGAGGAGGAGGAGGGCCAATATAAACTCAAGAGCGATCAACGATGTTGGAATACACCCTCCCCTCAAGCTCCCTCTTATGGGCCCCATACAACGTTGTATTTCTATTGAGGGAACTGCCTTTTTGGAAAACCGTTTGAAGACCCTGGAGCATGCCAAAGCATGGATCTCGGGATTCCAACTCCACGGATCAACCGGACTGTTGCGTCTTGACGATTTTGGATCGTGCCAGGCAGCCATTGTTGGGATTTCAGCATCGCGATTCAGCGTAACTGAGGCACCCGCAAAATCCATAACCCTTCCAACACACCATTTCTGGTACGTTGATCATGGGAACCCGTGATACTCTTGCACATGTTATAGAATAATGTGCGCCGCCCTCAGGCGAGAGCCACATGTTGAAAAGGAGCCGCCCTCAACCCGTGACATTTTATAACATGATGGACCCACGAACCCGGAAAGGGATATAGAACCGCATGCATGGAAACGTTTTCACGACACCGTATTGGGCGACGGGCACTCCCACGAGACACCCCGCGAAACATTCCACGAGACACGGGCGACCGTTTTCAACGTTTTCCTGGAAACATTCCACGAGACACCCCGCGAAACAGTCCACGAGACACCCCACGAAACATTCCACGACGACAGGCAACCACTCAACCAAGGCGGTGTGGTCGTGCTGGGGAGTGGTCGTGCTGGGGTGTGGTCGTGCTGGGGGGTGGTCGTGCTGTGGTGAGGTCGTTCTGGGGGGGTAGTCGTGCTGGGGGGTGGTCGTGCTGGGGTGTGGTCGTGCTGTGGTGAGGTCGTGCTGGGGTGTGGTCGTGCTGGGTGATGGTCTTGCCGGGGTGGTGTCGTGCTGGGGTGGGGTAATGCTGGGGTGTGGTCGTGCTGGGGCGGAGTCGTGCTGGGGTGTGGTCGTGCTGGGATGTGGTCGTGCTGGGGTGTGACATCTTCGGTAACTCTGCGGAGCAAGCGTTTCGCTCGAGACATCCTCAACACACAAAAGAGTTGCCCGCGGGTCTAGGACAGGGGTCAAATCGTTCCAGAGCGTTTGGAATGCTCTCAGAGCGTTCTGGAATGCTCTGAGAAGGCCGCGGTGCCAGATACGTCCTCGAGAATCGCCGGATTTCAGAGATCCCCGATTCATCCCTGTCCGTCTTTGTCCCTCCTGGCCTCGTCCCAAGTAGCTCGGAACGATCGAGTCGTCGGGGTTCGGATTGCCCTCTCCCTCCCCCTCCTCTCCGCTCCCGAGCCTGCCCCGCGTGCTCTGGTTGCCCCTTTCTGGCCGTGGAGTGTGGTCTCAGGGCAGTGTTTCAGAGCCTCCCAGATGATGTCCGAGAACAACCGAGTATGGGATAGACTACAGAATAGATTTGCCCGTCGAGTCTACGAAACATACATATGATGCTCTGGAGAACCACGGAACAGTGCGTGTGTTTTCCGCAGATTCGACAGAACAATGAATGTTGGGGTGTGTCAATTCTGTAGTCGATCCCCTACTCGATACATGGGGTCGATGGATCGCGCCGATGCGGCTCGATGTGGATCCCGACTCTCTTCACGCTAGCGTCGTGGATGCATCGCCGACGTCGCCGATGCATCGCCGATGACTCGGCGATGCGGCGCGATCCTCTGACCCCATCTACTCGGACCTCATTTGGGAGGCCTCTAGTGTTCAATCCCGCGTTCTTCACCACTTCCAGCGAACAGCTCTGCTCTGACAGAGAGGACGCTACACAGCTTTGTTTTCGCGCGGGGTAACTTACTCATGCAGTCAGTCAGCGCTTCAAGGTAAAACCTTTATCGTTTTCCTTCTCTCTCACACAGCCTCGCGAACGGTGCTTTTATTTGTGCTCGCAATGGTGAAACAATTGTCAACGCAATCGTGTGTACGATCACGCATCTGTGCATTTCTTGTGCTAGCCACATTCTCACGCGCGCGCGTGTGTGTTTACGCTGCAGTCCGCCCTTACACTCCGGGATGACACGCCTCGTCTTGTCGCCGTGAACTGAGCTTCAAGCCCAAGTAACAGCAGTTGGTGTGACCCGCTTCAGCGCTACCTGTCAGCGCACCGGGCGCTGGAGGAAGCATTGTGTTCACACGAGCGCGGACATGCGAGCGAGGGTCCGTGGAATCGCATGACATCGAGGGGCGCGCGTGCCGCTTCCCCCTCAGGACAAAGCCATCAGGGAAGCGGACGAGAAGATCGAGGTGCTCAAGGCTCGCGTCCCTCTAAGACCTCTGGCGTCGTCGACGGCGTCGTCGGCGTCGTCGTCGTCGTCGGCCTCGACGTCGTCCTCGGCGTCGGTGTCGGCATCGTCGCCTGAAGACGTCGTGGTCGTCAAGATCGAGGTGGGTTCTGCTCTGCGCCTCTGGGCTTCGTCTCGGGGAGGGCCCTGCCGCCTCCCTCTGCAGACCGGCCCCCATCGCTGCGAGGATCGAGGAGGAGGAGGTGGAGGAGGAGGAGGAGGAGGAGGAGGAGGAGGAGGGAGTGACCCTTCGCCGGAGTGATCTTTGGTGCGGGCCCAACGGGATCCCCCTATCGCCGAAGGCGATGCGGTGATAGCGTCTTGCGCGCTTGTGTTGAGTCCCCCCGTGGCCCCCCGAAAGCCGCGCACCAAAGGTCACTCTTGCCTAGGGTCATTCTTGCGTGTAGTCGAGAGGAGGAGTGGTGGATGTGGAGGGCTTTGTGGGCCACGCGCAGATGGGGAAATGGCGCAGGGGGGATGGCTTCTTAGAGGGAGGCTGCTTCTTAGAAGGCGCGGGCCTTATCTGTAGGTGGAAGGCCGGCGCATTCTAATAAGCAGCCTCTTTCTCAGAAGCTTCCCCCCTCCCCCTACCCCGTTGTGCGCGCCGCCATGGCGTGGTGGAAGAAGTGGGCTTTGTCAGTTCTACAGTCGGGTCTGATTAATAGGTCGCCCCTGCAGGGCTCATTTCGACTCGTCCGACTCGATTCGATTCGATTCCAATCGATTCCGATTGCGATTCGATTCGACGTCGGATTCCGATTTGGATTTCGGTTTCTTTATGGAGGTCTTAATTATTACCCTGCCGATTTCAACCGATTCGGCTTATCCCGACTTGCGGCTGCCGATTTCGCCGATTCGATGCATCTCGAACGCCGATCCGACTCATCGATTCGATTCCAGGCTCGCCTGCCCCTGTAAAAGCATGGGTGAGTTTGCAGTTGCGTCTTATGCCCTCGTCATGCCTGTAGCAAGCGTTGCCCTTAGAAGGGTTTTGTGTTCTTTGGGGTATTCTCTGCAATCAGTAGTTCAGAGTTTGAAAGACATGTAGGGCCCATACGGGAGGCTTGGGGATGTCCAGGAGGCGGAAGAGGAGGGGAAGCAGAAGGAGGAGGATGATGATGAGGAGGAGGAGGACGGATCAGAACAAGGGGAGGACGACGAGGAGCAAAAGGAGGAGGTGCAGGAGGAGAAGGAGGAGGATCGAGGATCGAGGACATGAGGAGGAGGAGGAGGAGGAGGAGGAGGAGGAGGAGGAGGAGGAGGAGGAAGAGGAGGAGGAGGAGGAGGAGGAGGAGGAGGAGGAGGAGGAGGAGGAGCAGGAGGATGGTTGAATTCCTAGGCCCTTGTGCCTGGCAGGAGATGCAGTGCAGCAGAACTGGAGAGCACGATGCAAATGTCACTGAGTTGGTGCGTGATGTTTGGCTCGAGTTGCATTTGACCAAGAGCAGTGAGCCATAACGCGAATCATAGTCTTGCATGCCATTTTTTTTCTGGTTGAGATCCTTTTGGATGTCTTTCGGACGGAACTTGTATAATGCCGCCAACCCAGGTGCCGCGCCAGCCTCACGTTAGCAATGCGTTGATTTCTAAGTGCCAGAAGTGTCGCACTGCTGCTTTCTGCTCCCTCCTGCTCCCTCCTCTCTGCTCAGGGCCCTCCGAAGATCGTTTCACTACTCTTCGCCCTCATTCTTCACGATTGGCTCACCGGCGCCCTTCCTTCAAGCAACTCCTCTGGGCATCGTGACCTGACCTAATCCCTGTGTTTCAGACGAGGAGGGAGGAGGGCGATGGAGGAGGAGGGAGGACGACGAGGGAGAAGGAAGAGGAGAACGCGGATGACGAGGAGGGAGGAGGGAGGAGGACAAGGAGGACCAGGAGGGATGAGGAGGATGAGGAGGACGAGGAGGGAGGACGACGAGGGAGGAGGGAGGAGGACGAAGGAGGAGGACGAGAAGGGAGGAGGGCGACGAGGTAGGAGGAGGAGGACGAGGAGGGAGGGGGACGGCGAGGAGGACGAGGAGGGAGAAGGAAGAGGAGGACGAGGAGGGAGGACGGAGGACGAGGAAGACTAGGGGGAGGACGACGAGAGGAGGAGGGCGAGGAGGACGGGGAAGGAGGAGGACGACGATGGAGGAGAACGAGGCGGACGGATGACGACGACGGAGCAGGACGAAGGGGACGAGGAGGCAGGAGGACGAGGGAACAGGACGAGGGGAATGAGCCAGGAGGGAAGAGGGCGACGAGGGAGGAGGACTAGAAGGGAGGAGAAGGAATGCAGGAGGACAAGGCCGCAGGGCCTACCCTGGCGGCCGCGTCAAGGCGCCGCGACCCTTGCTGGCCACCGCGCGCGGGGCCTCGAGCACGACCACGAGTGGCCCACAGTGGCTCACGCCCACCCTCGCACGCGATGGGGGGCATCCAAAAGCTGCCCCTGGGGGCGCCCCGGTTTTATCCAAAAACCTTTCGTAGGCCCCCCCAGATTTCATAAAGAAGCTGCCCTTGGGGGGCCCCGGATTTCATCCAAAAACTTGCCATTCAAGCCGCCGCAACGACACCAACGAAAATATAACAAGCAGTCCAAAAACCTCACACACTTCCCCATCCAATTTCCCAACCACTTTTTTGTTTCATCTTGTTTTCGGCCGTTCTTTCATGAGTTTTGGGATTTGGTTGTCCCGCGGCGTTCCCGGGTGGTCCGCGGGGATGGGCCCCCGCGCGCTTCCCCTGGCGGGCTCGCTCGCACACCCCGCCGGCACCTTGTGGTGGCGACCACGCAGAGCCACAGGACGCTGCCAACAGGTCGCCAGCAGCGTACCGGGCCAGTGCTGCCCGACCCAGACTGCTCCTGCCTGCTGGGGCTTCCTCGGGCTTCCTAAGATTTCCTGGGGCTTCCTGGGGTATTCCGGAACCTCCTTGAGGCCTCCTCAGGCTTTCTGGGGCCTCCCCGGTGCCTCCTGGTGCTTCCTGGGCCCTCTTGCGGCACCGTGGGGCTTCCTGATGCCTCCTGGTGTTTCCCATGGGAAACACCAGGATGTAGGGCAACCTTTGCCAGGGCCAGGATGCTACGGCGTCGATATGGACGGAGTTACCGACGAAAGTGGGGCTGCCCATGGCGTCGAAGGAGCGGGGGGCGCAGTGCCAAGTGGCGAGGGGGAGATGCCAGGAGGCGAGGCTTGGAAACGGGAGGCAGCGTACGTCGCATGCGCGCGGCGTTAATTGCGACCATGGCACTGGCTGGGGCAGCGTAACTTCGGCGCGCGTCAACCGGGGGAAGTTGGATGCACGCGCGCGCCGGCTACAGCTAGCCGAGATTGAGGGGCCCAACAAGGAAGTCAATGGAGTGCAGCTGTGGGGCCAGGAAAGTGGCGTTGAGACGATTTTTCTCGTTGTGGACCCGGGGGCCTACGACGCCGTCGGGCCTCCAAGCGTGGGGGCCCGCTTCTGGGAAAGCCCACTGGGGCCCGCAAGAACGGCGGACTCTACAGTGCAGCACATGGGCAAGTCATCAGGAGTCATGGGCAACAGGCTTCTGTGGGTAAATATGAAGTGGGTTCCATTGTGAGCGTGCTCGTCCAAGCAGTCGATGTTCCGCGGGTGCTCGGGAGCGTGAGATGGTCGAGGCAGGGGGTTTTATGTGTGAGATCGAGGCGGCGATGGGGGATCCCGCAGTTATTTGAGCGTGAAACAGCGGGTCGGAAGATTACGATTTCCGAGATAAGCGGCAATTCCCAGTTGCTCACGCGGGCCCCGCAAGGGGTTGCGCGTCAGGGGGGTCGAGGAAGAGTCAAGGAAGTTAGTGGTGAGAGATGTGAGGGTCTTCTCAGGCGGGGGGCTCTGGTGGGGGAATTGTTCCACGGAGTGCGAATGAGCCCGCGGGCCCTGGTCGACCAGTCATCGTGGATTTGGTGGAAGCCCATGAGCGAAGATGGGGGCAGTTTGTGAAGAGACGTAGTGGGTGTTTGTCGCTGAGGAGGCCGAGGTGCCTGGAAGGGCCGCGCGCGGCCCAGTGCCGCGATGCAAGGTGGGAGTTGGATTGCGCAACGGAACCCGCTTGCCCCGTCGAAATTGGCGGCTCCATTGCGCTGGGGGAACAGCTGGGGGGGGGATTCCGCAGGGCGGAGATGGGCGCCGTGACGGGGCGCGCCAGCGACCATAGTCGACCGCGCGCGGCTAGGCGGGAAGAGCGGAGACAGCGAGGATTGGGCAGAGGGGACCTCGTCAACGTCGCGCGCAGCTGGGGCGCAAAATTCACCAAGAGCCGGCTTTTCTTCGGGGGCATGGGCCTGGTCGCGGGGGGACCTTCGCGAGCGATCGGGGTTCGTCCATCGCGGCGCTCGCGGATGCTGTTGAAACCTCTTGTGACATGGGCGGGGGGCGGGTGGGTGGGTGGCGGGGGCGGTGGGATGTGGCCCTGTCGGGGGCGCCCGATTGCGCGGTGAGGTCGAGGGGGCAGTCAGAACATTGCCATGCTGGTGTCAGGACCTGCGAGAGCGCAGTTGAAGACAAATATAGAAAGCGCAAATCTGCCTTGGTAGTTGGCCCAGGTATTTTGTTCCATCGCAAGGGTACGATGGGCACTGGTGACAGGACGTCCCGCGACAGGAGCCGAGGGCGGGACTTCGACAATTCGTTGCCCGAGCTTGGAGAATGCATCGTGCACCTGAACGTTCCGCCTGAAGATGGGCGCGGCGACCTCGGGTAAACTGTGGGGGGCGTGCCTTCTTTCTGGGGGTGCGTGGAACATGCCGAGTAATCGTTGGCGCTCCAGAGGATGTCGCCAAGTCTCTCGAGTTCGGGCGCAGCGGGGGCGATGGGGATAAGTGGAAACTTGAGGAGGTCAGCGGCGTGGAAGGGTTCCCTTGGCGACCAGATCCCGACGTAACTTTGAGTTTCTAGTCGAGTTTCAGCTGGGGGCGCCAGGCCAGTGATGGCGCGGGGGGTTGCCGCGGAGAGGTCGGGGCGCGTGGCTATCGGGCCTGCTCGTGGGTGTTATGTTTGCGGGGCAATCGTCGGGGGGGGCGCCGCTCGTGGGCCGCGTTGTCCAGAATGCCGAGAAAGAGTTACCGAGTGGCTTGCAAGTCAGGGCGGTCCGAGCATTCGGGAGGGGCGAGCGGCGCCTCGAATTTACACGGGGCCCGGCACTGCTGGGCGCGACGAGGAAGCGGAGGATCTATGAGTAGACAATTCGGCATTTACAAACGGTTCATTCATTCGACAACGCCGCGAACCAATTGCGAAACACGCGAGTGCCTGGAGACGCGGGAGCGAGGGCACCCCGCGCGACTGAGCAATGAACGACCGACGAACTCATGTCATTTATCGGGAAATTGGCGAGATGGGGGATGCCCGCGGCGATCGGAGAGACGGGGGTTAGCTGGGGCCTTGCAGACTATGGGCGGGGTGGGCGGACTTCCGCGGCGTCGCTGGCGGCGATGAGGGCGAACGCCTGGCTGGCGTTCTTCTGCCGAGCTCGGCGGCGTTCAGAGGAGAGGTAGGGGGCTTTGGAGACGACGAGAGAACCCGGGAAGTGTCGAGAGGAAGGAGGGCGAGTGAGGAGACGCAGCGGAGGGGCCTTGAAGTCGGCAGTGGCAAGGGGCCTGGCGACAAGAGCGCAGGAGAAACAGGCCCGAGAAGGTGGGTGAAGATGAGGATGGAATGAACGCCGATGAGGCCCGCGCTGGGTTAGACTTGCTGCGGCTTGGCGCTGACGCAGCGGGGTGGCCACTCAGCGGCGGCGGGTTACGGCGCAAATCAGCGCGACGCACAGTCGCGGGTTCCTGGGGCCCGCTCGCCGGCCCGGCCCGCCGGCGCGGCAGGAAAATTCATTGATGCCAGGTGCAGTCGCGGAGTTGATCGCGAGAGATGAGTGGGGGCCCGCTTGGTTCTAACTGCCGGGCGACGCGGGGAAGGGCGAGTCGCGCCATCGAGAGCAACGCAGCCTTGCGCGTGATCGTGAGATCAACGCGCGCGGCCATCAGAAGACTGCGAACGTCCAGCTCGGAAACGCTTGATCTGGAAAAGATGGCGGACGTGTTGGGCGGCGGGATTCAGCGCTTCATGTTCGCGTTCAAACTATGTGACACCCAGAGAGCCAATGTGCTGCGGTTTTACTCTTTGAACTCCTCTCGGGGGCTTCTGGCTGGGCCGCGTCGCCAGCGCAGACGCGATGGCGGCCTGGGCCGTCGATGCGACCTGGGCCGTCGTGGCCCGAGAACGCGGGAGGAGATGCTCGTCGAGGAACTCGCGAGGTCCACGATTCATAGCTCCAGCGCCGGGGTGGGCGACCTCGGCGCGAGATTCCACGGCCGGCGTCGACGTTTTGAGTGAGCCGGGGGAGGCAGGGCGAGAGTGTCAGAGGTGTATTTGGACCGGCTACGTCGCGCTATATTCGAAGGTTCGGTTGCCCAGGCGATTGCAGATGACCGTTGAGGCGCGCCATCGAAGCGCGTGGCCCAGTAGCCGCTGGGCGCGGGCCGGGCGAGAAAATGGAAATTGGCGAAGTCGGGCGCGGACGACGCGAGAGTTTTTTGAGGGGTTGTCTTATTTGGGCCAGGAATGCCGTGAATGATTCTGGCGCCCAGCCCGCGGGAAGTGCAGGGCCCGCGCGGCGTTCGCGCCCGCGCAGAATTACCCCCGACTAGGACGCAGATGTCAGTGAGATTAATTGAGCGGTGCGGAGGAGAGGCCCGCAGAGGAGCGCGCAACATCGCCGCCATGTTCACCTACTATTGGGTTATCCAGGACACCCGGCCACGTCAGTGGATTTGCGGGGCGTGCCGGCGCCGGGGCCGATATCCCAGGGGCATGCGAGGCATGTGGGGGCGTTGCTGAAGTGATGCCATTTGCCAGGGCGGACGCGTGGGTGGTTCATCGTGATGGATGTGAAGTGCGGGCGCGGGGCGACGTATCAGGGGGCGAGCTTGATCCGGAACTCTCGTTCATAGTTTGGAGTGGGGCGTGTGTGTGTGTGTGTGTGTGTGTGTGTGTGTTTGTGTTTGTGTTTGTGTTTGTGTTTGTATGTGTGTGTGTGTGCGTTCGTGTGCGCGTGGGGCAATTTAGGGGGCGTGAGGTGTGTGGGAATGAAATGGGGGGGCCGTGCTGGGCAGGGGCTGGCAAATATCCCATGGGCGCAAGTTGGACAAGCAGCGTCGAGGGCGACGAGGCCAATCCCGCGTGACGACTGAGGCTGGTGGCGCAGCAAGTTGACTGCATTTCCAAAGGAAATGATATATTTTCAGCCGCCCCGCCACTGGGGGCTCAAAAGCTGCCGGTCTCTATAGCATTTGCCGAGGGGATAGGCGATGATCGAGGGGGCCGCGAGGGTGGATTCATGCTGGGGTCTATGGATGTTACGCGAGCATAGTGTTGCGCCAACGCATGAGCAAACATTTTCATCGCATTGCCCGGAGGAGATCGTAACCTTAACATGTGTGGCAGATTGTCAAGGTCCATGTGTGGCACTCGGGGCGCAGCTAGCAGCTGAGAGTATAGTGGGTGGATTTCGCGCGCAATGCTGGCTTCACCAGCGGGACAGCGTCACCATGTGCGTCCAAATCTATTGCAAGCAGAATCTGGCTGATAGTGCACAGGGGCGTCTTTCCTCTCTTGGGGGCTGGTGTTGATCTGGAGTGGTTCGAAGGAGATGTGCGAAGAACGCGCGTCGAAGGCAACGCTGGGCAGACGTGGGCCAGGGCCCACATATTTGAAGTTGATCACGGGCCCTAACCGAATCGTGGAATGGAACCCGGATAGGTCGTGGTATGAAACGGGTCGAGGGTGTGCTGAAATACTTTCCAGAGAGGCTTGGGGCAGTGCAAAATGAGGTGTGCAACGCCTCATGCAAATCAGGCGTACGAAAGAGAATCTGAGGAGACCCTGCCATATCATGGACCAGGGTAAATGATCGAGCGCAGGACCGAGCGGATATGCATTTCTCAATAAACGAGCCTGCACGTTCTATGTCCGCCCCAGCCTGATGGAGCATGGAACAGTCTTTCCATTATCGGCAAGTACCTCAATAGCCATATGAGGTGTGAGGGTTATTTTTTGCACCAAAGACGTCCCAGGGGCATAACCATGTGGACAGATGCCGATGTTGCGGGGTGCGCGCGGGTCCGGGAATCGACAGGTGGCGGAACATTTGTGTGGACCACCTTTGATAGCGTCTTGGGGGATTGGGCCAGAGCGTAGTAGCATTATTTTGTAGTGAAGCAGCGCGTTTCGGGATGGTCTCAGGTGCATCAGTAGCTTTCGGGCTGCAGGCGGTTCTCAAGAACTCTTGAATTGATTGCGGCATCCTGGCAACGCGTGGTGCAAGTGCATCCAGTCCAACTGCGAGCAGGCGCGGCTTGGGAAATCTGAGACACCTGGAGGTCTACCGACTTGGCTTCCAGGAGAGGTTACGACTAGGGGGCATCAACATGATCAAAGTAGGGACTCATGGGAATCTCGCTGTTGCTTTAATTGGGTATGTGAGCAGAGACAGCATGCCCATGCATATGCGACGCACCAATCGACATCTTTTTTTCAGCGGTAGGGATTAACTGGCACACGCTACTTAAAGTATGTTCGGCTTCCTTTCGCGAGCCGTTTTTTCGGATACTTTAGCTCAGGATCCGTTGATCTCCAGGTGCTCGTCTACTTGATTCGGAATCGAACTTGCCGAAGATGTTAATCGTTTTGCATGTCTTGGTGCTTTGCGACGCTTGAGTGGTTAGTGTATCGCGTGTTGGGAAGCCCCTGTGCGTGCAAACCCAAACCGTAGTCGTCAGCTGCGTGCTGCACTTCTGGTCGGAATCGGGTTAGCATAGAACTTGATTCGCTATGACTGAGTCTTGGCTTTGCTTCGCAGTTTTTTGTTTGCGACTAGTACCTTTGCAATCGATTTGCGATGTACACCAAGTGGTTCTTACTCTGGGCCGACAATCCGCTGGTATGGCGAGTTGCTCCAGCATGTTCTGCGGCCAGACCTCGGCTGAGGGGGGTGCTACTCTTTAGGCCCATGTGCTTGGTGGGATATGTAATGCGGGGTCGCTGGGAAACACAGCGCGCATGCCACGGAGTTGGGCCGTGATGTTCGACTCACGCTGCACTTGCGTGCAGGGAAAACGTGCGAGGAGAAACGCAGAATGATGATGCTGCTGCTGATGGTGGTGGTGGTGATGATGAAGCTGATGCGGGTGATGCTGATGATGCTGCTGCTGCTGATGCTGCTGATGATGATGATGCTGATGATGGTGGTGATGGTGAGGAGGAGGACGGGGAACAGGAAGAGGAAACGGAGGCGGATGAGTCTGAAGAGGAGGAGCGGCAGAGGAAGAGAAGGATGAGGAGGACGAGGAGGAGGAGGCGGAGGGGGAAAAAGGAAGGGGAAGAGGAGGGGGATGAGGAGGAGGAGGAGGAGGAAGAGGAGAGGAGAAGAGGAGGAGGAGGAGAGGAGGAGGAGGAGGAGGAGGATGAGGAGGAGGGGGGTAGGAGGAATAGGGATGACAGGAGGGGGAGGGGGAACAGGAGGAGGGTGAGAGGAGGAGGGGGAGGCAGACGAGGAGGAAAAGGAGGAGGAGGAGGAGGAAGAGGACGCGGAGCAGGAGGGGGAAGGGCAGGATGAGGAGGCGGAGGAGGGGCATGAGGAGGAGGAGGAGGAGGAGGAGGAGGAGGAGGAGGAGGAGGAGGAAGAGGCGGAGGAGGAGGAGGAGGAGGAGGCGGAGGACGGGGAGGAGGCGGAACAGGAGGGGGGAGCAGGGAGGAGGAGGAGAAGGAGGTAGGAGGCAGGAGGAAGGAGGAGTGAGGACGGATAGTGGAGGAAGGATGTAAGAGGAATGAGGAAGGAGGAGAAGGACGAGGAGGGGAGGAAGAGGAGCAGGAGCAAGAGAGTAACAATAACAATACTTACAATCATAAAGGTGAAAGGACGAGGAGTGCGACGAATTACCAAGGATACTAACACGCATGCTAAGAATACTGACACAACTAAGACTAGTATGAGTAGTTCTATGCATACTATCAGCAATATTAAGAAGACACATCCTAACAATACTAGTAATACTAATGATACGAGTATTACTCGGACGAATAATACGGCGATTCATAAGGTGAATCGTACGCATAATGATAAGATTAGCAGTGCAAGCAATACTGATGCGACTGCTAGCGCTAATACCAAGCATACTATGCAGCATACTAGTACTATCGGTAACGCGAATAAGGAACTTCAGACTTGTACTCATACAACAAAAAGAGACGTACTACTATGAAGGGTACTACGGGTAACCAGACGACACCTATCACGAATATGAGGATGACGAAGCAGACTGACACTAATACGTAACATGGTTTATATGACTACGGATACCACGAATGCGAAATGTAGTAGTAAGAGTAAGACAACTAACCATACTACCAATACTACTGCGATGAAAAAAGAAGCCGAATCTTAATAACGCTAGCAGCAATCACATAACTAATTTTGCTGATAAGACGAATACTGCGACTAAGGGCAATACCACGGTTCACCCGAAAAGAGGAAAACGACTCCCAATACTAATAATCGGATGACTGAACACACATACTCATACGAATAATCGTTATGCGAAGAAGAACTAGCTAGTAATAATCATAATGCGGCACACACTAAGCATTATAAGACTACGAATATTAATCACACGAACAGTAAATTAATCCATTGATAATAAGACGATTCCTAAGCATACGGAGAATGTTAATCATACTGCGAATAATACTGCTACGCATGATGCGATGCACACTACTGATACGAACACTAATATGAATCATAAGAGGATGACTTGTACGAGGAGGAGGAGGGGGGAGGGGGAGGAGGATGGGGAGGATGAGGAGGAGGGGGAGGAGCGACGACACAGACGAAGGGGGGGGGGCGGGAAAAGCACATCGGTGGTCGGACGTCGGAGGTCGGAGGAGGAGGAATTTGACGAGGACGGCAACAGTCATGGCGACAGCGAGGCCGACTACGAGAGCCACGCTCATAATGACGACCACAGCGACGACGCAAACGGCGGCGGCGACGGTCATAACGACGAGCATGCCGACGACGACGACTGTAGCGGCGGTGGCAACACTGCCGACGAGGCGGACATCGAGAAGTACGAAGCTACCGCAGCCAAGATGACCAAGGAAATCGCCGACCATGAGGCTCTCGCCACCCCATGCTCCGCCCCGGAGAAGCAGCATCTGATTTCTCTTTCTCCCCCGCTCGCCTTCCTTGTCGCTGCCCATTTCCTGCTCAGCGCTCTCCGTCCTCGCGCTTCCGCTGCCTAGCCGATCATGCCGTCCGGGACGAGTTCAGGTGTTGTCAAATTTGTTAAGCATCGGGCTTGGCTCCTGTGGCTGACGGGTCGAGGTGCGCCCCTTCTGGCTACACACGAGGGATGGACAGGAGACGGAGGAGGAGGAGGAGGAGGAGGAGGAGGAGGAGGAGGAGGAGAAGGAAGAGGAGGAGGAGGAGGCGGAAAAGGAGGGGGGAGGAGGGAGGAGGAGGAAGAGGGGGAAGATGAAGAGGAGGAAGAAGATGCGGAGGAGGAGGAGGAGGAGGAAGAAGGAGGAGAAGAAACATATGAAGAAGGAGAAGAAGACGACGAGCCATAGTATGAATGATACAACGAAGAACAATACGAAGGAGAGGAGGAGGCGGCGGATGGATGATGATGATGATGATGATGATGATGATGATGATGATGATGATGATGATGATGATGATGATGATGATGATGATGATGATGATGATGATGATGATGATGATGATGATGATGATGATGATGTGATGATGATGATGATGATGATGATTGATGATGATGATGATGATGATGATGATGATGATGATGATGATGATGATGATGATGATGATGATGATGATGATGATGATGATGATGATGATGATGATGATGATGATGATGATGATGATGATGATGATGATGATGATGATGATGATGATGATGATGATGATGATGATGATGATGATGATGATGATGATGATGATGATGATGATGATGATGATGATGATGATGATGATGATGATGATGATGATGATGATGATGATGATGATGATGATGATGATGATGATGATGATGATGATGATGATGATGATGATGATGATGATGATGATGATGATGATGATGATGATGATGATGATGATGATGATGATGATGATGATGATGATGATGATGATGATGATGATGAGGATGAGGAGGAGGAGGAGAGGAGAGGAGGAGGAGGAGGAGGAGGCAGGAGGGAGGAGGAGGGGGGGAGGAGAAGGAGGAGGAGGAGGAAGAGGAGGAGGTGGAGGAGAAGGATGATGATGATGATGATGTTGAGGAGGCGGAGGCGGAGGCGGAGGCGGAGGCGGAGGCGGAGGCGGAGGAGGAGGAGGAGGAGGAGGAGGAGGAGGAGGAGGACCGTCACTTGGCTAATGGGGAGGCTCAGGGTTGGCCGACCCGACCCTAACCCGAAACCTCGTGGCACTGGGCCACCAGTTGTTCTCCAAAGCGGCCGTGGGTGCTGCTGAGACGGCAGTGCGCTGCCGACGCTGAATTCAGTGCTGGGGCCTGGTGTGGCCTTGCACACCAGGCCTCAGCAGCACTGTACCGCCACCGCCCACGATCGTGGGGGGTGGGGAAGTGGGGCAGAGCCACTGTCGGGGCGGACTCGCAACCCAAGTCCACCCCCGTGCTCAGAGGCCCCCGTGGAGTTGTCGCCTGGCTGATGGAACCCCAAAGCTCGGGTTCTAGGGCTGGCTGCGTAACCAGCACCGTCAGTCCAGGAAAGAAGCTCTGATTCCAGGAGAGCGGTGGGCTGAGGCGAAGCGGCAGCCCTGTGCCGCAGAAGAGTGTGCAGCGCTCCTTCCCCCTGAGGCGGGGTGCCTGACACGCGTGCAGGACC
This sequence comes from Prorocentrum cordatum, assembly GCA_963575745.1. NCBI lineage: Eukaryota > Dinophyceae > Prorocentrales > Prorocentraceae > Prorocentrum > Prorocentrum cordatum. The sequence goes on along the minus strand of CAUYUJ010020315.1, from coordinate 661,030 downwards.
ACACGCACGCACACACGCACAGTACTCAGTTGGGCCCAGATGTGTCGTTGCACACCTGGCCACAATCCCGTTCCTCCGCCGCCTGTGCGGGGAGGTGGGAAGGTGGATTTGGGCAGCAGTCAGGGTGGGCAAGGGAGCCCAAAGTCCACCCCCGTGCCCAGCAAAGAGGTTGCGCCAAACAGCACTCTGCAGTGAAAAGGACGGCATGCCTCGCCTGGCTGGCGGTACCCCAAAGCTCGGGTACTAGGGCTGGCTGCGGGACACCAGCACCGCCAGTCGGAGCGAGAAACAAACCCCAGATCGAACCTGCACCGGGCCAAGGCGTAGCTGCGGCCAATGCTGCAGGAGAAAGAAATGAGCTCTCCTTCCCCCTGAGTCGGGGTGCCTGACACGCGTGCGGGGGGCGCGCTCGCACACACGCAAAAGTACACAGAGAATGAGGCGACGCCAGGACGACTCGGCACTGTCCACCCCTGGTGTAGAGAACGCCAGGACGGTGGGCAGGCCTCATCCCTGGTGTGGGCCTGTCTGCGCCTGGGCTTGAGCTGCCTCTCTGAGCAGCTGCGCCAGCGGCACGGGAGGGAGACTGAGCACAATCGGGCTGGCGGCGGCACTCTTGGGGTGACGGCCAGACTGTGCTCTCTGTAGCTGCAGCTTAGCCCCATTATGGGGCGGTCTCAACTTACAATCACCAGACAAACCTCTCGAATTGCCCTCTTTAAGGAACCACACTTGTGGCACACCGGAAAACTTGTCGGCTGTTCGAGGTGCCCGTAATATAATGAATTATGCCCCCTGGGGTTGGAGGCCAGGCTGGACATCTGGGGGCAGTGCCCATGGCAATCCATTGCACTGCATCGCTCCTCATATGCTTTGAACGTGCGGACGCGGATGCGGCAAATCGTACATCGGCGCTGGCCATTCATCATCGCCCAGACGTGGGCCCTCGGAGTCTCGCGAGGGGCCACAGGAGGAGGAGGGGGAGGAGGGACGGGAGGCGGGGTCCCAGGGTCCCAGGAGGCCAAGGCCGAGGCAGCCCCCGAGGGAGGGGAGAGGCTCTTCACGGGCTTTGCCAGCGAGGAGGAGGAGGAGGAGGTGGAGGAGGAGGAGGAGGAGGAGGAGAATTCTGGAGAATTTGGCGACGACGATGTTGAGTTTCGCCAGAACGACGGCTGCCGCCTCGGGGGCCCAGAAGCGCTTTTGGGGCCCCCAACGCGGCACACAGGTCCCTGAGGCCCCAGGAGATTCCGAAAACTGTGAGGCCTCGGGCTCTTGTGCGGCAAAACTTTGCCTTTAGACAGGCATGAAAGTACATACGTCCGAGTCTTTGTGGGAGGCGCACAAGGGTCGAACAGCCCCTTGATGCTCCCCCCCGTCCGACGCTTTGGCCCAACGGCCACACATCTTGCACGGCCATGTGGAACAATGCTCTGCATATTCCATAGTGTGCGTGTGATGCACCGCTCTACTGCCTATTTGGATCCTGTGTTGTTAGCCCCCGATCCGTTGGTCCGTTTGAGCCCCAGGGGCCGTGGTCTTACATACACAGAGCCAACCTTTTAAGGCCAGGGACCCTGATAGCTCGCTGATTGCCTCGTTGCACGTCCTCCATTTCCAACGACTGCGGGAGGCGAGGAGGCTCTGCGGGGAGGAGGAGAGGGCCTGGCTCAACTCACTACCCTGCTGACTCTTCCTCTCCTTGGCCTCCGCCCTCTCGGGGATCTGGGTGGACGGATCTCTGTCGACAGCATCAGAGTGGGCACGGAGGAGGCGTTCCCACACGGGCGAGGCGGTCGCACTCGCCCATTCGCACGTGCAACAGGGCGCTTCGCTCAGCCAGGTCGTCCCCGACAGCGTTGCCGTGCCGGGCCTCCTCGGCGAGGTTCAGCCTACGCTGCTCGTCGGCCTCCATGTTGTGCCAGGATGTGGCGCAGATCCCCCAGCGCAGCTGGGTCCTCGAGCCCAGGGCTGCGCTTCTGCAGCGCCAGATGCACCTCGTCCCATATGTGCCTGTTGGCTCGCTGTCGTTCAGACGGGTTGTGGTGTGATCTCTGCCATCCACGGATGGCCATATCTGAGTCCGTCCAAATTCGTACTCGCCCCGTTGTTGGCCGCAGCGCCTGAACGATGGCGCACAACTCCGCACAGTTGTTGGTCTCGCGTCGTCCTGGCAACGGTCCGTATTGTGCTGTGGATGGTGATGATGTTGATGATGCTGATGATGCTGATGGTGATGATGATGTTGCTGATGATGCTTATGATGATGTTGATGATGCTGCTGCTGACGATGATGCTGCTGATGCTGCTGATGATGATGCTGATGCTGATGAGGATGATGCTGCTGTCGCTGATGGTGATGGTGACGCTGATGATGACGATGCTGATGATGCTGCTGATGATGATGCTGATGATGACGATGATGATGTTGAACATGATGTTGATGCTGCTGCTGATGATGATCTTGCTGCTGCTGATGATGATGATGATAAGGATGATGAGGATGATGATGATGCTGATGATGCTGATGCTGCTGATGATGCTGATGATGATGCTGATGATGATGATACTGCTGCTGATGATGACGGTGATGCTGCTGCTGACGATGATGCTGATGATGATGAGGATGATGAGGATGATGAGGATGATGATGATGCTGATGATGCTGACGATGCTGATGATGATGCTGATGATGATGATGATGATGATGATGATGCTGGCTGATGACGATCATGATGACGACGATGATGATGCTGATGATGATGCTGATGAGGAGGATGCTGAGGATGATGATGATGATGATGATGATGATGATGCTCATGATGCGGATGATGCTGATGATGCTGATGATGATGCTGTTGCTGATGAAGATGATGATGCTGCTGATACTGATGCTGATGCTGCTGCTGCTGCTGCTGATGATGATGATGATGATGATGATGATGATGATGATGATGATGCTGTTGCTGCTGATGAGGATAATGATGCTGATGATGCTGATGATGACGATGCTGATGAGGATGATGAGGATTATGATGATGCTAATGATGCTGATGATGCTGGAGCCAGACCCCCTTCCCCCCTTCCGCCCAATGCCGAATTGCCGAACGAGAAAACGTTCGCAATGTTTTTGGCCCTCCTAACTTGGTCCCCTCCCAAACGGTTATGGGGTACTTTCGTTGCGTGTCATCCTTGCTGCGCCGTTCCCCCCTCCTCGGGCCGCCACCCTGCGGAGGCCGACGTCGCCGGGTGGGCCGGCGACATGGAGGCGGCCTCTTGCCAGCAACGCGCCGGGGCTGCCGCGGTCGTCGGTCCTCGGTCGTCGGTCGTCGATCGTCGATGTCGGCGTCGGTCGTCGGTTGTCGGTCCTCGGCGTGGGCGTGGGCGTTGGTCGTCGGTCTGCGGTCGTCGGTCGTCGGTCGTCGGTTCTCGGTCTGCGACCGTCAGTCGTCGGTCTGCGGTCGTCGGTCGTCGGTCGTCGGAGTCGTTCGTCGGTCGTCGTCGTCGTCGTCGTCGTCGTTGTCGTCGTCGGTCGTCGTCGTCGGTCGTCGTCGTCGTCGCCGTCGCCGTCGTCGCTGTCGTCGTTTCCGTCGTCGAGGGGGGGCGGGGGCGGAGGCAGGGTGAGGAGGGAGGGAGGTGGAGGGCGGGGGCCGGCGCGGGCGCCGGCGCGGGGACTTGCTGAAACTGGTCTGCCTTGTCTGTCGTGCGCATGGACTATGGGTTTGCGGGGGTGAAGCGCGAGCCACCCCGCCTCGTCGCGGGGAGGTGGGTGGTGATGGGGGTGCGGGCGGGCGGGGCCCCGAGGTGGGGGCCTGCTCCTGCGGGTTTCCCCCAGTAGTTTTGACAACCTAAGGTTTTTTTTTTCGGCGATTTTCGCAGGAATCGAATTCTTGGGGTTCGAAGGGATTCAATCATGTAAGCCACTATCTGCGGCGCAGCCTATGTGGCGCAAATACTTTTCGTTCGCAGCTGAGTTGTTAATTCCATTGCTCGCGCATCATCCCACCCACCCGCCCGCAATTCGGCTTGTAAAACCCAGGCGGCGGCGACTACCATGACTGTTTGGCGCTGGTTGGCACATCGCTGCAGAAGCGCGCGCAGGTTCGCGCGCAGAGGGACCAGCTAGGTTGGCGCGATCGCCGCGGCCGCGGTGGCGATGACCGCTGGGGATTTTTCAGCGCACATCGCAGGACGTGCTGACGCGCGGGCATGTTAGCGCGAGTCGGTCAATCGGGCGGTCGCGATATCATGGCGACGTCGACAACGAGTGACGCGAATGCTACGATGATGTTCGTGACGACGGCGAGGCCAATGATGTCGCCGATGCTGATCACGCCGATGACGAGGCTGGTGCCCACGTGTCGGCGATGAATGTTTTTGGATGATTTCGACGTGCGCGCGCGGCCGACGGGCGCCACTGGCCCGCGTGGTGTGCGAATGTTTTTGGCATGCGCGCGCGAGAGGATCATTTTGTCAAGTGTTGTGAACAGCTCAACATGCAAACGATATTTCTGGACGAACGAGTCCAAAATCGTCAGGGCATAATTGAAAAGCCATGTTACATAACCATATGTCTTCGGGGTACTCGATGTCGAATTCCTCGCTGAACCAAAAATTTTGGACCGATTTCGGCTTGCGCGCGCGACGACTCGCGCGTGCGTTTCGTCCCTGTGTTGATTATGCTCATTTCAATGGTTACTGTAACCATCTGGTTTTCGATGGACGAGTTTGCGCGGTATATTTTCCTTGCAGAGATGATGGGGGGAACCCGGCTTAGTTAGGATGGTCTCAGTTTATATAGCTCGATTTCAACGAATGAGCGATTGGCCAAATTTATATCTAAGCTGCGCGCGCCCGATGGGTACGCATAAAACATGGGGGTGGGTGGAGGTCGGGGGTGCCACACTTCATTTTTCTATTAGAACTGATGATTGATGTGGGGCATTCTGCCTTGTGCAATCCACGCGGTGTCGTCTATGCGGTGCAACGTTTTGTGGTGCAATCTATGTGGTGCGATTGGTTTAACAAACGAGTTGACACAACCCATGCTCTTGCAAACATCCCACCCATCCACCCGCAACTTGGTTTGCAAAACCCATGCGGTGGCGATTGCGATGCATGCTTGGCGTTGGCTGGAACATCCCCGCGGCCAGCTATTTTGGCGCCGCCGACGCGGCCGCGGTGGATTTGACCGCTGTGCGCATCCCAGCGGGCACTTCAGTGCGAGTCGGCGACTTGGGTGGGCGCGGTATCATGGCAACGTCGATAATGGTAGACACGATGATGCTCGTGGCGATGTTGGTGACGATGTTCGCACCGACGAAGGCAAGGCCAGTGCGGGCGCCGGTACTGGTCACGCCGACGACGATGACGGCGTCGCCGCGTCGGTGATGAAGGTTTTGTATGTAGTTCGACATGCGCGCGCGGCCAACGCGCCAGGGTGGCCCGCATGGGCACGGATCGGATCGTGCCCCCCCCAACGCGCGCGCAAAGGTGTGCGAATGATTTCGGCATGCGACGCCAGAGGCGCGTTGCGAAACCATCTGTTGTACATCGTTTCGGGACATTCGGTTTTTGCAAATGATATGGAACCGACGGTTTTTGGTGGCATTCGGCGTGCGCGCGTGCACTTCGTTAAGTTTATTGCAAAGGGATCGTGCGACAGCGTGCGCGCAACGGCGTTCGAACGATTTTGACATTCGTGCGCGAAGCCCGTTTGGCAGCATTCCGTAAAACTCTAAAAAACGTGTGGTTCCCTTGATGAATCAGGATCGCGAGCGCATTTTTTTAAAGCATCTTTGTTGCAAAGCCATGCGTCTCTTGTGTGCGTGTGTTCTTGGCACTCGGCTTTGCAATCTTCACGACGCCCAAGGTTTTTGAAGGATTCTTGCATGCACGCGGCGACTCGCGCGTGTGCATGTTTTCGGGTTCCGAAAAAATGAGGTTCCCGACGACTGATGAATTGTGGTCAGGGGGTGTGCGCGTATAACGTTCCTTGTGCGGAGTGAAGCGGGGGGGGGTCGATATTGGTTTCGCTGGGATGATTTTTGTTCACATTTTGGATGGGCAGACGGGGCATACTGGTATGCAAATTAGGGGGGGTAGTCGCATTGGGTGGATGGGAGTAGAATCTCATCACTTCTTCCAAGGCACGAGAATATGTGCAGTGCACTTTGTGTTGTGCGATTTAGGTCGTGCGAACTATGAGTTGCAATTTCTGCGTTGTTGCCTACGCGGTGCAACTCACTTAGCTGAACTCGGGGTTGCAAGTCCCGCTGCTCACGCAACCATCCCAAATACCCACCCGCAGGTGGTTTTGCAAAATCCTCGCGGCGACGATTGCGATGCGTGCTTGGCGTTGGCTGGTGCATCTTTGCGGCCTCGCCAGCCCGCGCATGCGCGCGCGAAACGGCCAAGTAGTTTGGCGCGACCGACGCGACCGCGGTGGCGTTGACCGCTGGGCGCATCCTAGCGGCCACTTCCGTGCGAGTCGGCGATTTGGGCGGTAGCAGACTCATGACAACGTCGACAACGATAGGCACGATGATGGTCGTATCGATGCTGGTGACAGTGATGACAGCGACGGCGGCACGGCCAGTGACGGCGCCGATGCTGATCACGCCGACGAGGATGACGGCGTCCTCGCGTCGGTGATGGACGCCTGTGGAAAAAGTTCGACATGCGCGCGCGGCCGACTCGCGAAAATGGCCCGCATGGTTTTATTTGACACGGATCGTGCCCCCAAGCGCGCGCGCGAGGGCGTGCGAATGATTTGGGCATGCAACGCGAGAAACCCCGTTGGCAGAATATCAGTGTGATGTTGAAGAACCCATGGTTACCCTTAGAATTCGCAGAAGCGCAGGCGCTTGCATTTTTGTTTGAGAGTTCCTGTTGCGAAATTATGTGTGTTGTACATTTTTCCCGGGGTACTCGATTTTGACTTCCCTGCGACACCTCAGGTCTTTGAAGGTTTTTCTCACGAGAGCACGCGCGCAAGGGCGTTCGAACTATTTCGACATGCGCGCGCGCGAGGCACGGTGTGTACACTATTATGAGCATGTTGCAGAATCGTGGTCGACTTAAGAATTCGCCAACGCCCGAACCTTTTTTTTGTAGCACACAAACCTCATAAAACCAAAAAACATACCCTCGATTTTGAAATGCGCACGCGATGGCGCGCGCGTGTGCTCTTCGTCCGGTTTTTCGGCATTGGGTTTTTGACATCGGATTGTTTTTGATAAGCGAGTGCGCGCGCATAGTATTTTCCAAAGGATGCCGGTGGGGGTGGCGATACAGGCCTGCCTGGGATGGTATGAGTTAGGATGGGCGATGAAGCAGAATCATATGTAAGTTGCGGTTTGAAAGGGGGGACTGTGAAATCCAGGGGGTGGAGGGGGGTAGATCCGAGTATTTTTTAGACAGAAATTTATGCGATTCAACGTATGTGGTGCAAATGACGTGGTGCGAGCTATGTTGTGCAATTTGTGTTGTGCGGTCTACGTGGTGCCGCATTAGTGGTGCGCTCTATGAAGTGCAACCTTCTGGGGTGCAACCTAAGTGGAACAATCTGTGTGGTGCCATCTATGTGGTGAATTCTATGCGGTGCTATCTCTGCTGTGCAACCTATGGGGTGCAAATTCTGCGTTGCGATCTATGTGGTGCAATATATGCGTTGCAACCGATGCTGTGCAATCCTGTGTCGTGCGATGCATGTTGTGCAACATATGTTGTGCAATCTATGCGGTCCAGAGGCAGCGACGGTAAGCAACACAATACACAACGATGCAACGTAAAGCGACGAACATCAATACCAAACAGTGCAATGCAAAGCAATGCAAAGCAATGAAAAGCCTTGCAAAGCAAGGCAAAGCAACGCAATGCAAAGCAATGCGAAGCAACGCAGAGCAATGTGTGTGGTGCAATCTGACGGCGGCGGCGATTGGCGACTAGGTCGCGACGGGGCGGCGACGTTGGTTACAGAGCCGCCAGACAGGCACGCCGGCCCAGACGACGTGCGGCGACGAGGCGCAGACGGGCTGCGACGGGGCGGCGACGGCGGCTAGATGGCCGCCAGAGCGGCACGAATCCCAACGTGCAAGTACTGCTTCGAGAGTTTTCGCATGTACGCATAATCCATGCGACGTGCATATTTGGTGCACATAAGTTTACATGTCATAGTTTTATTGTCTGGCTGTGTTCAATCATGGATCTTTCAGGGACGCCCCCAGGATTCACCAAGGACTCCGACCACTTTCGTTTGGAACCCGTTGGATTCCCCCAGACTCCTCAGGGTTTTCTTCGGACCCCTCGGGGGATTTCGGAGGAGCCCCATGGATTTCTTCAGGAACACGAGCCTGGAGAATTCCGTAAGGAATCCTTGCAAACCCCAAGGATCCCCCCCCGCAACCACGAGGACGCAATGCGGGATGGGACGCCCCCGAATTCTACGGGATGTCCTCAGGCACCCGAGGAATTCTTGAGGACCCCTTCGGAGTTCCTACGGAATTCTGAGGATTCCACAAGGGGGTCTCACGCTCCGGGGCATCCCACATGAACTCATCGTGCACATCTCGCGGCGGACTCCGCCCTTCTGTGCTTCCAGGCGCCTCTTATCGTCCACCCCCGCGCGAGGCCCGCGCGCGCGCGGTGCACAGTCGCGCCACGAGGCGCCTTCTCGGTCTTGGAAGCGCGTTTCCTGGCAGATCCCCTCCTCCTCTTTCCCCTCCTCCTCCTCCTCCTCCTCCTTCTGCTCCTGCTCCTCCTCCTCCTCCTCCTTTCCCCCCATCTCTTTCTCCCTGTCTCTCTTCTTTCCGCCGTCTCCCTCCGCCTGCTTCGCCCGTGGCGATCTGGCCAGCCGTGGCGACGACCCCGACGCCGCCATCGCCGTCGACGTCGACCGCGACGACGGCGACGACGCAGACGGCGGCGGCGACAGCGGCGGTCGGCGCGCCCCCTTCCCTCAGCACCCTCGGCGCAGGCAGCCACTGGTGTGCGGAAGGCGGAGAAGGCCCGCGGGGGGAGGGTGAGGAGGGTGAGGAAGGCGAGGAGGGTGAGGAGGGTGAGGAGGAGGAGGAGGAGGAGGAGGATGCTGATGAGGAGGAGGATGATGATGAGGAGGAGGGGGGGAGGAGGAAGAGGAGGAGGAGGCGGAGGAGGAGGATGATGAGGAGGAGGTCAGGAGGAGGTCGGGAGGAGTTCGGGAGGAGGAGGAGGAAGAGGAGGAGGAAGAGGAGGAATAATACTAGGAGTAATACTACTGGTACGACGGATCATATCATGACTGCACATAAACAGAAGACTGAGACGAATATTAATAAGACGAGTGCGATTCATGCGACTACGCATCATATTAATATTAGTACTCAAATTGGCACGACGAGTTTGTGTAACACTAATCATAGCACCAACACTGATACGAGAACTAATACTAAGTATGGCATTGTAGTATTATAATGTTATACGAATATTTCTAAGGATGATTCAGCTAATCATGGTACTACCGAACATAATACTCATAGTAAGCATGAGCAAAATACGCATACAACGAATGATACTACTAATGGTAGTAAGGGGAGGAGGAGGAGGAAGAAGAAGGGACACTCTTCGGGAAACGCTTGGGGGAGGACGGCAGGGAAGATCACGAGGAGGAGGAGGAGATTAACATCAAATCAGCCGATAACGAACCACAAAAAGAGGAGGAGGAGGCGGAGGAGACGGGGATGGAGGAGGAGGAGGAAGAGGAGGAGGAGGAGGAGGAGGAGGAGGAGGAGGAGGAGGAGGAAGAGGATGATGATGATGATGATGATGATGATGATGATGATGATGATGATGATAGATGATGATGATGATGAGTGATGAGATGATGATGATGATGATGATGATGATGAGGATGATGATGATGATGATGATGATGATGATGATGATGATGAGGAGGAGGAGGAGGAGGAGGGAGGAGGAGGAGGAGGAGGAGGAGTATGAGAAGTAGGAGGTGGAGGAGGAAGAGGTGGAGGAGGATGAGGAGGAGGAGGAGGATGGGCCTGGGGATGTGCATGGGGATGGGGATGGGGATGAGGATGAGGATGAGGATGATGCTGCTGGTGTTCTGCTTATGATGGTGATGCTGATGGTGATGGCGAGGATGCAGATGAGGAGGAGGAGGAGAAGTATGATGAGGAGTATGAGGAGGAGGAGGAGGAGGAGGAGGAGGAGGAGGCGACACTGCAATGACTTAGTCTTGCACTGCTGACTATGTCCGATTCTTCGGATGCTTGTATCCGCGAGCTTTGATCGTCCCCTCCCTTGCTGCCCTCTCGAGGCTTGGGGTCTCCGCGCTCCTTCTTCCTCGGCCTTCCTCGGAATGATCGCTGGATATTTCCTCACAGCGCCCTCAGGACGACCTCAACGCACAGTTGAACAGGCCTTGCGGAACTGTCGGCCTATGAGCTTGCGCCGCTGGTCCGATGGCAGCTGGCCAGAGCGCCGTCTGCGAGTAACCGAGACTGAGGGACTGCCCGCCCTCGGCTACGCTGCAGGAAGATGAGGAGGACGAAGGGCAAGAGGAGGACTGGGATTTCGACGCCACGGATTAGCGTTCTTCTTGCGTGACTGGTCCTGAACCGTGCCAGAGTACCATTCCAGAAAAGTCGGACGGGGGAGAAGCCGGGGCTCAAGAGACGGGGGTCAATGCAAACGTGGGTCAGCAAGAGCGCCGGATCTTGCAGGGTCCTGCATGGCCAGGGCTGCATTGACCCCGGTTTGGGTGCAGAATCCCGCAGGATCCTGCAGGATCCTGCAAGGCCCGACTGACCAGGGTTTGCATTCACCCGGGTCAGTGCGTCCCCGTAGGAGGCAGGAGACTTCGCATGGAGAAGGGCGGAAGCCCTGCGGGCGACGAGGACGAGGACGTCGGCGAGGGCGACGGCGTCGGCGGCGGCCGCGACGGCCCCGCCGTGGCGCCCTTGGCTCGCCGCCCCGCGGCGCCTCCGAGGCCGCGTACACCGACGAGCACAAGGAGCCGCCCCCCGGGCGCCCCGCCCGTGCCTCCTCCTCCTCCTCCTCCTCCTCCTCCTCCTCCTCCTCCTCCTCCTCCTCCTCCTCCTCCTCCCCCTTCTTCCCCGAGGCTGCGGCGGCCCGCTCCCGGCAGGGCTGCGGGCCCGGCCCGGGGCTTCCCCCCGGCAGCCCCGTCCCCCGCGCGGCCTCCTGCCGCCGCGGGGCTCCTGCCGCTGCCCCCGTGCGTCGTGCGTCCTCGCTGCTGCTGCCGCGGCCGCGGCTGCGGCTGCGGCTGCTGCTGCTGCTGCTGCTGCTGCTGCGGCTGCTGCTGCTGCTGCTACTGCTGCTGCTGCTGCCGTGTGTGCACGCTCCGTGAACTCGTGTGCCTCTGCGCACGCCTCTCAGAAGCCCTCCGGCCGTTCGAGTGGTTTTCGGTGTCTTCGGGGAAGGCTCGGAAAGCTTCTCAGAAGGCCCGGGGACTGCCGAGCCTTTGAGAAGGCCCGCCCATTCTCACTTTCCCCCAGGGCTCGCTGCCAATATTCACATTATGTCTTGGAACGCATTCGGGCCACCTGTGGCTCCTGTGCATCCATTTCCACCCCCTGGGGTCACTCGCAGAAGGACAAAGCTGCATACACAAAGCTTTCGGAGGTCCGCGCAGAGTTCTAGGATTCGTGCTGAAACTCCTTGGCAGCGCCTCCAGCGCCGGCTCTGGCGCGCTCCGCGCGCCAAGGAGTGGTTTCAGCTCTTGTGCCAGAACTCCGCGCGCAGCTTTCAAAGCTCATGTCCGAGCAGGCGTTTCTTTCTCTATGCCCAGGTTTTCGCGCACATTCGGGCCTCCTGGGGCCCGGGTTCACTTGGCATCGTTCGGACGTGTGCAATTTTCTTGGCGAGGACCATCAAGGAGCATCCTGGAACATCCCGTGGAAAGGAAACGCACGAAACCGAACATGAAAGGGGACTGGACGTCCGAACCGTGGCAAGTTCATCCCTTTCCACCCCCTGTGGTCGCAGGACATCGGTTCCTCAGGGTTGTTGCCATGTGCAAGAGACTCCGCCTCGCCGAACAGAGGGCACCGCGGTCGGCACCTGCTCAGGACCTGTCCGAGTCTGTCTCCGCGCTGG
>CAUYUJ010020315.1:613488-648819 GCA_963575745.1 Prorocentrum cordatum | reverse complement strand
GGGCGACAAATCGTTGGGTCGGGGGTCCCAAGAACACAGCCCAGAGGCCTGGGGATGTCGTGGAGAGCGGTGGTGGCCGGGTGGGGGCCAGGTGGGAGGTATGGGTCGTTCTTGGGCGAGAAATCGTAGGGTCGGGGGTCCCAAGAACAGAGCCCAGAGAACTGGGGATGTCGTGGGGGGGTGGTGGCCAGGTGGGGGCCAGGTGGGGGGTATGGGTCGTGTTTGGGCGAGAAATCGTAAGGTTCGGGGGGAGGGGTTCCTAGGACAATGCCCAGGAGGATGGGGATGTAATCGTTATAGGGGGGGGTCCCAAGAACAGAGACCAGAGGCCTGGGATGTCGTGGGGGGGGGGGGGGAGGTAAGGGCAGGTGGCGGGGTATGGGTTGTTTTTGGGCGAGAAATCGTAGGGTCGCGGGTCCCAAGAACAGAGCCCAGAGGCTTGGGGATGTCGTGGGGGGGTGCTGGCCAGGTGGGGGCCAGGTGGGGGGTATGGGTCGTTTTTGGGAGAGAAATCGTAGGGTCGAGGGTCCGAAGAACAGAGCCCAGAGGCCTGGGGATGTCGTGGGGGGGGTGGTGGCCAGGTGTGGGCCAGGTGGGGGGTATGGGTTGTTTTGGGGCGACAAATCGTAGGGTCCGGGGTCCCAAGAACAGAGCCCAGAGGCCTGGGGATGTCGTGGGGGGGTGGTGGCCAGGTGGGGGCGAGGTGGGGGGTATGGGTTGTTTTGTGGCGACAAATCGTAGGGTCCGGGGTTCCAAGAACAGAGCCCAGAGGCCTGGGGATGTCGTGGGGGGGTGGTGGCTAGGTGTGGGCCAGGTTGGGGGTATGGGTCGTTTTTGGCGCGAGAAAACGTAGGGTCGGGGGTCCCAAGAACAGAGCCCAGAGGCCTGGGGATGTCGTGAGGAGGTGGTGGCCAGGTGGGGGCCAGGTGGGGGGTATGGGTCGTTTTTGGCGACAAATCGTAGGGCCCGGGGGTCCCAAGAACACAGCCCAGAGGCCTGGGGATGTCGTGGGGGGGTGGTGGCCAGGTGTGGGCCAGGTGGGGGGCAGGTGAGGGGCGTTGGTCGTTTTTGAGCGAGAAGTCGTGGGGTTGGGGGTCCCAAGAACAGAGCCCAGAGGCCTGGGGGGGAGGGGGGCGTTGGTCGTTTTTGGGCGAGAAATCGTGGGGTCAGGGGTCCCAAGAACAGAGCCCAGAGGCTTGGGGGTGTCGGGGCCAGGTGGGGGCCAGGTGGGGGGCGTTGGTCGTTATTGGGCGAGAAATCGTGGCGTCAAGGGTCCCAAGAACAGAGCTCAGAGGCCTGGGAGTGTCGGGGCCAGGTGGGGGCCAGGTGAGGGGGGGGGGGGTGGCGTTGGTCGTTTTTGAGCGAGAACTCGTGGGGTCGGGGTTCCGAAGAACAGAGCCCAGAGGCTTGGGAGTGTCGGGGCCAGGTTGGGCCAGGTGCGAGGCCTTGGTCGTTGTTGGGCGAGAAATCGTGGGGTCGGGGACCCCAAGAACAGAGCCCAGAGGCTTGGGGGTGTCGGGGCCAGGTGGGGGCCAGGTGGGGGGCGTTGGTCGTTTTTGGGCGAGAAATCGTGGGGTGGGGGAGTCCCAAGAACAGAGCCCAGAGCCTTGGGGGTGTCGGGGCCAGGTGGAGGGGGGGGGGGACGTTGGTCGTTTTTGGGCGAGAAATCGTGGGGTCGGGGGTTCCAAGAACAGAGCCCAGAGGCTTGAGGGTGTCGGGGCCAGGTGGGGGCCGGGTGGGGGGAGGGGGGGGGGCGTGGGTAAGGGGGGGGGGGACGTTGGTCGTTTTTGGGCGAGAAATCGCGGGGTCGGGGGTTCCAAGAACAGAGCCCAGAGGCTTGAGGGTGTCGGGGCCAGGTGGGGGCCGGGTGGGGGGAGGGGGGGGGGCGTGGGTCGTGTTTGGGCGAGACATCGTGGGTTCGGGGGTCGGGGGCGTGGTGGGGAGTGCGGTTGGGGGTATCGGTCGGTTTTGGGCGAGAAGTGGTGTGGTGGGGGAAGGGGGGGCCCAAGAACAAAGGTTCCAAGGGAGAGAGCCAGGAGGGGGGTATCGGTCGGTGGCTGCTTGAAAGGAGAACCTCACGATGAATGGCTCTAGCACACACTCTCCCTCACACGCCTCTGGGGTCGGCGGATATAACGAGCCCGCCGCAGGCGCCAAATGTTTTGTTAAACCAATGTGGGTCGGTCGCGGGTGGGTCGCCAATTTGTCGCGGGTGGGTCGCGGGTGGGTCGCGGGCTGGGTCACGGGTGGGTCGCGGGTGGGTCGCAGGTGGGTCGCAAACGGGTCGTCGGTGGGTCGCGGGGGGATCGCGGAATGGATCGCGGGCGGGTCGCGGTTTGGGTCGCGGGCGGGGCGCGAGGTGGGTCGCGGGGTGGGTCGCGGGTTTGGTCGCGGGGTGGGTCGCGGGTGGGTCGCGGGTGGGACGACGACAACACACAACAACAGCAACAACCACAGCATTAACACCAACAACACCATCAACAACAACAATCGCAACAATTACCCCACCACCAGCAACAATACCAATGAACAGCGTAATCACCACGGATTGAACGTTCCGCCACGCACCCAGGAACTTTGCATGACCGTTATATATGTTTGTTTGTATGTATGTATGTATGTATGTTTGTATACGTGTATGTATATGTATACATATATTTGTTAGTTTTTATTGTAAAAACTATAAACAAACGTAAACACTTATGATACGTATATGTTTGTATGTGCGCGTATTCATGTACAAGCATATATGATGCATATATGTATGCGCGCGTGTGTGTGTGTGTGTGCGTGCGCCTATGCATTATTTTCACATGGTCCCGGCGGGGTCTGTCAATCTGTCGGTGTCTCTCTTTCCCTCTTCCTCTCCTTGAGACGCCACTGTGCGCGCGCCCTTGCAGGCGTGGTGGGCCCCTGCGACGCCTCACGGGGTGGAGGTCGGGCAGTGGATTGACAGGTCGACTTTGCAGCATCGAGGGCTCGGTCAGGACTTCACGAGCGTCGACTTCATACGTGTCCGTGCCCTCGCGGTCTGGATCTTGGGGCGCGGCCCCGCGGACACGCGGTTGCACGGGTACGGTCCGCGCGGGGGGCGCCGCGAAACCACGCCCCGTATCTTCTGGGGGCGCGCGGCCCGCGGGGCCGCGGGTACGGATATGCTTTCCCCCACGAGGGCGCAACAGGAAAAACCTTTTTGGGCTCGGTTGTGTCTGTGGGTTTTTGGGACGCTCCTCCGACGTAGGTCGGGGAACGTCTTCGTGGCCGAGAAAGTCGTGGGCAAAACAAACAACCCGTCGTTCCTTGATTTGCGTCCGTCGTGGTAGGATGATGGCTGTGAGGTTTCGTTGTCTCTCTTAAATATGGGGCACCGCTTGCCCTAATGAATACATGCGTTGTCTTTTTCGGGTATCTTCCAGAGTCGGTCCCGACCCCGAGTCGTCCGCGTCGGCAGCATGGTGAGAGGTGATGCCGTCGAGTCTGACTTCACCCGCGTCGGCGGTGGCGTCGTCGTCGGGTTGCGGCGTTGTTGTCGTCGTCATCGGCGGGCGGTGGGCGTTGTCGGCAGCGGCGGCAGGTGGCGGGCGGCGGGAGGAGCGGGAGTTTGCGTGAGGTCATCGAATCCGACTTCGCCCGCCTGGAGGCCGACACCAAGGCGGCCGAGGCCGCCGCGCAGAAGGAATACGACACGTTCATGACGGACTCGAAGGCCTTTGGGGCATTGTTCAGCTCTTTGGGCCCTCGGGGCGCTGTGCGACAAGAATAGATAGGGCCCGAACACCTCGATCCTCCGCTGCGCTGAGCGTCTTAGGCTCACGCCCGGGTGAGCCGAGGCCGCAGCGAAGGACCGAGTATCGAGGCCTTTAGGCATGGGTCGTTTCTGTTAATGGGCCCCTGGAGGTCTTGCGGGGACCTTACAGACCTCCGACGGGTTTCAAGGCGCCAGCAGCGGAGGATCGAGGACCGGGGCTTGTGAGTGTTGTCGGGCCCTTTGTGCATCTGCATCGCAGCTGGACGGACGCCTCCGGGAATCCAGTGGCCTCCATGGCAGGGGCCTCCGCGGGGATCTTCGGGGACAACTCCGCGAACCTCTGGAAGGGACCCTCGGCACTGGTGCCCGCGGCGCGGATTTTCGCGAAGGTCGAATGTCTTCTCGGGTCCCATTTCGGGCTTGGTAGTCTGGAGGCGACGGCCCACGGCGCGAAACGCATGCGGGGAGAACGGAGATCATTCCGGCCTGCACGTCTCGCGCGGTGCCAGAAGCCATGCTCGACCAGGAGGGAGACGACACTGCACAAGCATCACCGTTCGGAGGCCTGCGCGGCCTCTTCGGATCGGCGCACGGCGCCCTCCCACCCCCCCCGGCGAGTGGAGCGCGCCATGGGCGGCGCCGCAGGCGAATCCGGGGGGTCCATCGCAGACTCAAGAATTCCGCGCGCGCGAGCCTCCGGAAGTCCACGTCTATGCAGTTGCTTCTGACTCGGGGGTGGACAGACCTCCTTCCCTGACACGTCGATTAAGGAATTGGCCGTTTTCGGTTCGCGAGAGGGCGTCGCGGCCGTCATTTTTGTGGGTCCAGGTCCGTCGGTTTCGGTCCCAGGCCGTTTTCACTAAGGGGAGGTTTACTAAAGGGAGGTTTGTCCACTGCCGACTGTTCCTGCCAGCGCTGCCCAATGGTAATTTGGGAAGATGGAGGTCGGGTCGGAGAGGGTACCCTGATGTTCTCCGTGCTTGTAGGATGTTCCTGTGCGTCCCGGGGAGTGTTCCCTCGGATGTTTTGTATGCTCTGGCCGGTGGAGGGTCTCATGTTCTTGAAGGATGGTCGTCTGTCTTAGATCCGATTGTAGGGAAGGGAGGTGGGAGGGGGGAGGGAGGGAGTTGCGAGTTGCGAGGTATCCCACGTGGTGGTCGAAGCGAACTACGAGCAGCGCTGCTGCTCAGCCTTGTTGAGAAGCTTTGGA
Organism: Prorocentrum cordatum; assembly: GCA_963575745.1. NCBI lineage: Eukaryota > Dinophyceae > Prorocentrales > Prorocentraceae > Prorocentrum > Prorocentrum cordatum. The sequence continues at coordinate 643,861 of CAUYUJ010020315.1, read as the reverse complement.
CATCTACCTTCGATTCGTCTGGATAACTGCTCCTTCCTATGACGAGGAATCGGGTTCGCACACGTCACTCGAAGGGTGCTCTTCCGTCCTGGGTCCTGCACCCTCCGCCCTCCTGGGGGGGCCGATCGGCTCCGACGCTCAGTGTCGTTTCACCGATCCCTCATCCCCATCCCCATCCGCATCTCGAGCCCCACCGCCTCACCACCTCAGCTGGGGGCATGCCCCTCGAAACCCGAAGGGAGCAGCCTATCTCCCCATCCAGGGGGGTACATCGGCTAGTGGGGCCCAGCCCACGCTGGTGGGGATGGGGATCTGTTCAACGATTCTCAGACGCCCCTCTCGAGGGATCGTCGATGCGATGGGTTCCTCCTCGGGAGAAAGGGCCGCAGTGCCCCCCGCCATGCAAGCGCCTCTGCGCCCCCTCCGCCGCGCAGATCCGAGCGAGACCTCGCCGCCTCTTTCGCCACTTTCGAAGGCTGCTGGTGGGTCCAGCGTGGCGAGGCACCGCGCGGATCTGGGCGGGACCTCGCCTTCCTTTGGGGGGGCTGCGATGTGGGAAACTGTCGCCGTTTTCGCGGGCTGCTCGTGGGTCCAGCGGAGTGAGGCACCGCGCAGATCTGAGGTAGACCTCGCCGTCCCTGGGGGGCTGCGATGTGCGATCGCCACTTTCGAGGGCTGCAGGTGGGTCCAGCTGGGTGAGGCACGGTGCAGATCTGAGCCGGACCTCGCCGTCCTTGGGGGGTTGCGATCTGCGGGACTGTCGCCACTTTCGAGGGCTGCTGGTGGGTCCAGCAGAGTGAGGCACCACGCAGATCTGAGCTGGACCTCGCCGTCCCTGGGGGGCTCCAAGGCTCACGAATGCCGCTCGCAGAATTATTTGCGCCCATTTTTATACATATATATATATATATATAGAGTAAGACATGATATAAGCTATGAGTTCTAAGTTTTTTTTTTTTTGGGGGGGGGGGGGGGGGGGTATGTTTGAGGTGTTTTTAACTAGAGTTGTTCGCCCAAGATCCGCCTGTAGGGGGGCATGCCCGACCTAATACTAGGCCTCCTCCTCCTCGGAGTCGGAGTTAATGAAAGTCCTACCGATGGCGAGGAGGAGGAGGAGGACCAGAGGAACGCCTGGATTAGTCAACGCCGTCCCTCATTCCCTCCTCACACGCCCCTGCAAGTGTTTCTTTTCACTGCGAGAAGCGCCTCGTTGAAAGACGACAACCTCGGGCGACAGCCCCGTTTCGAAAAGCAACTGTTGTGCATCCTTCGGCGAGTTCGATTGGCTGCTATTTGATTTTGAACATCAAATTCATCGATAATCATGTCCAGAGGTAGCCCCATTTAGAAAAGGTATCGCCCCCCCCCTATCCGAGTACGTGTTGCACGGATTCCACGTATGGTTATCACATGTGGAGGTGTCTAGGGTGAGATCATTTGTTGTGTCAAAGTTTTCGCCCTCCATCCATGCAGTGTTCTATATTCAAGCTTCGTGGCTTTTACGTTTGATGACGTCTTAAAAAAGACCCACTTGTCCAACAGACGCCGGCCTCCATGCTTGTAGTTTATTGGCAAGCGTTTGGGACGACTTTGCGCGGCGCTCAGGCGAGAGTCCCGTTTCCTCATTCGTTGCTTCGCCGATCGGCGCGGGCCCTCGCACCCCCCCCCCTCCCCCTCCCTATGGAGTAGATCTTGGCTGTTCTTGGCCCCTGTTTCGAGCAGGTGGAGCCTCCCCCATCGGACGCACTGCTGCAAACAGTTGCCCTAAGCAGAGGTCCGGAGCCAGAGCCCCCCCACGCCTCCCCCCCTTCCGCCGCATATCGAAACGCCGAATATGAAAACGTTGACCTAACTGGTGCACGCTTTTTAGACGAGTGTGGGCGGTGCTACGGTGAGAGTCCCATTTTGAACATGACCCCCTCCATCCTTGTAGGTGCTGAGCATCTCAAGCTTCATGATCAGATATGGTGCGAACGTCTCAGGCGAAAAGCCCTGTCCGCTCTACCCACACGTCTGGGGCTGCGACAGCGACGAGTTCTCTATACGGAGAAGGGGCCGAAGAGGCGAAAGAGGAAGAGAGGGGGGGCGGACGAAGGGGCAACATAAACGATGCTGCTGCTGTTGCAGATAATGGGGATGATGATGGTGAGGGTGGTGGTCATGGTGATGATGATGCTGCTGATGCCGATGATGACGACGATGTTGTTGATGATGATGCTTGTAATGATGCTGCTGATGATGATGATCATGGTTGTGGTAGTGGTGGCACTGGTGGTGATGATGATGATGATGATGATGATGATGATGATGATGATGATGATGATGATGATGGCGGAGTTGGTGGTAGTGAGGATGGTGATTGTGATTATGACGACGGCACTGGCGATGATGATCTTGATGGTAGTGGTAGTACTTGTGGTGATGCTGCAGATGGTGATGATGATGACGATGATGATGATTCTGACGATGCATATGATGATAAGAGGATAATGTTAATGATGATTGTGGTTGTCATGATGCTGGTGATGCTGATGATGATGGTTGTGGTGATGCTGATGATGCTCAGCTGGATGATATTGGTGATGATGTTCATGATGATGATGCTACTTATATGATGCAGATGGTGACTATGATGATGCTGATGGTGCTGATGTTGATGGTGATGATGGTTACGATGTGGATAATGATGATGTGGATGCTGATTATGCTGATGAGGTTGATGACGATGATGATGCTGATGATGATGTTGATGATGCTGCTGATGGTGATGATGATGATGACGCCGATGGTGATGCTGAGGATACTGATCAGATTGATCATACTGATGTTGTTAACGATGCAGACGATTACGATGATGACGCAACTGCTGATGATGATGCTGATGATGATGATGCAGCTGATGATGATGCTGATGATTGATGATGATAATCATGATGCTGATGTTGATAATGCTGACGATGATGATGATGCTGACGATTATGGTGATGGTGATGATGATGGCGTTGATGATGCTGCTGCTGATGATGCTGATTATTCTGATGATGAGGATGAGGATGGTGAGGATGACCACGGCGAGGAGGAGAAGGAGGAGGAGGCGGGGGAGGAGGAGAAGGGGTAGGAGGAGGGTGGGGCGGGCGGACGGACGGACGCGGAAGATGACATCGGAGAGCGAGGATGATGATGGCCTTCCTGGTTCTGTTCCAAGCTTGTCTTCTGAAGGTCATCCAGCTTGGCATCAAGGGGGTGTCTGAGAGGTGTTTGGAGGCCGATAGGGGTTCAAGTAGGGGTTCCCGAGGGAGAAGGAGGAGATGACGGAGGAGGAGGAGGAAGAGGAGGAGGAAAAGGAGGAGGAGGATGTGGAGGGCCGAGGAACAACAGGGAAGATGCTGCGGATCGGACGTATGTAAGCGGGAGAGGGCATCGGAGGGATGTGGAGAGCAGGACAAGGAAGAGGAACTAGACGATTGATGAACAGTTGTGCGACTATGGTCCATGGTGACGATGGTGCTGGTGATGCTGATGGTGATGCTGATGCTGATGGTGATGGTGGTGATGATGATGATGACGGGGAGGATGAGGAGGAGAAGTAGCAGGCGGAGGCGGATGAAGGAGAGCAACCCCCGCGGCGGTGGTGGTCAGGATGATGATGACGATGATGCTGACTCTGGGGAGGAGGATGTGGACGTCGTCGTCGTCGCAGGATGCTTATGATGTCGGCGATGATGATGATGATGATGATGATGATGATGATGATGATGATGATGATGATGATGATGATGATGCTGATGATGATGATGATGATGATGATGCTGATGCTGATGATGATGGTGATGGTGATGGTGATGGTGATGGTGATGGTGATGGTGATGGTGATGATGGTGATGGTGATGGTGATGGTGATGGTGATGATGCTGATGCTGATGCTGATGCTGATGATGATGATGATGACGATGATGAGGAGGAGCCAAACCAGCGCCGCGCGGATGGGATGCCGCCCCCGCAGGTCGACAAGGAGGGCAAGGAAACGGACGTGGAGCACAAGACGGCCAAGAAGGGGGCCGAGGAGCAGGTCCGCGCCGCGGGATTGCTCTCCTTCTCCACCGCCGCCCTCCTCCTCCTCCTCCTTCTCCACCTCCGTCCTTCTCCTTCTCCTCTCTTCCTCATCCTCCTCCTCCGTCCTCTCACCTCCTTCTCCTCCCTCCTCCTCCTCCTCCTCCTCCTCCTCCTCCTCCTCCTCCTCCTCCTCCTCCCCCACCTCTCACCTCCGTCCTCTCCTCCTCCTCCTCCTCTCCTTATCCACCGCCGCCCTTCTCCTCCCCACTCCTCTGGGATCTCGGCTTTGCGTTTTGAGTTCCAGCGCGAGTTGTTCACAGTGTTGGCTGTGATTCGTGAGGGGTGTCTCTTGGGCTCCTGGTTCGTGCAAAGGGAGCGGGAGAGACATACATATATATATGTATATGCATATATAGATATATAGATCTCGGGAGAAAGTGGGAGAGCTATATATAGAGAAGGAGAGAGAGAGAGAGAGAGAGAGAGAGAGACTGAGACTGAGACAGAGAGAGAGAGAGAGAGAGAGAGAGAAAGAGAGATCTAGAGAAATATTGGTAGACAGAGAGAGAGAGAGAGAGAGAGAGAGAGAGAGAGAGAGAGAGAGAGAAAAGGAGACAGTGACTGAGAGAAAAAGAGAGGGCGCCAGTGGTCGAGGCCGAGGTGGCGAACTACACTCTCAAACTCTCGTGGTGTGACGGGGGGTGGGAGCAGTGGGATACTTTGCAGACGTCTTTAGAGCTGACCACACTGAAGGCCACCGTCCAAGAGGAGCTCGACCGCGCGAAGAAACACGAGGGAAGGGGGGCAAGAAGGGTGCGGCCACCCCCAATTTGGAACCGCGGCAGTCCATGGGTAAGTCAATGCATTTTTCTACGTCGTTTTCCCTGACGTCTTCAGGCTACGGCGAGGCCATCAACGTATGCTCTTGGAACGTCGAGTGTTTCACAGACGAACAGATCCAACAAATTTGCATGTACATGGACAGGAATTCGATCGATGGCACGGTCTTGCAGGGGACCCGGCGGATGAACACAGACACGTCTGAGTTGGAAACGGGGCACAAAGTGCATCTTTCTGGATCCAGTACAGGGGCGCGCGAGTGGGCAAGTGTTGGATTCAACGTTTCTCGTGTCTTCTTCAAGCATGTCGTCGGCTTCTTCCCCGCCGACATCCGCACAGCAAACCTGAAGGTTTTGTCAGCAGAAGGCGTAATCTCCGTTGAGGGCGTGTATGCACCACGCAACTGGTGGCCATGTGGAGACCGCTCCGGTGTTTACGAAGTTCTGGGACAATACTTGGATGACATCAGGATGCGGGGGCACAAGCTCATCATTAGTGACCTCAAAGCCATGCTGGGGAAGCGGAGGCCCGGGGAAGAACAACTATTCGGAGAGTGTTGATTTGTGGGCGGGGAGCACAAATCCCAGTAGAGGTCCCAATTCGCGACTTGTTGATGGAGCCTTCTTCTGTCCGCAACCCCGCTGTGGCGAACACGAACGTGGCAAACGATGTTGACAGACGAGTTACGTTTTACGTGCAACGTTTGTACCCACTGGCAGAGATCTCGGGTGAGAGCTTTGCGCTGGTAGATCTGGTGTTTGCTCCACTTGTGGCTTTGGGCGGCGTTCTGGCCGTGCAGAGCAACAGGCGCATCCCGGGGACGGTCCGAAAAGTTTCGCCGCGAACAGCCATGTAACCTTGCGTTGTTGGAGCAGCCGTACATCAAGAGAGCATTCCTCGATTCTTGAAAAAAAAAAAAAAACACGGCGGTAATGGCGACAACGGCTGGAACAAGGTTCGAGGCAAAGTATTGGATAGCATGGCTTTGTTGCTGGCGGCGCCGCTGACAAGAAACAGGCCGTGGATCAGCGAGAACACCGTGGAACTCATCAGTGAGCGCACAGATTTGCGATCCAGTGCCAATTGGGAGGCGAGAAGGGAATGGCCAAAGAAATCAAAACATCAGCTCGCACAACCTGGGCGTGTTGGCTCCAGAATCTCGCCGCCGACGGGTCGTTCGCTTCGCCGGTTGGGGCGAGGGAAACGCACGCAACAGACGCGACTGCAACGCCACACCGGGGAAGTTGCAAGCGTTGAGGATCGCGCAGGGGCATTCGCTGACTTCTTCGAGCAACCACAATGGAAAGTTCGACACGTCACCTCTTCGCCTGAGTCCTCCGAGCACGCCGAACAGCAGTTAGACATTGTCGAGACCTGCTTCGCGCACCGGGAACTACGGAAGGCCATCTCGCGCACGTCGCCTGGCAAGAGTGTGGAAGTGAACGACATCCCGATTGAGATTTACAAAGTTGTGGCTTCTGCGGATGGTCGATCTTTACAGCAATTTCGGGACGTCATGAACGACTGTTTGAATTCATATACACTACCGGACGACTGAGTGGCAGCGCGGGTGTCCATGGCTTGCATCAAAGAAGGGTCCTTCTTGCATGGAGAACTACAGGCCTATCTGTTTAACGTTTGTTGCTTACCGGTCGTTTGCCAGCATGCTGAATCAAGATTTCCTAGACGGTGGATTGGAGAGCCGTTTCTGGCCATCGCTGTGCGGCTTCCGCCGCGATCGCTGCACAGAAGACGCCATCTTCAAAGCCAGAAGACACCTTGAACTCGCACGCCCACAATTCAACGGGTCGGTATCTTTTCTGGCGCTGGACTGGCGGACAGGTTTTCGACAGCGTGCACACTTACTGCCAGCTGCATGCTTTCGCGCGTTTTGGCATCACGCCCATATGCGTGCGCATCATCCGCTATATCATGATGAGGAGGTGCTTCTTCGTGGAAGATGCTGGCATCAAGTCTGACGAGCGTGTGCAGCGATCGGGGGTATCGCACTGTTGCACATTCCGCCCGTGTTTGATCATCACGCTAATGACACCACTGATGGAGGACGCAGTCGCCATGCTCCCCGGGCCAGCTGCAGAGGCATGTCGTCAGAAACGATTTGCCGATATCGATTTCGCCGAAGACACGCTGCTCCTTGGTGCGGCGGTCGGTCATGCCCAGCAGTTCGCCGAGGCAGTGGCCTGGGCGGGCTGCGCATACAGCCTTGAGTTGCACTTCGTCAAGTTCCAACTAATGCAGGCGAGCTCGTGCAAGCCGGTATGCACCCAGGGGGTTGCCATACCGAGAGAGGACATCATTGTATTTGTCGGTTCTTCTTTGTCGGCAGATGGTAGAATGAGCTCAGATTTTGGTCGAAGAATTGGGGCGGCAACTGCAGACTCCCGGATGCTCCGGCAAGTATGGAAGCATTCTTCTCTGCCGCTCAAGCGGCGCATCCAGGATAATCAGTCTCAGGTCGAGTCCAAGTTGCTGTGCGCGTTGCAAGCAGGGTGTTTCACGAAGGCGGAATTGCGCACATTGGACGGATTCCAAGCCAAGTGTCTCAGACGTGTCCTACACATGCGGCCATCTTTCGTTTCCATAATGTTTAACGCCACCGTCTTGCAGCGCGCGGGTTTCGATACAGCCTTTTGGGCAATTCCGACACAACCAACTGGTTTTATTGGGGCGTGTCCTGCGCCAACCGGAAAGCTCAGACATGCGAGAGATCACGTTCAACTCGGGTCTTTCCGTCCCTCTACCGACAGGTACGTCCGCATAGATGGAACACTTAGGAAATAATGGGTCCGATGCGTGCTGCCCGACGCAATCCGTTTGGCCGGGGACAGCAGCCGGCCCCGAGATGCAGTGAGTGACGCTTCCATGTGGCGCCACAAAGTGCGTCATGCTTGTTTTGATCGTTGGTATGCCAGTATACCAGTATGCACCCCCATGGGCTGCCACAGCCTACGGCACGAACGAACGAGCTATCTAGTGTATATATACACCATATGTTTACATAGGTATGTGTAAATATATAAGGGGTCATAGATATACAGATGTACATTGTGATGGCCTCGACCCTGAAGACGACGTCGGCGCTGACGAGGAAAGGGGGGGGGACTGGAGCAGGAGGAGGAAGCGGAGGACGCGGTGGAGCAGCAAGGGGAGGAGGAGGAGGAGGAGGAGGAGGAGGAGGAGGAGGAGGAGGAGGAGGAGGAGGAGGAGGAGGAGGAGGAGGAAGAAGAAGAGGAGGGGGACAGGGGCAAAGGGAGGACGCGGGCCTCCAGGGAGACTTTTGGGGGCCTCTTGGGAGCGTCTTGCGGGCCTCCAGGCGCTTCCAGGGGGCTTCTTGGGGCCGTTTTGGGGGCCGCTTGGGGCCTCCTGCGAGCTTTTCGGGGGGGGGGGGGCTTGAGATGTCCGTTTGGGTCCTCTGTCTGGGCACTTTCTTGGAGCCGTCTTGGGTGCCTCTCGGCCTGTCTTGGAGGCGTCTCGGGCCGTCTTGGGGCTCTCTGGGGCCATTTTGGGGGCATCTCGGAGAACTTAAGGTCGTCTTGGGGCGATCTTGGGGTCCTTTTGGGCAGTCTTCTAGCGTCGGGAAGCGGAAGGCACGATAATGCCACATTCTGTCACAAACCCAAGGGACTTTTTCGAGTCTTGCCTCTTGGGGCTTTTTTGGGGGTGCTCAAAAAGGCCTCTTGGGGCGCCGTGGAGGCCTTCTGGGCCACCTGGAGGATGTCAAGCCGTCTTGGATAGATCGTTCGGCGATTCGCGACCCTCTTGGACTGTCTCGGGGGCATCTTCGGGCACTCCAGGCTTGAGGCGCTGAAGTGTGCTTACCATGGGGCCTTTAAATTGTTAAGTCATGTGTTGATACCAGAGTTGTGGTGTTGTGTTGATGAGTTGTAAGAAATGTTGTAGGATATGTTGACAAAATGCTGCGTTCCCACACATTCGCGTTTCAGAAAGTTGAAGGAAACGTTGTTGTCCTGAAACGAGTTGCGGGAACTGTTGGCCATGACAGAACGAGTTGGAGAAACTGTTGATGTCAAACGCCGATGAACGCATTGATCTTGAATTGCATTGTTTGGATCGATCTTTAAGACAAACAAGAGGAAAAATAGGAGGAGAACAACCCAAAACTACAGCCCCCAAGCACAACTCCCCAGCACATCCCCTCAGCACGACCCGCCAGCACGACCCCGCAGCACGACCCCCAGCTCAAGCCCCCAGCACAACCCCGCAGCACGATCCCCAGCACAATCCCCCAGCACAACCCCCAAGCACAATCCCCAGCACAACCCCCGAGCGCACCCCCTCCCCTTACGTTTGCCTCCACGTTTGCCTCCCCCCTACCTTCCCCCACCAGCTCTTCGCCTCTCTGCCCTGCCCCCCTTCCCCTGTGGCTTTCGGCCCGAACTATTCTTAGATGGGGTGGGGCCCAAGCCACACGCACGACGATTTCACCAGTAGCAGTGATGTAGATGATGCGCGTCCTGCTGGGCCCGTCAGCCCCCCTCGGGTGGCTGCTGGCGGGCCCGCGGTGACCGCGGTGGTTCCTGCTGGGCCCGTCAGCCCCCCTCGGGTGGCTGCTGGCGGTGCTGGCGAGCCTCCTCCAAAAAAAGGAGGGGGCGCCCTATTTCGTTCCTTGCTCATTATTATTCTCCCTGCTCATTATTATTCTCTTTGCCCCCCCTCGCTCCCGCGATGCCCCAGTGCCGCTGCATGCTTCTGGCTGCGTTGCTGCGACTCTTTCCAAACCCGCTCAGAGTCTTCAGCGCCCCTCCTGCCTCTTTTTCCCGCCCCCGCAAGCTTCCGGCCCTCCCGCGCCAAGGGCCAGGTTGACGCGGCCTCCGGCGTGCAGATTCCGGCGGGCATCGCCATCATGACCACTGGCGGCATTTACCCTTGACAGCTTTGGTCTTACCATTGACATGACCACTGGCATTTTCGGCTGGGGGTTTGGGAGCGCCGTGCCATGCGCGCAGTGGGGCAGCTTGGCCGCGGGGCCAAGTTGACGCATCGCGCGTTGGTGCATGGATGGGGTTCGGGCCTGGGAGAGTTCGGTGCGCGGCGCGCGGGGGCAGTCTCTAGGGTATGCGGGGTACGGCGTCGTGTTCTGGAGGCAATGGAAGGTACCGGGGGGGCGCAGGATAGGAATTTGCGGGCGCGGGGGAACGGGCTAGGGCCAAGGGGTGTTGAGTCGGGGGTCTGGGGTCTGGGGCGTCGGGCGCAGGGGCGCGGCGGCTAGGCCTTGGCGACGGACCCGGAGAGTCTGGGGCGCGCGGTTGGTACTGGCTTGGGGCGCGGGGCGTTGGGGCCAGTGGCGCGCAGTCTAGTCCAGGGCTTCGAATCTAAGAGGATTTGGTGACTCAAGACTCAAGACATTCAGTTGGGGGCGGATGGTCTCGGGGGCGGGGTGTTGGGCGCGGGGTCGTGCGTGTGCGATAGCGCGGCGAAGGCTAATTTCTCGAATCTCGATTGGGCGCTGTATGGTGTGCGGGGGGAGGGTGGTGGTGCGTGTGGGGGTCCAATGGGAGTTTGGCTCGGGGGCCGGGGTCCGGGGCGCGCCGCGCGCGGGGTTTCGGGCGCGTAATTAGGTGCGCGGGGGGGTGCAGCGTAGGATGTGAGAACTTTCGGGCCTATGGATATCATGCAGCGCCAGCGGCGCAACGCCTCGCGCGTCGTGTTCGGGCCTTCGCCGTGCCCCCAGGCAGCGCGATGGCCCGACCGTGGGCGATGGGCACTCGTTCATGGGCGCGCCCAATTATCGTCGCGCGTAATGGGCAAAGACCGCCAGCGCTGGCCGGCGGATTTGTCGATGCGTTTCCCAACCCCACAATTGATACCGCGCGAAAGCATTGATGCGTTTCCCAATTCCAAAATTGATGCGGCGACGTGTAAATTGATACGACCGCCAACTCACCAACGTCGAAATTGATACGATCGCCAACTCACCAACGTCGAAATTGATACGATCGCCAACTCACCAACGTCGAAATTGATACGATCGCCAACTCCAAAATTGATACCCAAGTCCGCCCGGCGGATGTATTGATACGTTTACCAACTCCAAAATTGATACCCGGGGAAATAATTGATACACTTCCCAACTCCAAAATTGATACCCAGCGAACTAATTGATACGTATTCCAACTCCACATTTGAGATCTGATGATTCAAGCGGGTTGCATCCGAATTTTTGCAAAGTCTCCCTCCCCCCTCCGCGTCGCGATTTTTGCAAAGTCCCCCCCCCCCTCCCCCGGCGTCGCGATTTTTGCAAAGTCCCCCCCTCCCCCCAGCGTCGCGAGTTTTGCAAAGTCTCCCCCCCCGCCCCTCCGCGTCGCGAGTTTTGCAAAGTCCCCCCCTACCCCCCCCCTTCGTCGCAATTTTTCAAAATCTCCTCTCCCTTATCTCCTCCCGCGTCGGGATTTCTATAAAGCCTTAAGCCTTAGCCCCGCCTCTCATCGCTCCCGTATCGGGATGTTTGTAAGACTCCGCCCCACTCCCGCGTCGCGAATTTGGCGTGCCCCAGATTCCAGGGGGCCCAACCCGAGACTCCTGGTCCTGGGCCCTACTCTCCAGGCCCCTAAACCCCAACAGAAAGCCCACGCGTTACGACGCTGGCAATGCACTCCAAAACCCGAGCCGCCCCCCCCAACCAACCCCATATGGCCTGCGGGCGCCCCCATAGGACGCCCCCGCAATGCGCCCCCCCATGGGCCGCCCCGACAGGTCGCCATCCTCCCCCCCCTTCCCCCTTGGGCGCCCCCATGGAACTCCCGCATGGGATGCTACCAGCGGATGCCCCAATGGGGCGCCCCCATCTCAATGGGCGCCCTCTAGGGCCGCGCGGGCCCATGGGGGGCAGGAACCCATGGGGCGCGGGGGCCAATGGGGGGCGGGAGCCCAGGGGGGGCGGGAACCCTTGGGGGGCGGGAACCACTGGGGGGCAGGAACCCATGGGGAGCGGGAACCCACGGGGGGCAGGAACCCATGGGGGGCGGGAGCGCGGGGACCCATGGAGGGCGGAAACCCATGGGGGGCGGGGGCAAATGGGGGGCGGGAACCCATAGGGGGGCGGGAACACATGGGGGCAGGAACTAATGGGGGGCGGGAACCCATAGGGGGGCGAAAACACATGGGGGGCGGGAACCCATAGGGGGGCGGGAGCCCATGGGGGGCGGGAGCCAATGGGGGGCGGGAACCCATGGGGGGCGGGGGAGTCGGGAACACATGGGGGGCGGGAGCCCATGGGCAGCGGGAGCGAATGGGGGGCGGGGGCCCACGGGGGGCGGGGGCCCATGGGGGGCGGGAACCCACGGGGGGGCGGGTACCCATGGGGAGCGGGAGCCCATGGGGAGCTGTGCCGCCGCCCGCATGCGCCCCCCACACCCAATTTGGCACACCCCTCACACGTTTCGCGGCCCCATAGGGAGCCCCACCGAACGCCCCAGCGCCGCCGCCCGCATGCGTCCCCCACGTCAAATTCGGCACACCGCTCACGCGTTTCGTGGCCCCATCGGGAGCTCCACCGAAGGCCCCAGTGCCGCGGCCCGCGTGCGTCCCCAACACCCAGGTCGGCACGCCCATTACACGTTTCGTTGCCCCATAGGGGGGCCCTGCCGAAGGGCGTCCTCACCCCCCTCCCCTCTTTTGTCGCCCCCTATTCTCTTGTCCTGCTCCCTTTGGTATATCATCTCATCTCCGCCCCTCGTCATTCCTACTATTCCAACACGAACTAACACTATTCCATCACAAACTAACATTAAATAATACAATATCATCCCCTACCCACACGGCTACCCCACCAAACCAAAACACATGATGACGACAACACCGAACCTCATATCTAATACACAACATTCTACTACAAGTTCAGCAGTATTGATTTTGATATCAAATATCACACAACAATTTCTACTACACAGCGTCGAAACCACACAAAGCATTCATACGTTTTTACTACACATATCACAACGTCAAACTCAACATGCCTAGACAAGTGTACAACTCCGAAATCTATGTGTCTACACACGTCGCAACGTCAAACTCAACATGTCTAGACAAGTGTACAACTCCTGGATCGACACAAGTCGCAACAATTTAATGGATCATGGCCAGGCAACATAAGCAGTTGCGCAGCACCTTAACTCCAGGCCCGTCCTGGGGCTTTTGTGGGACCTGGGACCCCCCTTTCCCAGGTAGGAGTTGTCCCTGGGCGGCGCCCCCCCCTCCCCCCCGGGACCCCCCCCGACGGGGGAGGGATCCAAAGGAAGGGGCTTCCCTTCAACTGAATTACGACGTTGCTCAATTTCGCTTTGACTGGCCCGCTTGAGGAGGAATGCCCAGGAAAAGAGGGAGTTCGGCGATGGGCCCAGGAAAATGGGGGCCGCAGGGAAAGGGGACAACAGAGACGACGACTAGCGAATGACGGAGACGACGACTCGTACGGACAAGCCCTTCACACACGCCGAAAAGAGTCGGTGGATTAACATACATATATAGATATGCTTTATATATATAAATAACTAAATTATACACGTCATACATATACGGGGATAAACATACGAATGCACACACAGCTATATATTATATATATAATATATATATATATAATATATATATATATATATATGCATGCATATATATATATATATATATATATATATATATATACACCATAGAGCGAGAGAGAGAGAGAGGGAAAGAGAGGGGGGGGAGAGAGAGAGAGAGAGAGAGATAGAGAGAGAGAGAGAGCAAGAGGTAACACAGGAAAAACGAGAGAGAGAGAGAGAAAATGAGGGAGATAGATAGAGATACATAGACAGACAGAGAAAGAGAGATGTGGCGCGGTGGGGGTTGTGGAGCATCGATGGCGGCCGCCCAAACCTAACTCTCCGACAAAGTGTTGTTCAGTATGTGTGAGATTTTCCTCGGCTTTGGCCCACAGGCCCGCCATCGCGTAAGGGGACCACCAAAAGTGGACCATGGGCCAAAGAGTACCCGCAGGGTGGGGTGGGTCGGGATGTGTCGGGGCATGGGGCCAAAGTCCTTCCTTCTCGAAGGGTCGAGTGGTTGTCTCCTTCCCTTTCAGGGCGCAAGCGGAAACACAGCCTACAGCCAAGACGCTGAGGCAAAGACCGCTCTTCGGGCTCGGAAGGGGCTCGATGTTCCGTAGGTCCTTCCATTGCTGCTTCTCTGGCGATCCTCGTGCACGCAGTCGCTCATTGGGCCAGAACGTGGCTTCGTTCCTTGTGTCGTCGGCCCGACTGTACATCACGATCCTATCCACTTCTTCTGGACGGTGGGTAGATAGGGTCAGATAGGGTTGCCGCATCGGCAACCTTGCGCGATCTGGAGCCCGAGCGCCCACGTTATGTCAGGTTCCCGGAAAGCGGGGTTTTACTCATCATGATTGGCAGTACCAGCTGTCACAAACGAGTAAAAGGAAAACTACTGTTTCGACCAGAGGATGCAGTTTACTCGGGTGCGCCAATCTTGTTTATCAGAGATCCCTGCTTTGGGTCGGATGCGCCAATGTTTTTGTTTATCAACATCCCCGCTTGCGGCCCTGATCCTGACATCGCCGACGCATCGCCGATGCATCGGCGATGCGATTGGATCCTCCGACCGCATTTGCCCCGGCCCCACTCGGGCGGCCTCGGATCGAGGGCCGAGGAGGACCGAGGGTCGGGGCTCGAGGATCGAGGGCGAGGCTCGAGGACCGAGGTCCGACGGAGGGGGATCGAAGGTGGATGTCGAGGGGCATCGGGGATCGAGGCCCGAGGCGGATCGGGAAAGCGATGCGCGGGCAAGATCGGGGTGGGGGCGACGGTGCCGAGGTCCGAGACTGGATGACGGCCGGGGGGCAGGAGGAGAGGGGAACGAAGAATGACGTAAACATAAGAACTCGGAGGTCCGCGCGGATTTCTCGGATCGGCGCTGGACCTCCCCTCCCTGGCGCGCGGAGCGCGCCAGGGGCGGCGCCACAGGTGCCGCCAGGGGGGGTCCAGCGCGGATCCGAGAAGTCAGCGCGGACCTCCGAGTTGTTGTGTTCATGCCATGCCCCGCTTCCGTGGAGGAACCAGACATGCCCGATCGACGAACCGAAGGGACCGACGTGCCGTCGGAGACCGACGGACGAGCCGACGGGCCGACGGTCCCACCAGACCTTTAGCCAGCTGGCCGCTCTTGTCGGGGCACAGGCCCTCGCCAGCACGCAGTCCGACCTGGAGGGCACCCAGAAGGAGAGCGTCCCCCGCCGCCGCACTCCTCTTCAGGGCTCGTTTCGATTCCCCCGACTCGATTCGATTAGACTTCGATGGCTTCCGATTCCGATTCGATTTCGGATTCCTTCCGATTTCTCGATGGAGGCCTACTAGCCTTCGAATGTCTGCCGATTCGACTTTTCCCGACTCGGCTGCCGATTTCTGTCGATCCGATTCATGTCGATTTTCGATCCGACTTGTCAAGTGGATTCTGGGCTCTTCTGCCTCTTGCCCGCCCAAGCCTCCGGAGCGGCGCACCGCCGCCGCCGCAGGGAGGTACGATCGGACTGAGGTATAAGATCTAGGTCGGCTCGGGGAGGGTACCCTATAACTATAACGTTCGTCGTGTTCGTGGGACGTTCTCGTGCATCCTGGGGGAGGTTACCCTCGAGTGATCGTATGGTTTGAGGTGTTTTTGCCGGGCGAGGGTCTCATGTTCTTGAAGGATATTTGTCTTGTCTAGATCCGACTAGTGAAGGGAGTCGTGAGGGGGGAGAGGGAGTTGCGAGTTGCAAGCTATCCCACGTGGTGGTCGAAGCGAATTACGAGCGGCGCTGCTGGTCAGCCTTTTCAGGAAGCTTTGGACCTTCACCCTCAATTAGCCTGGATAAATACTCCTTCCTATGAGGAGCAATCGGATTCGTATACGCTTTGGCCAGCCCTCTCATCTGAGAGTGCGCAAAAAACCCACATCCCGTGCAACACCACACTTTCTGGGCATAAGACACACGCATCCTGTGAGCCCCCCCGCCCAGCCCCCAGCAATGTGTAGCCGACCCCCCCACAGGAAGGGCCCCGAACGGATCATTAAACACAAGCAGGCTGGAAACGGTTAGAGGCAAGCCACTTGGATGCCGTTGGGTTTGGTCGCAGAACCGAAACAACGCGTGCATCTTCTAGGATGTAACTCCTTGGAGGTTAAATTCTGTATCGGCGCCGGTCTTTTCGCGGTCGATCAGCGGCTCAATTCGGGCGAATCCGGCATACTTCGGCTTCATCCCGCTTGCTCTGTCTTAACCCGGCTTGGTCCTGGGCTTAAGCTGGCCTGATACAGTGAGATGGCAGTTTAGGCGGGCTTCACTGCCCTTAATCGTTCTAACGAAAACCTCCCAGGAGCTGCCTCCGAACACCTCGGCTTGGACTCATCCACGCAATGCTTAGAACAGAGACCGCGAACGACCGAGCAGGAGGTCCCTTCCCCCTCGCGGGCGCTGCACAGCCCTCCTCGGCCTGCAGCGTGTCGAGGGTCGCCCTCAACCGTCCTTGTCATCACTCAGATTTTTTTTTTTTTTTTTTTTTTTTGTCTCGGCGAGGACCATCGAGGAGCATCCTGGATCATCTTGCGAAAATAGAGGCACGAAGAAGAGAACGGTACGGGAAAGGACGTCCGAGAGATGGCAGGAGTCGGTGCCCGACGAGCCAGGCCGTCCTCTCGATGTTCTTGATTCTGGCGTGAACCTCTGGCGGGATCCTAGCTTCCTGTGCCGCTTGGGCGGCCAACTCATCAACACACTGGTTTCCGACGGCAAGCCAAGACGGGATTCTGGTGTCAATGATTTGTTCAGCCGTGAGGTGTGAGTTCACAAACAAGATAGAACTCATTCCCCGACGCGCTATAACATGCCCAGCGATTTGGTTCCAGGGATCCCTGTTAGCCCCAGTGGGCCGATCGAACATCCTGTCGTGGAGACCCTTGGTGACGGCCTCACAGCCAGTGACATACACAAAACAATGCCCGCATTTCGTCTCTGGGTACGCTCTGTGCATTGCCTGTCAGAGGACCCTTGACAGCGACACGAATCACACACGGGACCGTAATATGTGAGAACAGTGATGGCCAGTTCTCTTCGCATAAATTTGGTATCACCCGTCTCCACGCCTCTAGACGATTCCCCCCAACCGCGAGAGGTTCAGTATCCGTCCCTCTGCCTGAGCACTCAGTTGCCTCTGGCCCGTTCGTGCCAATCGACGTCCAAGCTTCAGCTGTGGGCGGTGGCGGGATTCTGGTCCGAGGGGCCGGCAGCAACCCTTACAGCCAAACGAACAGGGTTCAGCTCCATGCTGGGCAAACTCAGCACATATTGAATGCTCGGAATCTGTGTATGCCTTCGCTCTGTGTTCTGTTCTGAGCGCTCCCGGTTCCGATGGGGTCGGGATTCCAGGCTTCATAAAGGCAACGCGCACAAAACCTCGTGGCACCCCAGAGATTTCATCTTGCTCCCTTGGTCGAGGCCAAGACCCACCGGTAGCGATACACACCATCAGCTCGCTCAGCTTGGTACCGTGGCGCACCGACTGCAGCTGTCGAGCGAGACTGCGCACCTCCTCCGAAAGCAAAAACGTCGCGACGCGTTGCGCCACTGCTTTGCCTGGATAGAGCTGACAAGATCCTGCAACAGCGGCTCGGAAATGTCATCACCAATACTGCCTGAAAGCTCCGGAGGGATGAAACTTCCAGGCCTCCAGACCCCCCTCGTGATCCTCGGGTGCCTTCCAAAACCAGGGCTATGTAGGAACCCTCCCCGCATCCAGAAGGTGCAAGATGACGGCTCCCGTTGGACTCCGAACAAGATCCGATCTTTGTCTCACAGGGGACTCCCGTGGACGACGTAGTATCTTTGGCCATGCTTAAGCCATACCAGGGCGAAATGCAGCCAACGTTAAATACTGCTGCAGCCACAGCGTGAGACACACTGTAGGTAAATCATATGCACGTCTCCCTCCAGGACACCGCATGTCAAGTAACATCGTTAACCATTTTCCCTTTATGCCCGATCCACATTCATGTTCCGTCTAACGACGACACCGCGTCTTGACACTCCCGAAAATTCTGCGCAATTGGTGGCCATACATTTCCGCAGCCATGGTGCCAGCATGCGTGAGCTGGCTGGTGACACGATCTCTTTTGGAAGCACGTGCGAACCGAACTAGTTTACTGTGCATGGTGGCGGCTCTCTGGACTCATCTTCCCCCAGATATCCTGCGCGATTGTACGGCTTGACCTCGAACCCTTCTAGTCTCAGGCGGGCTGATACAGTTTGCGCTCTTTCAAAGTGCGATCATCGCACTACGCTCTTTAGAGATGCAGTGACACCCTCGTGCGTCAGGGCGCTGCATGTGTTCAAGAGCCCAGTGACCAACGGCTGCCGAAGTGCTCTCCTAGACCCTTGGGCTCGCTGGGATATGCCGTCGATCCATGTCCTAGTCCCAATGCGGGGATGCACAAACGTTATGAGTCATACTAGATAGTACGTGAGACATCTTGCAAACCTGGTGTCTCTTCTGAGGCCCTGGACAATGGACCGCGCGGGTATCCCAGACGCAATGCAGCGGTAACAGAAGACACGTCCATCGAATCGACAAATCCCTGGATATCCAATCGCAATCGCCCATGGCCTGAAGGTAAATCTAAGGCACCCGAAACCTCTTATTCACACGCCCGCATGGCAGCTTTTTTCAAGGCTCCGTTCCCAGGGATTGTGGCATCCCATTCTAGCCTTGATCGACAGCTCCCTAGCAAAGCTCCAGATTCTGGCAGTCATCGGCAAAAGACCGATTTCCCGATCACCCAGAACTTTCTTAGGCAACCACCTTCCTTATTGTTGACCTCAGCCGTGTTGGCCATTTGAGCACCTCGTCGGCATCTGCGCACAGCTGTGAAAGGTCGGAGAGTGCAATATCAGGCACCAGGGCTGGACCTAAACGGTGTTTTGGCGTTTCCGTGGGCCGTTTTCGGTTCGACTTCGTTTTTCGGTAAAGGCGGATTGAAGACAAAACGAGGGAAAACGAGAACAAAACGAAAACGAACACCGTTTCGGTCGAGCCCCGTGTGAAAGTTCGAAGAGTGCAATTAGCAGGCACCCCCTCAATATCCGCAGGGCTTACGGTGCCCACTCCCTGCCCAGCCCTCGCCTTCCTGGCGTGAGCCGCTCGCCTGACCTCCTGCACGGGCACTGGTCCGAGCTGGTCAGCGCGTGGTGCCGCGCGCGCCGCCTCCAGAGAGTCCTGCATCCGCTCCCCCCGGTGCTCCCTCGGGGGGCGTCCAGGCATCCCGAAAAGGTTTGGCCCTAAGTTCGACGATGCCCCGAGGATGAAGCAGCACGGTTGCTCCCGGGTCTTGCTTCGCAGATTTGCATGGCGCACCGTTTGTGCCGGGAGCTACACTTTAGTCTTTGAATGCAGTACGTGAAGTACGTCGTGCACGACACCGACATCGTGCAGCGATGCGCTTTGCATGCGTAATACACAGACGTAATTTGGGTTGGTCGACCTGGTTGGCGCTGGAGAGTAAGATACTTCTCCACACTTTTCAAGACGGATTAGACTCCACTCTAAGCCCACGGTTCCTTTGGCCGGGTGATTCTTCCCTTGATTATTTACGTGCTTGCTCGAGCTGCTGCTTCTGAGTGACTCCATTTAGCACGAACGTGGTGATTTTGCAACCTTTATGAAACCGTATGCGTTTGCTCGCGCCGCTATGTAAGCGTCACTGTCACAGTATGGGACTGTCCTGCGCTTAGCTCGTATTCGAACGTCCTGAATGGCACATCGATGCCCTCGAGCGCTTCCGAAAGATAGGGGCCCTGTTTCTCCATGATGCTCATGCGCCGTCCGCTCCAGCGCTGTACCGCACGACGCATCTGGCTGCGAGGCGGCTACGGTTGAGACACCCAAGCTCAGCGTCTACGGGTGACGCAGCGGCAGAGTTGGGGAGCGATCGCAGCCGAGGAGGAGACCCACATCAGAACGGGCACGTATCAATGTCTCATCGCGGATATGAAACGAAATGCCGGCATCGCCCTCATTTGTGCGTGGGGGGGATGGCTCTTGAATTTTGTTGGGTGCTTGGGGGCGATTTGCTGGCGAACGATTCAACGGCATCAGGAGTGACAAGGCCCCAGGTTATGGACGGCGTGTATTGTGGCAGTGCAAAATTCGGCGCATCGGGATTCCAAGCTCAAGGTCGATCGAAAGTGGGAGGCGCGGATGTATTCCACTCGGACGTACTGGCTGACTGCGGCGCCTCTTGCATCGACTGGGGAACCACCCGATGGGTCACCCGATATGGGGCCTGCCTCGGCTCGCATTCCCACATCCGCGACGGCGCGGCCACAGTAGGTCGAAGCCTAAGCAGCTCCCAGAGCCGAAGTGAGGCCACCTGCGTCGTGCGAGGTGCCCGGCATGTGAGGCTCGAGTGTGTTGCCCGAGTGCGGCGCCTCCTGGATCGACGGGGGCTCCTGCCCTTGCTCGCATCCCCGTGTTCGCGACGGTGTGGCCACGGTAGATCGAAGTCTCAGCAGCTCCCCGAGCCGAAGTGAGGCGACCTGCGTCGTGCGAGGCGCCCGGCATGCGAAATTGAGGACGTTGCAACATTCCATTTGGAAGCGCTAGTGGGCTGCGTGACATCTTGCATCGAATTGGGCTCCACCCGACAGGGCCTGCGAGGCCGCGTTCCAATATCCACGACGGCGCGGCCATGAGAGGTTGGGTCCTTAGCAGCTCACTGAGCCGAAGTGGAGCCGGCTCCTGCAGGCGTACTCTGGGCCACGACGGCGTGACAGGAGTCTGCGCTGCATCGGCGGTTCCCAGGCGATTAGCTGGAGCAGCATTGGCAACGATGACATTCCCCACGGTGGAGTTGGGCACGGCGTCCCATGAATTTTCCTCGAACTCGTCAAACTTATCTAGTGTAAATTTAGGCTTGGGCTCGCGATCGGGCTCTGCTTCGACGCTCGTGCGTGCTTGCTTCAACAGAAGTATCATTGGAACCAGGCCATCTGTCCCCAAACAGCTCGTCATAGTGTTCCTGGTGCTGGGTGGCAGCCAGCTCGTGCTTGACTAAATTCAGCTGTGTCTGGATCTGTGTCTTCGATCCAGCTGTGGGCCCCTGCTCAGGCCGCCCAACTTGTGGCGGCCTGGCAGGGAGACGTATACACCTTGTGACGAGATGCCTGCCGGATGCGTGCATGGTGGTACGGAGGCCGCAGTGCAGCTACCAAGGCACCACCAGCATAGCTTCGACACGAGCCCGGTTGGCTACGGCCAAGCGGCTGCTGACTATGTAATTTATGTGGATACCGTCCTTGCCAGCGTCGCACGTGTATTCGATGGGTGCTTTGACAACCTCGCCATCGACTCTAGACGGGAAGCCTGTCGATGTGAGCACTTCAGCAGGTACGTTCAAGCCGCCCAGTACAGCACATGGCAATTGAAGCGAGGCTAAAAAGGGCACCGAGTCGACTAAACCTTTGCGCGTTATCACCTGCGAGGCCCACGGGCGTGAGCCCGTGCAACATGATTAAGATGTATGGGTACCCAGACATGTGGACGAGCGCAGCAGTCAACCCGTTCGCCGCGCCTGGCCGCTGGGTTGACAATCAGCAAGAGACAATCGAGGCTGTAACAAGTAGGCTTGCAGTTGGCCCGCTGCAAGAATCCTCTCTCCCCGCTCGGTCGCTCGTTCGGCGCCCTGGGCCGTGCGAGCTCTGCCTGTAGATTTTGCTGGATTGTCAAAAACCGTCAGCGTCGCGTTTCTGGCTTCGGACCGCGATTGCCTATCAAAGGCAGCGCGTGGGACATGTGTCTCGGCAAGATCCAAAATCAAACGAGTGGTGCTCACGAGCCTGAGTAACTAATTGCGACACCTTCTCCCCCATTGTTGTGATGTTGTCATGCATGCTATGCGTGAAGACATTCACCCTTGGCCGCGTCCGTGATTGAGAACGATTTGCCGCCTCTTTTCGGAACTCCGGAACACTTCTAAATATACTGAACATGTTTGGACTGGGGTTTACAGGTGATGGAGACGAAGCCACACCTAGATATAGTTGATCATCATCATCACCGATCTGGGTGGCCGCCGCCTCCTGTTTCTTTTGCTCCTCCGGCGCAGCGCCACGGACTTCGCCTGAGAGATGCTCTCGGCCTCGATCCTGGCCTTCTCCTCCCTCTCGGTGGCGGCGATGGCGGCGGGGGAACTGCCATTGCCATTCGAACCAGCTGCTCCTGCTGCGCTGCCCGCTGGGACAGCCTCCGCCACCTCCGCGCCAGGAACACCTGACGGGACTTGGCGCCGCGTCTTCTGGAGCCTCTCCAAGATGTGGGCCTGCATCTCTTCCGCGCGCTCCACCCAGCCAGAGACCGAGCCAGATGCTATACTTGCATTAGCTTTCAACTTCGCCTCCTGCTGGACTCTTCTTCAGCTGCGGGTCCTTGCTGCCGCCAGTGCCTGCTCCAAACGAGGGAGGCTGTTAGGCGCTTTCGGAGGCTTTCCTCGCCTCTGCTGGATGCAGTTCGACGTCTTGGTCGGTGTCGTACTCTTCGTTTTTGTTAGCCGTCGGGACCCCCTCTTTGTATAGCGTGGGGCGATTCGGAAAACGGGTCAAGACGGTCGCCTTCGTCGTCTTCGACGTCGCCGCCGCCGTCAGCGTCAACGTCAGCGTCAGCGTCAGCGTCATCGTTGTCGTCGTCGTTATTCTACGGTTTGCGGCTGTTTTCGCCTGGGGGAGGAGCGCAGAGGATGAGCGGGGAGGGCGAGACGGAGGCACTGCCCCTTCCTCCTGCTCCTTCTCCTCGTGATGTTTCTCTGTCCTCCTTTCTCGCTCATCTCGTTGTTGTTCGTGCGGTTTCGGGGTGTCCGGTCTCATGTTTTTGTCGCTTTTACCTCCGCCCGTGAGCCCATGCTGGCTGAACCACCCCCTCGTGTGCATAGTTGGATGCAAGTGGATGGGCGCATCGCGCGCCAGCGACTGGCATAGTGACACCTAATATAGTGCCTCTTTGTTGTGCACCGGTGGATCAGTAGCCTCGAGCGCGATGAGCGAGAGAGCTCCTTCCACCTCCTTCCTCTCCTCGTTGTGATTATCTTTCCTCCTTCTCCACCTCGCTCATTCACTAGCCCTTCTTCTTTGAAAGAATAGGAGAGGAGGGTTGGTTATGGGAGTCAAGAGGAGAACGATTGTTTCCTCCGCTTGACTCTCATTGTCTTCCTCCTCGCGATTCCTCACTCTTGCCTACCTCTCGTCCTCCTCCTTGTTCCTTCTCCTCCTGAGGTCCCCACGGGTTTCCTCTCAGAGGCCCAGAAATGCAACAATTGTCCAACACCTGGTTCCTCTATCCTCGATCCACCTCCTTGGTCCTAGGTCATCCTCTAGATTCTCGTCATGATCCCCCTCGATCCTCAAACCGGCTCATCCTCGATCCTCCTCGATCCTCGATTGTTAACGCTCCTCGATCCTCGACCCTGACAGAGGGGGTCAACACGTCCAAGGGTCTCGATTTTCGTTTTTCGATCCTCCTTGTCGTTCGTACTCCTCCTCGTGATTCGTCTTTAGTTCCCTCTCATCCTCTCCCTCCTCATGATTCTCTCGATCCTCTTCCTTCGTTCAGGGAAAGGGAAGCCTCACCGCCCCCACAACTGGCGCTTCCTAAGCGGCCAAGGGCGTTTGCTAACCAGTCGTTCTCTGCTCGGCTCCCTTCTTGTGAGGGTCCATAAGGCTGCGCGAGGGAAACTACGCACATGCACCGATCTTGGGCCCGGGATCACTGCACACTGTCCGTGCCTCGTCTGGCAATCCAGGAGGGCGTCTGCACCGATCCTGGGCCCACAATGAGCCTGGTCAGGGTCGGTGCATGCACGTGCACAGTCCTCCTCCTTCTAGCCACGGGCTTCGCCTGTAGGGGTGCTCATTGTAATCGTTCTGCTCTCTATGCCTGGCCCCCCGAAGGAGCTGGACGCCGCGCTGGCGTACTTCGACAAGCTCAAGCCCTCCTGCGTCTCGGAGGCGTTGGCGGGTGGGGGCAGCTTGGCGGATCAGTGAGCAATTCAAAATACGCATGCTCACACAGGTTCAGATTGGTCCCGAGGGATCGCATTGCTGGATGATCCTCGGGACGTACGTTAGCCTTAATGCGTGTCCCAAGGATCGTGCGCAGCCTGTGCCGCCCTCACTACACCGCCTGCACCGCTTCGGATGGTTTCTATTGACAAGCACACGTTGGCTTATGAGGTTCCAACCTGCTGTAGCCCTGATCGCCAGACAGAATTTCGAGCACCAAGAAAGCTTCCGAATTGGAGGGGTTTCACGTGTCGGGCCTTAGGAGGCGATACTCGTTCGACACCGTTTCGATACTTTTTCAGGGTGCTCGAATATGTTTCTGGGATGTGATCCTCAAGGAGGATGGGAACAACATAAACGTTGGCGCTTACAAGCGTTTTGAGGGTCATCGCCTTGCGCGGGCATTAGCTGCACGAGGGCGGCCTCGCAAATTCGGGGGAGGGGGGCGGCATAGTCGTGCACGTGGCGGGGCGTCACTTACAGGGCTACCGGCAGGCCTCGTCAAACGTAGACTGAAACAAGGTTCAACATCGAAGCGCCCGGTAGTTCGGACACTTGTCAGGGACGGCGCTCTTCAATGCTGTGAGGGCACTTCCAGATTTCGGACGCCCATGCATCTGGGCCGAAAACCTCATGCCAGCATTGAAGTAGCGCCTATCACGCAAACACCGAAAACAACAACCGTCAACTTGTTTTTAACGAGTCTTCTTGGAACCTAGCAAGGGAAGGTCTTACAAGGTTCCCAGAGGCTTCGTCACCGCCGCCGCCCTCGCCCTCGTCCTCGCCCTGTCGCCGTCAGTGCAGTCGCCTCCGCCGTCGCCGTCAGCCAAACGTTCAAAACCGTCGTCCTTGGGCCGTGCCACTGCCGACGGTGCGAGGACACTTCAGAGGACATCCATGCTGCTGCAAAATACCTCCTCCTTCGCCTCCCCATTAATCTCAATTCCCAGACATGCGACGTTCTGATTTTTTCAGTACGGCGTCCCCGGAAGTCCCGACCCTTTCCTTGGTCCGGGTGTTCATCCCGAGTCGTTTTTTGACGCTCCCGGGCACCGGCGAGGGCCCCCCAGGGGCCAAACATAGAGACAAACTTGCCGCCCTGATCTTTTCTTCGACGCGATCATGTCTGAAATAATGTATTTCAAGTGTCGGACACGTTGCGTTTGGCCAGGCCGCTTGGCCCCTGTGCCCTCCTCCTCCTCCTCCTCCTCCTCCTAATCCTCCTCCTCCTCCTCGTCCTCCTCCTCCTCCTCCTCCTCCTGCCCCCTCCTCCTCCTCGTCCTCCTCCTCCTTCTCCTCCTCCTCCTCCTCCTCCTTATCCTCCTCTTCCTCCTCCTCCTCCTCCTCCTCCTCCTCCTCCTCCTCCTCCTCCTCCTCCAGTGTGAGCAGGACGCCTACTGGGAGAAAGCTCTGGACTGAAAAGTGGACGGGCGAGTGGAGGCACCTTCTCAGTGTGCCCGCCCGTCTGGTTCTAGCAGCAACAAACCTCCTCATTCTCCTCCTCCTCTTCCTCCTCCTCCTCCTCCTCCTTCTCCTCCTCCTCCCCCTCTCGGGCTGCGCGCCCAAACGAGGGGCCGCCTGGTAGAGGCGGCGCGGGTGGCTCCCGACGGGCTGTCCGCACCATCACTGGTGTCACGAGCTGCCAACGCAGCGCGCAGGGCTTAGTCTGCAGTCGAGTTCGATTGAATCGGAGCCCCATTGCGTTATTCTATTCTATTTCATTATCCTCCTCCTCCTCCTCCTCCTCCTCCTCCTCCTCTCCGGCGCGGGGCGTCATGGGTGACACCTTTGCCTGCCCCCGCCCGCTGGCCCCTCCCCGCCCGCGGCGGGGCTGCTCCACGCCCTGGCCCGGCGCGGTTTGGCTCTTTGGTCGGCGCGTGTCCGCCGCCGCCGCCGCCGTCGTCGCCGTCGTCGCCGTCGTCGCCGTCGTCGTCGCCGTCGACGTCGTCGGCGTCGACGTCGGACGGGCGCCCCGGCCCTGGCCTGCGCCACGGGGCGGGCCTCCATGGCCGACAGCCTCGGTGCCGTCGCGGACGCCGTGTGACAGCTCGCAGTGCAGAGGCGTCCGGAGATGGACTGGGCGCATGCTGGGCGCGCCCCTCTTCTGGAAGCCAACATGCGGCCACAATCTCACGTGGTAGAAGCAATGGTTTGGCATCCTCGCCGAGGCTGTTTTGGACGCTTTAACCCGTCGCCCCCCCCTTCCAGACCCACTGGGAGGGGGTAGGGGAGTGGTCGAGGCCCCCCTCCGCCCGCAAACCGTCTCGCTCATTCCCACCCGCCCTCCCAACACAGAAATAGCACCCGAAGGGATCGCAGCATATTGCTTTGGAGCGCGTCGCATGCCATGTGCGCCGCGGGTTCCAGGTGCACACGGCTCCAGGGCCCACACGAGCCAGGCGCGCCAAGTGCGGTACGTGCTCCACGTTTAAGCAATGTGCCGGCACCCCCGCCGTCTCGTTCAAAAGCCAATGCAAAGTGTGCATTTTGTATTTGTTTTGCTGGCAGGGATGGAAGGCATGCGCGCGCCGAACAATGTGACGGCAGGCACCCTCACCGTCCCTGTCACAAAACCAATGCAAAGTGGTCGCGGGGCGCCCGCGCACGCTCCAGATGTGGAGGCGACGTCCATCCAATTTGTGTCGTTTTTGATCGGGAATCTTGGTGTGCTCGCGGCGACCAGTATGACGGCCCCCCCGCCGTCCCTGTCAAAGACCAATGCAAAGTGGTCGCGGGGCGCCCGCGCATGCTCCAGATGTAAAGGCTGCATTCCCCTCTCCGAAGGAGAAGGAGATGGAAAGAGGAAGCTCCGTAAACCACTCACAGCTAAAAAGGGCTGGCGGGACTCCTGCGCTTCGGGATCCTCTCGGACCCCCCAGGCCCGTGGGGATCCTGAGAGTTCGGCTCCCCAGGCGGCGGATACGTGTCCTTCGTTCGGGCCCCGCGCGTAGGCGGGCTGCCTGGCCGCTTCCGCTCGGCCACCACCCCTGGGAGGGTGCGCCCGGCAGGGCGTCGACTACGACGAGCGCGTGCAGCGCCGCCAGGAGGAGATCGAATCGCTCCAGGAGGTCCGCCGTCTGACCACCACGGCGGCAGCGGCGGCGGCGGTGGCGATGACGGCAGCGGCGGCGGCGGCGACGACGGCGGCGACGACGACGACGACGACGACCACGTCGGTGACCACAGCGCCCCCCCCTGTTGAATGCTCCCCGATCTCTTTTTCGGGGGCTCAGGGATGGGGTCCTGAGGGATGAGGCCTTCAGGATAGGAAGGGATCCAAGGGTGGATTCACACTGTTCGAGGCACCCCGTTCTCAGGGCCCCATCCCTGTCGGGCGGGGCTTGGACGAGAATTAATCCGTTCCAGAGCGTTCTGGACCGCTCTCAGAGCGTTCTGGCACGCTCTGAGCGGGCCGCGGCGTCCGAGACATCCTCCAGAGCCGCCAGATCTCGGAGATTCTTGATCTATCCTTACCCGAATTTGTCCTCGTCCTTGCTTCGACTGATCCTTCAGGACCTCATCTCTGAACCATGGACCCTTTGCTTCGAATGCATCTCCTGGGAGGTTTCATAATGACTTTGTCCTGGTCTGAAATCCGGCTAGATCCGGCTCAGTCCCGCTTAACCGGGCTCGATCCCGCTTAATCCGGTTTGCTCCCGCTTATTCCGCGGCCCAAGCCCCCAATGGGGCTTACTCTTCCTTTGAATCCTTCGGGCGAAGACCTACCAGCAGTTGCCTCCTACCTCTGCTTTGCGAAGCCACTCATGGGGAAACCGAGGTGCGCGCGGACCTCTGAGCTTTTGTCTTTATGTTATTCTTCGTTCCCCTAACCATAGACGGTGGGCCGAACACTAACTACTAGGTGTTATGTTTATGCCATTGCTCGTGTTCCTGCCTGAGCTCCAGGGGGTACGGCGACGACAGGGGCGATGGGGGGCTCCAGTGGGGGGGTCCCAGGCGCGGCCTGGCGGCGGCGGCCCTCGGGCCTCGACGGCCACAGGCGGCGCGGCACTCCCGTGGGGGGGCCCAGGGCCTGCAGATCGGGCATGTTCCCCTACGGGCGGATTTCCCCAAACATATTCAAGAATAGTCACAGAATAGTAGAAACATAGTTCCCACGGATGTTGTTGACTACTTCTGAATCCCCCCCCTGTAGAGGGACATGCCCGACTAACGCCCAGGGCCTGCAGACCCGCCCGCCCAGCCCGCCCCGGCAGGGGTGCAGGGGAGCTGTTGAGCCACGCGCCGCCTTGCACATAGGCGAGCCAGGACGCTTCGCAGAGGGGAGCTGTTTAAGCACGCGCTGACAATCGAGTTTCGCTGGAGAGGTTACGCGAAAAGACACGGGACCCTTCCGAGAGCCACAGTGCCATCGGAATGTAGAAGGCATAGGCCGCTAAACGTGGGGCACACTAAGGTATCCTTTGATTTGGCAGGGCCGACCTTCTAATCAAACTCGACTGTATTTCCCCCCTCAGTCAGGGCAGCCCAAGATGGCCGCCCAAGCAGTGGCGAAGCGTGCTGGCTCGCCGCCAAAGAAGGTTATACTAAATTTTTGTGGTTTGCACGATATCATGTTTTTAGATTGTTTCTGGCCGAGACTGTTTTGCTTTGACGCATTGGGCTTATGTCCTGAGAACACAGGCCTCCTATATGGTAGATGGGGTCGGAGTAGATGGGGTCGAAGGATCGCGCCACATCGCCGATACATCGGAGATGCGGTTGGATGTGGAACCCGATTCCTTCTAAGCCGACGTCGCCGATGCACCGCCGACGTCGCCGATGCATCCTCCGTGCATCGCCGATGCATCGGCGATGCGGCGCGGTCCTCCGACCCCATCTACTCGGACCCCATCTAGGAGGTCTTTGTGTTCAGCCACTCGCAGAGGGTGGGGGGTAGGGGGAGGGAAGAAGGTTTCTTACAAGCACCCCTGCTTCTTGGAAGGCGTGGGCCTTATCTGTAGATGGAAGGCCCGCGCCTTCTAAGGATCAGCCTCCTAAGACGTCCTCTCCCCCTACCCTCCTGTGCGCGTGACCAGCTGTGGTCGGTGACTGCAAAGGGTGTGGTTACGCTGGGGTGTGATTTGCGATTTGCGTCGTTGAGGCTTGGGGCACCATGCGGTTTGCGATTTGCGTCGTTGTGGCCTGCGGGGCAGCCGTGGTCGGCGACCACTTTCTATGCCTCCCACATGGGGTCCGAGCAGATTGGGTCGGAGGATCGCGCCACATCGCCGACACATCGGCGATGCGCCCCTACGTGGAGCCCGATTTTCTCCGCGCCGATGTCGCTGATACATCGCCGGCGTTGCCGTTGCATTTTCGATGCGTCGGCAATGCGGCGCAATCCGTCCACCCCAGCAACTTGGGCCCGATCTGGAAGTCCTGTACACAAAGGGTGATGTGACGCCAGGGTGTGGTTTGCGATCTGCGTCGCTGTGGCCGGGGGGGCGCCGCGTTGCCCTGAGACCTGCCCGTCGCCATGCAGCAGAGGGGTCCTGAGGAGGAGGAGAAGGAGGAGGAGGAGGAGGGCCATTCCCGGGCCACGGGGCCGTCACGGAACGACTTCAGGAGGACATGTTGGTCCCGGGGGGAGGGCCCGTGGGGTCCAGGGCCCGTTTCCCGCAGACTTCGTTCCCTGTGTGGTAGCCCTGACGCCTCCTGCTCCTGCTCCTCTTCTCGTCCTCTCTCTCTGACCCTGCATCCTTTCTCCGCTCCGCGCCGTCTGGACTCGTCCAGAGGCCCAGGAACTAGCCACAAACGTCCTTAACCCTCGGTCCTCGATCCTCGATCCTCGATCCTCCTTCTTCTCCTCCTCCTCACCCCATCCCCCTTCTTTTCGCTGTGACTCCCCTCCTCGATCCTCGATTGTCCTCGGTCCTTGATCGGCCTCGATCCTCCCAGACCTATGCGAATCTCCTAATCGATCTTCGATCCTCCTCCTCGCGATGCCCCTCCTCGCTCCTCCTCTTCGATCCTCCTCCTCCTCCTCCTTTCCCTCCTCCTCCTCCTCCTCCTCCTCCTGCTCCTCCTCCTCCTCCTCCTCCCCGCCTCCTCCTCCTCCTCCTCCTCCTCCTCCTCCTCGTCCTCCTCTCCTCTTCGATCTTCGATCCTCCTCCTCGATCCTCCTCGATCTTCGATCCTCCTCCTCGATCCTCCCCTCCCCGCGCCCCGCGCGAGGCACTCAGGATCCTCAACGGCAAGGAGATCGTGTGAGCCGCTCCCCTCCCGAGGGCCCGCGGCGGCGCCGCTGGCTGGCGCGTCGCGGGGGGCGCGGCGCGTGCCTCGAGGAGCTCGGCCGACGCCGCCGTCGTCGTTCAGCGGGCGAGTCGAAGCGGAGGAGGAGGAGGAGGAGGAGGAGGAGGAGGAGGAGGA
>CAUYUJ010020315.1:600631-613388 GCA_963575745.1 Prorocentrum cordatum | reverse complement strand
AGGAGGAGGAGGAGGAGAAGGAGGACGGGAGGGGAATGGGAGGGGGACGGGAGGGGGAAGGGGAGGCGAGTAGGGGGGGGGAGGACGAGGAGGTTTCGAAGAGAAGGAAGTGGGGGAGGGGAGAAGGAGGAGGGGAGCGTCGACGAGGAAGGGGGGTGAGGGGAGGAGAGGCAGAAGATTTGGGACGTGGCTTCCCCTCCCTCCTTCTCCTCCCTCCTCCCGTTCCTCCTCGTCCTGTCCCTCCTCTTTCTTCCCCCCTCCTATCCGCTTTCATCTTCCTCCTTCCCCCCCTCCTCCGTCCTCTTCCCTCCCTCGGCGCCGTGCCTGTGAGTGCCCAAGGTTGCCGATGGTGCCTGTGCAGCGAATTTCTGCCTCGGCGACACCCACCCCTGAGAACCCTCACAGTCGGACCGAGGTAGAAGATCGAGGTCGGTTCGGGGATGGTACTCGAAGTGTATTCGTGTTTGCTGGCTGTTCATGAGCACCCCGGGGAGGGTACCCTTTGCCCTTGGATACTCTGTGCGTTTTGGCCGTCGGAGGGTCTTGGGTTCTTGAGGGATGATTTTCTGTCCTAGGCTCGACTTGCAGTTAACGCGCCTAGCAAGGACGCGCGCCTTCATCTGGGGTACCCTTCTGTCTTTGCCTCTGCAGCCCGTCTTTGCCGTTTGCACTGGTCGCCCGCCGCCCACAAATTCCCAACCTCGGCATCCAGGGGTCTTGCGTCCTGACCCCCCGTCCTCAGCACGTTTTGACCGTAGGGGGGGATTCGGCTTTCAGGCCCGGGCGATGGCGAACACTCGATTGGGACGCTGACCTCCCCGCCCGCGAGCCCACGCTTGTATCGGAGCTAGCACCTCGCGTGCACACGTAGCGGGGCGTTGGCGCGGATGGGCGCATACAGCGAGGCCAAGCGACAGGTACGTACCGCTTGGCACCGCTCGGACGTGTGCACTTCCCTCGGCGATGACCATCGGGGAGACGTCTTGATATCAGAGGAAAGCGTACACGCACAGCAACGAAACATGCCTGACGAATGGATTCCCGAGCAGTCCATAGCACCTTTGCACTCTGTTTCCCACCAGCAGCCTCGATGTCGAGCTCCTCCTCCGTCCCTCCTCACTCTTCCCGCGTCCCCTCCTCGAGCTCCTCCGTGTTTCCTCCATCCTTTCTCTTGTGCGTAGCTTAGTGTTTGCGGATGGGCGCATAGCGCGCTAGTGACAGGCACATCTGCTAGCAGTCTATACCATTTTCTGCACTTTGGATCCTGACAGTTGCCCCGATGTCGAGTTCCTTCCTTCCGTCTCTCCCGTCCCCCATTCTTTTCGTCCTCCTCCATGCTTCCCTCTTCCCCCCCTTCCTCCTCCCCCTCCTCCCGCTCCCCCCTCCTCCTGCTTCTTGTCTCCCTGCGCATGAGCCAGAGCGAAGGCACGACACAAGCCGACCCAAGCGGCTCTATGCACTTCGACAGCACGCTATTACACCGCTGACCCATACCGACTAGCAGAACAACCGACAAAAGCAGTCCAGCTGGCGTCCACCACTACGGCCACACTCACCAGCTTGCGCCTCGCCAGCGGTGTGCCGAAGCCCAACCCGCGCCTCACAACGATGCTCGACTGCATCGTGCGCGCATCAAGGCTCGCGGACTCGAGCTGCACCCTGACAAAGTCAGTGTCACGGGCAACCAGACGCCAACAACTAATTGTAAGGGCGAGCTCGCGTACATCGCGCAACCAGGGCATGGACATCGACATATTCCCACGCGAGGGCAGTCTCGTGAACGGTGGCCAGCTCATCGGCGTCCACTACATGATGGAAACAGGAATTCAGCGCCAGGCGACAGCTGCGTGGACCTTGCTCCATTGGCGCAAACAAGAGCTGACCAGCAGGACTGGGGCAAGTATTTTGTTTTTTAACTTGATCCGTAAGGGCTTCGCCCCCTGCCGCCGGCCCCCTCTCTCGGAGAATGGGCCATGGAAGAGCTAAGTCATGAGGCCTTGGCGCTGTCGTGAAGCAGTATCGAAACTTCATGCGAAGCCGAGTCGCAATCAGCAAAACCAACTGATCACAAGAGGGGTTACCACACCTGGCGATTGGTAAGACGTGTATGGTTTAAGGGCTTGGTTACCACACCTTGCGATGAAAGGGCCGAGGGAGTTCTCGCAGTTTGGGTTACCACGCCTTGCGATGGATGTGCGTGATGGGTTCGAATTTCAGAAATGTGGCAAATCCCCTGTGTTTTTGGACCCTGACCCCGCGGATCTGCGTAAGGGGTGGCGCCGAATTTCAGAAATGTGGCAAATCCCATGTGTTTTTGGACCCTGACCTCGCGGATCTGCGTGAGGGGTGGCACCGAATTTCAGAAATGTGGCAAATCCCATGTGTTTTTGGACCCTGACCCCGCGGATCTGCGTGAGGGGTGGCACCGAATTTCAGAAATGTGGCAAATCTCATGTGTTTTTGGACCCTGACCCCGCGGATCTGCGTGAGGGGTGGCACCGAATTTCAGAAATGTGGCAAATCCCCTGTGTTTTTGGACCCTGACCCCGCGGATCTGCGTGAGGGGTGGCACCGAATTTCAGAAATGTGGCAAATCCTTTGTGTTTTTGGACCCTGACCCCGCGGATCTGCGTGAGGGGTGTGGATTTCGAGCCCCCCCAGCAATTCAGACAACGCGCCCAGGGGACGCTAAAAATCCCGTTTGGGCCTCCCCCCCCCTCGCGCGGTCAATCAACTAGTTACAGTAACCAGCAAGAAGTCAATTAGTTACAGTAACCAGCAAGAAGCAGAACTGTAACACTGGAAACTACAAACTACAACTGGTACAGGAAACTGCGAATCACGTGCCTCGCAGCCTGGTGGCCCCACAAGGGGGCCGGCGGATCTAGGCATTCAGAGCGGCCTCATAGGTTTTATGTAAACGAATAGGTTCAGCAGCATCAGAAGTTCTTCATGTGCTCTCTAGGCTACTACCCCTCGATCAGCACAGTACACAAGACAGCATGACACGGATCATAGATCGGCGCTCACGGAAACCGTCCCGCGCCATTTGCGGCGGACATCGCAGCTCGTGCTTCAGATGATCACCAGGACGCGTCGACAGGCGCGCCGTCCAGCGGTCAAATCTCGCAGCATCAAGGACAGCTCAGGATGTCGACTGCCATGAGGCATCGCACGTTTCCCGACGAAGCGCGAACAAACGTCTTGGCGCATGGCTTTAAGGGTAGCCAGCCACGAGCCCTTTACAGTGGCAGCCCGGCGTCAATCCACTCCAGCGCAGCCAGCCACATCAGTGCGTCTGACGTAAGCTCTGGAACGACGGACGACGTGACCACGTATCTTCGGCAACGCAGACCCGATCTGCACCCATCGCCCGCACCTGCTGCGAAGGGCCAGGCAAACGTGGGTTCGGACGGCCAAGACAGTCCCGCCTGGTCAATGCCCGAACACCAATGTGCCGGCACCGGGCTTGGCATTCACAACCCACGTCGGCATCGTCATCTCTTCCTACCCCTTCTACTCCTCCTCCTCCTCCTCCTCTAGATCCCCGAAGCCGTGCCTTCACCCAATCCTCACGGTGTTCCTCAGAGGTGTTTGTGCGTTAGTCCGCACCAGAAGGAGCAGGCGACGATGCTGCCCAGCATGCGAGAACAGTGCGGTGGCTGCCGTCGTACTGTCGCACGTGACCCAGACGCCATACACTGCCGTGTGTGCAAGGCCGCGTGTGAAAAAACACCCGCCAGGAGCGGCAGCCGAAAGGCAGCCCACACCAACAGCTGGGGGGCAGCGGCAGTGGCAAACCGACGCGTACAGCGCTGGTGTACCAATCATTGCGTGCGGGAAGGGGCTGCAGTGACAGCACCAGCCAGGGTGAGTTGGAACGCCCAGTATCACCTGCTGTACGGCGTGGCTCGCTGAGTGTGAAAGATGACGGCAATAGCAGCACGTGTGGAGCTGGATACGGGACCTCCAACGACATCAACCACAGCTCTGGGAATGTAGGAAAGGGCGCGTTCCGTGGTCGCTTGAGGGGGAAGGGGTTGGAACCGAGCATCCCCCCCTGGATGGAGGGGGTGGTTCGAACCCCCCCCTTTCCCGTGACGGAGGGAGGGGGGTTCAACCCCCCCCCTTTTCCTCTCCTTTTCCTGTCTCCCTTTCCTCGGGCCGGCGCCTGCGTCGGCGGCGGCTTGCGGCGGCGGCGGCGGGGGCGACGACTTCCTTTTCTGGGCCGACACCGGCGCCTGCGGCAGTGGGCGGCGGCGGCAGGGACCGTCGACGCGGACGACGGCGACGACGATGACGACGACGACGAAGCTCCGCCACCGTGCCTTGGTTTTCGGTCAGAGTCCGAATGGATGCCTCTTGGGGTCTCGTCGGAGGGCTTTCTGGGGCCTCTGAAGGGTATTTGTGAAGACTCCTGGGCACCATTGGGCGTCTCTTGGGGCCTCTTTGAGGTGGTGGTGATTGTGGGCTGTGGTGGTAGTGGTGGTGGTTGTGGCGGTGGCGGTGGTGGCGGTGGTGGTGGTGGCGGTGGTGGTTGGTGGTGGTGGCGATGGTGGTTGTGTTGGTGGTGGTGGCAGGTTGTGGTGGTGGTGGTGGCTGTGATGGTGGTGGTGGTGCAGTTGTTTATGGTGGTGGTGGTAATAGTTGTGTCGTTGGTGGGTTAAGGTGGTGGTGGTGGTGGTGGTGGTGGTGGTGGTGTGGTGGTTTGTCGTGGTGGTTGTGATGGTGGTAGTGGTTGTGGTGGTGGTGGTGGTGGTTTTGGTGGTGGTGGTGGCGGTGGTGGCGGTGGTGGTTGTGGTGGTGGTTTGTTGTGATGGTGGTGGTTGTGGTGATGTCTTGTGCTGGTGGTGGTGGTTGTGGTCGTCGTTGTGGTTGTGTGGTGGTTTGTGGTGGTGGTGGGTTGAGGTGGTGGTGAAAGCGGTGGTGGTGTGGTGGTTTGTTGTGGTGGTAGTGGTTATGGTGTTGCTTGGTGGTGGTGGTGGTGGAGAGGTGATTTGTTGTGGTGTGGTGGTGGTTTGTGGTGGTGGTGGAGGGTTGTTGTGCTGGTGGTGGTGATTGCGGTGGTGGTGGTGGTTGTGGTGTGGCGGTTTCTGGTGGTGTTGGTGGCGGTGGCAGTGGTGGTGGTGGTTTGTGGAGGCGGTGCTGGTGGTGGTGGTGGTGGAAGGCGGTGGTGGTGGTGGTGGTGGTGTGGTGGTTTGTGGTGGTGGTGGTGTTATGGTGGGTTGTGGTGGTGGGTTGTTGTGGTTGTGGCCGTGGTGGTGGCGGTGTGGTAGATTGTGGTGGTGGTGGGTTGTTGTGGTTGTGGTGGTGGTGGTGGTGGTGAGTTGTTGTGGTGCTGGTGGTGGTTTTGTGGTGGTTTGGTGGTGGTTTGGTGGGTTGAGGTGGTGGTGGTGGTATTGGTGGTGGCGGTGGTGGCGGTGGTTTGTGGTGGTGCTGGTGCTGCTGGTAGTGGTGCTGGTGGTGGTGGTGAGTGATGGGTGGTGGTGGTGGTGGTGGTAGTGGAGGTGGTTGTGTTGGTGGCGGTGGTTGCGATGGTGCTGGTAACGGTGTGGTGGTTTTTGGTGGTGGTGGTGGTGGTTGTGGTGGGTTGTGCTGGTGCTGGTGGTGGTGGCGGTGGTGGTGGTGGTTGTGTAGTGGTTGGTGGTGATGGTGGTGATGGTGGTTGTTGTGGTGGTTGTGGTGGTAGTGGTGGTGGTGGTGGTGGTGTTGTGGTTTGTGGTGGTGGTGGTGGTGGTGGTGTGGTTTTAGGCCTTTCCTGGCACCGTGTTTTGGCTTTGGGTCAGAGTTCTACTGTGTGCTTCTTGAGTTCCCGTCAGAAGGGTGTCCGGGCCGTCTCAGGAGCACATGTGTGAAGCCTCGTGGACCTTCCCAAGGGCTTCTCGGTGGCCTCTGGGGGGCGAGGGCTCGTTATGGCGATTTGGGCGTTTCCTCTGCGGCCTCTGGGCCCTCTCTGGTAATCGTCGCTGCGCCCCCGCCGTCGGCGTTGCTGGCCGCCGCCAGCGCTGGCGCTGGCGCCAGCGCTGGGGGGCGGGGGTTTCGAAGCCTCCCCACCCCACCCCCTCTTTGGCCCCCTCTGGTCATCTTCGCTGCGTCCCCGCCGTCGGCGCTGCTGGCGGCCGCCAGCACCGGCGCCGGCGCTGGCGCCGGGGGGGGGATTTTGGACCCCCCCCTTTTGGGCCTCCTCTGGTCATCGTCGCTGCGTCCCCGCCGTCGGCGCTGCTGGCGGCCGCCAGCGCCAGCGCTGGCGCCGGCGCTGGGGGGGAGATTTTTGGGGAGGGGGGGGGGGTCGGGAGGGGAGGGGTCTAGGGAGAGGAGAGTCCCCCTGGTTCTGATCGACGGCGCCGACTGTGGGGGGTGGGCCCACACCCCGGTTTGACACGCACCGCCGAATGTCGCCAAGGTGAGCGCCCGTGAAACGCGCTCTCTCGAATGCGGCGTTCGGGATAACAGGCAGTGGCAGCACGCTTGGGATGATTGCGCACGTCCGCCGTTTACTGCTGCAGCGTTGGTGTCATCGAGCGTGCGAGGGGCATGCGGTAGCAGCGTTTGCGGGGCACGTGACATCAACATTGCAACAATCGGGAAAACCATATGAATACAATTTCCCTTTTTCCCATGACTCTGGCCAGAAGATACTAGTCCTTCAACAAAAAACATAATATATATATATATATATATATATATATATCTATTTGAATTTATACAATTTTATTGAAGTCGATTAGTTCGGTGCTTCAGAATGGAGCTTATACTGCAGCGTGGGCCTCATGTTCGGATCGGTGCTTTGCTCCCGTCGTTCAGAATGACGCTCTCGCCCCACAACGGGCCATCTTTCTGGATCCGAACTCCCCGTATCTAAAGGCTGCGTCATTTGCCGCCGACCCCTGCCATTTTTGCCACTTCTAGTGGACGAGTTGGCAGTATCGACAATAGTGGCAAGGGCGGTCACAATCGCAGACCGTTTCGCAGCACGCAGCAGCCACGTGGAAGTCGGCAAAGGCCGCGCGATTCTGAGAGCACTTATGCGGCGTGCGTTTGTTGAGGCCAATGATCCATAGACATTTCGCCTCAGGCATGGCCTTCGGCAGAGACCAATGATCCTCGTGCACCTCGACGCAAGCAATTTCAGGGTGTCTGGCCCGCCGAACGCGCCAGACCCCTTGAAATTGCATCGCGTACTTGAAAGCTGCATGGCAAGTCGGTAACATGTACAATCTATGTCGGACATTTGGTTTGATGCGTCGTGTTCTTGCCGCGCACGGCCTCTTCGGACTCGCTAGAACGGAGCGGGCGTTGCGTGCGCTTCTGTCATCGAGCGGCGAGACCTGGCGTAGGCGGGTCATGCTTCACCTGCCCAGGAGGAGGCGGCGGCACAAAACAAAACAAAGAGAGAACGGGGGCAAGGATAGCGACGGGAGGGATGACGTGGAAGGCAAACAAGAGGGAAGTGGACCCGCCGTCATGGGGGCGGCCGCGCTGCGGAGAAAGGAGCACCCCGCCTGCGCGCGCACGCGTTCGCGGTTTGCTTTTCGTGCATCAGCAGTGACGACTGCGCCGCGGGCCCTGGAAGTGCCATGGGCCCCGCAGGCCCCGCACGCACACCGTATGTGTCTGCAGGGCTCGCAGGTCCCGCGCGTCTGGCAGGCCCAGAATTTCATATGCCCAATGCGAAAACTAATGCTGATTCGCGTGTCAACCAATGCGAAAACTAATGCTAAAACTAATGCCCAATGCGAAAACTAATTTCATATGCCCAATGCGAAAACTAATGCGAAAACTAATGGTAGGCAGTTCTTTGCTATAACAGTCAAGGTTGGTGCTAGCTGCGCGGTTCAGTTGATGCATCTGGTGTCGCTGACGATCATTCGTCCGTCATCTCGTGAATGTGGTCCTTTTTGCGGAATGAGTTCTCCTTCCCCCTCGTGCGTTCCAGGAGGCGTCTGGGGCAGGGCTCTGGGGCATGCAGGAATGCGCCATGCTTCGGACGTTGGCGAGGTGGTTGTCACGGGCCCTGACGGTATGAACGACCCTGGCGACGAGAGTTGGGGCGTGTGGAAACCAGGAGGTGTGGTCCTAACGCTGCCGAAATCTCGGCCGCGGGGCACGCGGGGGATCTAGAACCAAGGCGGCCGCGACAGTAGCAAGGGCATAGGGCCGAACTCTGGCTTGGGAAAGCAACCTCCATGACGTCAACATGGGCTAGGGCCCGGTCAAGGAGAAGGACTCAGACTATAATGCCTGGGGCGAATGGCAGCCTGGCGGCAAATCAGCATTGCCCAAGGCTCGGCCGAAAAGCAGGAGGACTGGCCAGGCTCACTGTCTGGGACAGGATGCGAGCTCTGAGGCGCGGTGGGGGGTCGGGGCGTGTGGGGGGGCAGGGTCGGTTCCAGGCCGGGAATTGTTTGGTGGGTGGGCCCGGGAACAGAGTTCCTTCGATGTCTGTTCATGGGAGCCTTGGGCGGCGACATTGAACTCAGCTTTTCCTGCATTTGGACCGCGCAGGGACGGCATTTGGCCCATCTTCCTGCTCCTCCTCTCCCCTCCTGTTCCCCCTCTTCCTCCTCGTTCTTTTAGTCCCCGCGAATCCACTCCAAATCTGGTCCAAATCTGGTCCAAATTTGTTCCAAATCTGGTCCAAATCAGGCCCAAATCGGACAGCGCCGGGGGCCACGCAGGCTCCCACGGAACGGACACCAAAAGTTCCCAGGCAGTGCGGGTGTCGGGCAAGGTGGTGGTCTGGTGGGCACGAGGTGGGTACCTGGTGGGGGCGTGGCGGGGTGGCAAGGTAGGCCCCGGGCCAGGGAATGTCGGGTGGGGGAGCCCAAGCGACTGAATTCCCAGGCGTTGCGGGGGTCGGGCCAGGTGGGCACCTGGTGGGCGACCTGGTGGGCACCTGGTGGAGGCGAGATAAGTCAGAGCCCCGAATCATCAGGGGTTATTCGGGTCAGGGCAAACTCGGGTTCGTTTTTCGGGAATCCGAACCCGAGTTACCCCGGGCCAGCGTTACCCCGGATAGTTCGGGCGCCCAAATAAAGGGGGTCAGGGTCGTTTCCAGGCCAGGAATTGTCGGGTGGGCGGGCCCGAGAACAGAGCTCTCAGGCAGTGCGGGGGTCGGACGTGGTGGGCACCTGGTGGGGCGGGGGGTGAGGAATTGTTCCTGGCCCGGAGATGTCGGGTGGGTGGGCCCAGGAACAGAGCTCTCAGGCAGTGCGGGGGTCGGACGTGGTGGGCACTTGGTGGGGCGGGGGGTGAGGGATTTTTCCTGGCCCGGAAATGTCGGGTGGGTGGGCCCAGGAACGTAGATTCCAGACATTGCGGGGGGTCGGGCGAGTTGGTGACTTGGTGGGCACGTGGCGGGCGTCTGCCGGGGGCGTGGTAAGGGGTCAGGGTCGGTCCGGGGATGTCGGGCGGGGGCGCCTAAGGACAGAGGTCCTAGGCAGCGCGGGGGTCGGGCGAGGTTGTGACCTGTTGGGCGCGTGGTGGGCACCGGGAGGGGCGCGCTGGGCTGTCAGGGTCGTTTCCGGGCCAGGGATTATCGGGCTGGGGGGGGGGCGCGAAAAGAGCTCCTTGGCAATGCTGGGGTCGGGCGAGCTGGTGACCTGGTGGGGCGCGCGGTGGGCACTTGGTGGGGGCGTGGTGTGGGGGTTGAGTCGGTTCTAGGTCGGGAATTGTGGGATGGGAATTGTGAGCTCTCAGGCAGTGTTGGGGCTGGGCGAGGTGGTGACTTGGCGAGCACGTGGCATGCACCTGGTGGGGGCGCGATGGGGGGTCAGGGTCGGTTCTGGGACAGGACTTGACGGGGAGCCAAGAACAGAGCTCCCAGGCATTGTGGGGGTCGGGCTAAATTGTGGCCTGGTCACGTGGCGGGCACCTAAAGCGGGGGCGTGGTGGTGGGTCAGGGTCGGTTCCGGGCCAGGAATTGTTGAGTGAGGACGCCCAAATAACAGAGCTTCCAAGCAGTGCGGGGGTCGGGAGAGGTGGTGGCGTGGAGGGCTCGTGGTGGGCGTTTGGCGGGGGCGTGATGGGAGGTCAGGGTTGGTGGTCCTGGGCCAGGAATTGTCGGGCTGGGGGGTGGGGCCGCCAGCAGAGCTCCCAGTCAGCGCTGTGGTCGGGCGAGGTGAGGTGGGGACGGTTCGGGGCAGGGAATTGTCGGGAGGGGGGCCGATATCAGAGCTCCCACGCAGTGCTGGGGTCGGACGAGGTGGTAACCTTATGGGCACGTGGTGGGGGCCTGGTGGGGCGTCAGGGATGGTTCCGGGCAAGGAACTGTCGGGCGGGGGGCCCAAGCGCAGAGTTCCCAGGCAGTGCGGGGGTCGGGCGAGGTGGTGGCCTAGTGGGCACTTGGTGGGCGCCCGGTGGGAGCGTGGTGGTGGAGGCAGGGGTGGTTCCAGGCCAGGAATGGTCGGGCGTCGGCATCCCAAGCAGTGCGGGGGCCGTGCGAAGTGGTGGCTGGTGGAGGGTCAGGGTCGGTTCCTGGCCAGGAACCTGGCGAGCACGTGGCGGGCACCTGGTGGGCGACCTGGTGGGCGAAGGTGGCCCAAGAGCAGAGCTCACAGGCGATTCGGAGGCGGTGACGTGGTGGGCACCTGGTGGGGGCGTGGCGTGCGTGGATGTTTCTGGGCCAGGACAGTCCAGAGGGGGGCGGCCAGGGAAGAGTGCTCACAGGACGGTCAACAGGCTGGGAATGCCGGGGCCATAGTTCCATAGAAAAAAAGGTTCTGGGCGGCTGAAAGCCAGGTAGATGGTGCAGAATGATGCCGCACGCGCCTCTGGGGTCGGCGGATTTCCGCTCCTCCGCCTTTTCCTGGTTCTGGTGATCCCCTGGCTCCTTCCACTCCAGTTCCTGCTGGTGCTGTCCGTTCTCGTCCTTCTCCTCCTGCTTATCCCCCCGCTCACCCGCCACCTCCTCCTCCTTCTGTGCACGCAGCTCCCCGTTTTCCGACTGCGCACAACGCGATGTGTTCTTTACTTGTTGGAGTTGCCGGTGGGCTATGGCACGCGTCCGCGGATCGAGAAGCAATCGGCGCAGAGAAACACATTGGGAGGGAGGGACACAACCTTCCTCGAAACCAAACGGAAGTTTTGATCCGACCCCCTTCTCCCCTGATCTTCTATATTGGGGGACGCGCGCAGCGCGGTCCGCGGGGTCACACAGTCATTGAGAGTGGGGCCCAGGGGCGGTGCCATGTCGTGGGGAAAAGTTGCTTTCAATTTCGAGGAAGGGATATAAGACATCAGATGATGCGCGGGCGCACCTAGCTTGGCTCCCTCCCCCGTCCTCGTCACCCCTCTCCTCCCCCCCCCGCTCCACGTGCTCTCCAGCTCCTCCAGGCCCGTCCCCTCTCCTCCCCTCCTGTCCCAGCGTTCGAACGAAACTGTGGATTTGGGCGATTCTATATACCGTTGTCGTTTCGATTTCTTTTCGCAGCAAAAACAAAAATAACCAACACGAAGGAAAACGAAAACAACACGAAGACGAAAAACACGGTTCAGCTTGTGCCAGGTTCTGCTTCAAGCGTGTTTCTTGATTGGTTAAGGCACAACGGGTAATATAGCACCCGCCCCCCCCAATAACGTAACGCCTCCCCCCGGTGCGCCCCGGGCATTGCCGCCGTTCGCATCGCGATCCGCATAGGCCTCCGCATTGGAATCCGTATAGGGGTGTGGTCCGCAGTCGTCGTCGCCGTCGTCGTTGTCGTCGTCGTCGCTCGTCGCTCGTCGCTCGTCGCTCGTCGCTCATCGTCGTCGTGTGCGCGGACGAGGCTGAAGCCAGTTTTTTCTATCCCGGGCCGATGGCGACCGTCATCCGGGGGGTGGGGGACGGGGCCGACGACGTCACGCCCTGCGCTAGCGGCATCTCGGAATGCCTAAGAAGCACCGAGGACGGGTAGCAGCAGCGTGTAGGTTGCGATCCGCACCACAGCGTCTGCGTACACACTGCCGGCGTGCACCACAGCGCCTGTGTACACCACACAGCCTATGTACACCACAGCAGCCGCGTGCAACACGGCGCCAGTGTGTGTCATCTGGGGGGAGGGCGGGGCCGACAACGTCCACTATCCTGGGTTATACCCCCCTTATAACGCCCATTATCGCAGAAAACATCTTGTCGTTTTGCCCTTCTCCGTCTGCCCTCCTCCCTTCGCCGTCCGCGCCAGCCCCTCCCCGTCCTGACCCTCCCCTCCTCCCTTCATGCCCCTCCTCTTTTTCCCCATCCTCCTTGCCCCTCCTTTTGCCTCCTCCTTCCCCCTCCCCCCCTCCCCCTCTGCCCCCGTCCTGCCTCCTCCCTTCCCTTCCCCCCTCCCCCCGACGGCGACGGCCTGCTGCCGTGGAAGCCACGGTGGCCGCGACGGCGGTGGCCGCGACGGCGGCGGCGACGGCGGCAGCGGCGGCACAGCGACGGAAGCGCAGCGCCTGCGGCCGATCGGCTGGCTGGCCGAGGAGGCGCCGCCCGAGCCCGCCGAGGCGCCCGCCGGCGCCTCCTCGGAGGCCGCCGCCGCGCCCGCCTTGGCGCACGAGGACATCGCCGCCTGCCGCTTGCCGCTGGCGTCGTCGGGCGCCGCCACTGGCCGCCGCCTTTTGCCGCCGCCGCCGTCTTCGAGCGGCGCCGTCATCGGCGTCGTCGCGCTGTGGTCTCGGAGCGTGCGTGGTGTCCGGCCCGAACCAAACCCCCCGTGTCGGTTTTGAAGGTCGCCGCGGCGATCGCGGTGACTACACATCGCGGCAAGGTCAATTCTCGTCAAGGAGTGGCATA
>CAUYUJ010020315.1:538131-595631 GCA_963575745.1 Prorocentrum cordatum | reverse complement strand
GGCTCCAGGATGTTCCAGGAGACCGCAGGAGGCAACAGGAGGCCCCAGGAGGTCACAGGAAGCTCCAGGAGGCCCCAAAAGGCTCCAGGAGGCCCCAGGACGCCCCAGAGAGCACCGGGAGGCCTCAGGAGGCCACAGGAGGCCACAGGAGGCAACATGAAGCGCCAGGAGGCACCAGAAGGGCCCATGAGGTCCCAAGAGGCCACAGGAGCAGGAGGCCTCAGACGGCCACAGTAGTGGCTCCAATCCCGGGTGTTTTACGCGTGTTCCTGCGGATGAGGCCCCTCCTGGGGCACGAATCCTTTTTGTTTCACGTATGTGTTTATATATGTCCTTCTCCTGTGTCTCCAATCTCATGTGCTTTACATCTGTTCCTATATCCGTAAGGTCGCCCCCTGCCGCCGGCCCCCTCTCTCGGAGAACGGGCAATGCAAGAGCGGAATCATGAGGCCTTTGTGCCGCCGAGAAGCAGCGTCGGGACTTCACGCGAAGACGATAAGTAATCGGCAAGACAACTTGACATTATGATGGTACTGTTGAATTCGGTGCTGTATTTCGAGCTTGCTCGCGTATGCTGAAAACTTTTCTGCGAAGTACTTTCTACGAGGTACTTAATTTACAAAGGTTTATGGCCTCGGGGACGCGGCGATAGCGTGATTTTTACGTAACCTATAAGGGTTATGGTCTCGGGTGCACGGATATTGCATAATTCACAGGTTTATGGCGTCGGAGACGCGAATCTTCCGTACTTTACGAGGGTGTACGGTTTCCTGGCCGACATTAAAATGTAATTTGCACAGGTTTGTGGCTTCGGGGACGCGAATATAGCGCACATTCCATGTAATTTACAATGGCAAATGGCCTCGCAGACGCGAGTATAATTTAATTTGCAAGGTTTGATGGCTTTTGAGATGCGAATGCCGTGTCAGTTACATAGGTGTGTTGCTTCGGGGTCGCACATGTAGCGCAACTTACGCAGGATTGTGGTTTCGGAGACGCGACTTTTGCATACTGCATGACGGTCTATGCTTTCGGAAACGCGATCATTGCATACTTGACAAGGGCTTATGGCTTCGGGGTCGCAGCTATTGCGTCATTTACACAGGTGTATGGCTTCGGATACGTGAATCTTGTATACTTTAGGTTGGTGTATGGCTTCGGATATGCGAATATAGTGTAATTTGCAAGGGCTGATGGCTTCGGGGACGCGACTATTCCATAATTTTCAAGGATGTATTACATCGGGCACGCAACTCTTGCATACAGTATGAAGGTTTTTTATGACCTTCGGAGACTCGTAATTTACGAGGGCTTATGGCTTCGGGGACGCGAATATCGCGTGATGTACAAGCATTTATTGTGTAATTTATAAAAGGGTTTGTGGCTTCGGAGATAGGAGTATGGCGTATTTTGCGAGGGTCATCGGCTTCGGGTGCGCGAGTGTAATTCGCTAGTGCTTCTGGCTTCGGGGACGCGAATGTTGTGTAATTTATAAAAGGTTTATGGCCTCGGGGGCGCGACTTATATGTATTTTTGCGTGTCCCACGCCCCCCCCAGGAATTCAGACAACGCGACTCGGGCGTGGTAATCCGGACGCTTTCCGGCTCCCCCCCTCGCGCGGTCCATCAAGGAACAGTAAGCAGCATAAAGCAAGATTCGTAACAGTGGAAACTGGAAGCTTGACCTGGAACAGCAAACCCTGGGCCTACAGGGCCGGCGGACATTGGGCCTGCCCTGGGGCACGAATCGTTTGTGTTTTTCGTGTGTTGATATCGTTTGGCCCTCTCCTGTGGCTCCAATCCTGGGTGTTTTATACGTGTTCCTATAGATCGGGCCTCTCCAGGAGGCCCCAGGA
Source organism: Prorocentrum cordatum (assembly GCA_963575745.1). Lineage (NCBI taxonomy): Eukaryota > Dinophyceae > Prorocentrales > Prorocentraceae > Prorocentrum > Prorocentrum cordatum. Next base: position 593,776 of record CAUYUJ010020315.1, on the reverse strand, counting down.
TGCTCCAGGAGGCCACACGAGGTCCCGGGAGCCACACGAGGCCACAGTGGGCGTCAGGAGGCCCCAGGAGGCCACAGGAACCCTCAAGAGGCACCAGGATGCCGCCAGGATGCCCCAAAAGTCTCGAGGAGGCCCCAGGAAGCCTCAGGAGGCGCCAGGAAGCTCCAGGCTCGTGCGCGTAGGCTCACTCGTACTACTGAGACTCATTCACACTCCAACTCATTCACAGTTCGACTCACTCACCGTTTCCCTTTTGTGGGTCGTGCCTTGTTTCACTGTTCTTCTTCCTTGGATTGCTTCCTGCCGGTGTCAGTCTTGGTCATTTCGGCCACGCTCGCAGGTCAGGCTGCTCGCATGTCGCCGATCTGCCTGCAATGCCTTGCATTGCCCATCATATGGTCAGCGTTTTCCTTGTTCTCGTCGTCCTCCTCTTCCTCCGTCTCCTTCTCCCTGATTGCGGTGACGTTCACCCGGCCTGCCACTTCTGAGCTCTGCCGCTGTAGTGGTACAGAGCGGTTCGTGCCCATGTCCGCGAGTTTTGCCAGGGGGCGGCTGCGGTTCGCTGATGGATGCGATTATAGCCCCCATGAAGGGAAGCGGTTTCGATGCTCAATTGGACAAGGGCGATTTTGTACGAAAGCTTCCAGTCTGCCAGTGCTCAAACTCGTTCATATCAAGCAGTGGCGAAGCGTCCCGGCCCGCCTATAGCCCACCAAACAATGTTCTAAGAACTTTTGGTGGTTCCCACGAAAATTTCTTAGAACATGTATGGCTGGGACTGTCTTGTTTTAACACATCGGGTCTATGCTCTCAGAACATGGTTTTTGTTTTTCGAACATGTTTGGGGGGTTCTAAGAATATTCCGTGATATGATTATAGGAATGCCAGGACACGGCGGAAAAGGTCTTTGCACATAGAAGCGATTAACTGGAGCATTCTTATTACCTATACGACCGCCCTGCAGGCGATAAGGAGGTTGTGGGGGGGATTGAGATCAAATGCCCACTCTGACTGACCTCCAGACTGTCACCTTGATATCATCTCTCTGTTTCTATCTCTCTCTCTCTCTCGGTGTCTCTCTCTCTCCCTCTCTATCAGAACTTCCCTCCACCACAATGATGATCGCGATGACGGTGGGATCCCACGATCTGCCTATCCGTCGACTGACCTATCGGTTAATTTCATTGTCGATTTCACTATCGACCTCAAATTGAAAATGAGAAAGCCCGCCGCAGGCGCCGAACAACGATTTGTGTTCGGACAGCCACAGGACAACCATCGGCACAACCACCAAACAAGCATGAGGACAACCACGAGACAGCCGAGGCAACCACGACAACCATGATCCAACAACGGGAGAATGCGCGCCGCGGGAGACGCCACGGCAGGCTGAAGGAGGGACGCCATGGGGCGGCTTCCGAAAGGCAATGGCGGCGAACGCTCGAGCCTCGCAGTCTGCCGCGATCGCGCCCAGGCGCCGACTAAAATGAATTGATAGATTGGGTTGGGTGGATGGGATTGGATGGGATAAAATGGATTTGGTAATAGAAGATGGGTGGGATTGGAAGACTTTGATCGGATAGTATAGGATGGATTGGATTGGCCCGCCGCGGGCGCAGAAGCAAATGCATTAATTGGTTGGGTTGGATGGACTAGATCGGGTGGGATAAGCAAAGATGGGGCAAGATGGGTTGGATAGGATAAGATGGATTAGATAGCGCAATACGGATTGGATAATATAAGTTGGGTTTCAGAAGAAAGCCCGCCGCAGGCGCCGACAAACATGAATATATGGATGTGGTTGGGTGGACTGGATTGGATGGGATCATATGGATAGGATAACATAGAATGGGTTGGATTGGAATACGTGGATAAGATAAGATAAGATGGATTGGATTTGCCCGCCGAACTCGCATTCACCTATGAATTGATGGGTTGGGTTGGGAGGATTTGATTGGGTGGGATGAGGTAAGATGGGACAGTATGGGTTGGATAAGTTAAGATGGATTGGATCGGACAAGATGGGTTGCATGAGATAAGCTGGATTTGATACGGAAGCCCGCCGCAGGCGCCGAACAACATGAATTATGAACCTAGCGAGATGCGTTAGCGCCGGGGCGCTCGGGACACCCGGGACACCGGGGACACCGCCCGGCCCAAATGGGACACCTCCCGGCCGCCGACGGACGGGAAACGGATTTTCGCTCCTATTGACACCCGGGACACCCGGGACACCACCTGGCCCAATTGGGACGCCTCCCACCCACCAGCGGACGGGAACGGACTTTCGCTCTTATCTCGGCCTCGTTACAGGAGGATCATGCGCAGCTCCGCGTCGCCCGCGCGCGCGACGCGAATACGGAACTGAAACTGGATTTCCCGTGGGGGGTCTTGTTCCACTGCGATCTCACCCCACGACTTCCGATTCTTCTTCAATTTATTGTCCCGCATCTTCGTCGTCGCTATCCTCGTCTTGGGGGTGATGGGTGAGATGGGGAGGAGGTCGAGGAGGAGGACGAGGGAAAAGGAGGAGGAGGATGAGGATGACGAGAAGGAAGAGGAGGAGGAGGAGGAGGAGGAGGAGGAGGAGGAGGAGGAGGAGGAGGAGGAGGAAAAGGAGGAGGAAAAGGAGTAGGAGGAGGAGGGGGAGGAGGAGGAGGAGGACGAGGAGGAGGAGGAGGAGGAGGAGGAAAAGGAAGAGGAACAGGAAGAGGAAGAGGAGGAAAAGGAGGAGGAGGAAGAAAAGGAAGAGCAGGAGGATCCGGCAGGTTTGTGGACCTGTCGGGGTCGCATGGGGCACGGACCACGGACGAGCCACGGCGGCTTGAACGGCCTTGTCGAACGCCACACACGGCATCGTAGTTTTGGCCTTGCAGACCTGCGCTCCCAGCCCCCCGCCCCCCTCCCTTCCCTCCGTCCCCTTCCATGGCTCTCCGTTCCTCCCCCTACCGCCCCCCCCCCCCCGCCCCGCCCACGGCATCCTGGTCAGCAACAGCGCCAACCTTGTCGACGCGACGGCGCCCTTGGCGCAGGCGTTCGAGGTCGAACGCCGCCGGTGGCATGTAATCGGCCGACACGGTCGGGTCGGGCGAAAGGGGGGGATTGGGAAAGGGGGGGTTACGAAATTTGCTGCATGCAGCTGGTTTCGGCCCCACCATGCCTCCGGCGCCGGGAGGCGCCGGGAAAATCAGCTACGTGAGCTGATTCTCAAACCCCCCCTTTGCTATCCCCCCCTTTCGCCCGACCCGACACGGAACGGTTGGCGCTGTCGTGGGTCCGCGATCGCTCCTTCCTTGCGCGCCCAGCGCAGCGGGAAGCCGCCGCGCTTGCCGTGCGCGCGCGATGCGGCGGAGGACGCGGCGGTGGCGGCCGAGCCCACGTGAAAGCGGGCGGCGCGACCCGTCGCACGGCGGCGGCGGACTCGCCAACGTGCTGCGAGGCGGCGGTCGCGGCGTCCTCCTCCGTCCCCGCCGCTGCCCCTCTTCCTCCCCCTCCTGCTCCCCCTTCCTCTTCCCGCTCCCCCTCCCTCTTTTCGCGCTTCCTCCTCGCTCCGCCGCTTCCTCTTCGCTCCGCCGCCTCCAGTTCCTCCTCCCCCGTCTCCCCCCTCCTGCTCCTCCTCCCCCTGCTCCTCCTCCCCCTCCTCCCGTTTCCCTTCTCGTCCTCCTCCCTCCAAGCGTGCGTGGGCGGAGGGGAGGGCCGTCCAAACGCTGTGTGACAGTGGGTTCGGTGAATCGGGGGTGGGCGCGGCTGTCCGTCTGCTTGGGTTTCGCAGCTAGAGTATGGAAGTGATGTGAAGGGCTTTTAGACCTTGTTGGCAGTGGACAGGCTGGGGCCTGAACTTCGCGGCCGTTGGGTCGGTCCTCGGGCGTGTCTTATCTGACGAAGTGGGCATTGGCCCCGATGGGTGTGGGTCAGATCCTGCTTCCCTTCCTCTTCCCGCTCCCCCTCCCTCTCCCTCCTGCACCTCCTCTTCCTGCTGCTCCTTCCCGTGCTCCTGCGCCTGTTTGGCCTCGATATCCTCCTCTGCGGATATCGGCTCTTCGTCTGGCTGCTTTGAGGTTCCCATCGAGCACCGCGGTTGGGGCAGACAGGGTCAGACTCAGGCACTTGTCCCTCGTCTCGAATGGCGCCCTCTCGCTCTTAGGGCACAACATACATTTATGTGAGACTTGGGGTACCCGGCCAACGTTGTTTCGAAATACGTACGTCGCTCTTCTGGCAAAAACTTCAGAGGGATACCGGCCGATTGCGTTGCTTAATTCGGTTTACCCACTTTGGGCCCCTACAACGACAGTTGCGACACCACCGTCCAAGCCATTGTTGATATCGAGAACTACATCGATCGAGTTCTTCCTTTCCTGCACGTTTGCTCGTTGTCGCGCTGCAGATGTACAAGAGCACGCGACGGGTAGCATGGGATAGATGCTTCTCAGCCCTTTTGGGCAGTGCGAGGAGTATTGCCAGGGTGCCGTCTGGCCATGTTTTGCCTGTAGTGCTGTAGTGTGCGATGCTCTCTCTTTTCGACGCTCATTCGTCGCACCGACACCATTTCGAGGACGATCGATTTGTACGCTGATGCGATCACTTTAGCCATCATTGGTTCCGCCACCATAATAGTAGATGCTGCTGTCAAACTATGAGCACTACAAGTGGGAGTCCTTCAGGGTGTTGAGCTCGAACCTGCAGCTCATAACATGACCCTCAACCCCAGCAGCCCCAACATCGGCACACACGTTTTGCACAGTGTCCAGAATCTGGGGTATAGAAATGCCACGGCGCTGGAGGTCTTGGGGATCGAGGTCGCTGCAGGCCGTCCGCTTCGATTTCGTAAACAAGAGGGTCGGATCAGGGCAGCCAAACGACGGATGTCACGAACTTCTGCTCTACGGAAGGCTGGTGCAATCGTGGCGAGGCTTGCTCGTCAGGCGCTACCATCGGCTATGCAGTATGGCGTAGGGGTGCACGGCGCACCCCCGCCTCTGGTGCGACAGATGAGGAGTGTCGTGAAGGGAGCGTGGTATTCGCCAGGGTCCTCCACCTCCTCCAGGATACCGTCATGTCTCCAGGGCTCTACGGTTGAGGATCCCCAGGTAGCGCGTTGGGTTCAGCCAAATTTTCAGTGGGCCCTGCCGGTCTGGGATCGGAGCATCTCTAATGAAATTTGGCACCGACAAGCCTTCCGCATTCTGCGAGCTAAATCTCCGTGGAGTCAGATAGCAGGAACGACAGGGGCTATGCTGCTGGCATTGCGGGATTTGAAGTGGAGGACTACATCGGCCTTTACTATTGTCACCGCCTGAGGTGACACGTTTGACCTCCGCTTTGACGCGCCATTCAATAGGCGCGATGCAGCCCGCGCAGCTGCAGTGCGGCGCCTTTTGAGAGCCTGCGAGGAAGAACCCAGCGGACGCCAGCGCGGATCCCAAAGAGCCTCTTGGGCATTGGATAGAGCCCGTCATTATCTTTCTGAAAGGGACCCCGCTGGAGCCTGAGGACCTTGATTCCAACCTGGAGGCGCCTGAAACGCCACCGCCGCGAACCTGGATACCCACCTGCAACGAAGCTGCTATGCTAAGTGCCGTTGTCGGAGGTGGCTTCTGGCCGCCAAGCCGTCTGTGTCGCTATGGGTATGCTCCTACTTCGTGCTGCACGCATTGTGCGCGTGAGCAATGCACTCTTGGGGATGCCCTGGGAGAGCACGGCGGCGCCCAGAGGCTTCAGGTAGTACCGACGTGCGGGGTCTGCCCGCTGCGAGGGAACGCTTCTGGTTCTGGACGAGAGGTCTTGCACCAAGGTCGGCCTTCCCACCTTTGCCGGGGCGCGATGACAGCCAGAGTTGAGCGCGGCTCCCTGGACGCCACAGGAAACACCTTCACGGACGGCGCGTGCCGGCAGTCTTTGTTTTGTCCAGGATCGACGAGGTCCTGATGGGGATTTGTGACATATGGGGCGGCCAACATTGAGCTCATGGTGTATGGGGCTTTGCCTGGGCCCTCTCAGACCCCCCCCCCGAGATTTGAGCTGTATGCGTTCTTACAGGTGCTTAATGTTTGTCTTCTTCCCATCCATGTGCGTGCAGATTTTCTTGGGATCTTGGAAGGGTTGGAGGCTGGGCCGCAAGTCGCACGTGGGCCTAGATGGCCCAATGCTGATTTGCGGGTCTCCTGGAGGGAACTCGAGGACCTCGGGGGCTCTGGAGAGGATATGCATATTTATATCCCACGTCGAAGGGCACCAGGCGGGGGGGTCGTTTGACGCTCGAGGCAATCGTTGGGGTGACTTTGCGGCGCGCAAGGGCAGAGACCAGCGCGCCGCCGAGAAGGCGCAGCAGTGAGCCATGGAGATAGCTTTGACTTCCGTTCGGCAGGTGGTGCATTGGCTTGTCATTGGTGCGTTGCATCGCGCTGGTCCAGGTAGGATCAGTACTCTTCCGCGTGCTCAACCTAAGCGCGCGAAGCGAGCGAAGACCCCAGACCTGCCTGAGGATCCGAGCAGTTGTTGCGCTATGATTTGTTTCCGCCCGAATGTTTGACGGCGCAGGTTTTGCAAGGCTGGGGCCAAGACGGAATCCTCGGTGTGAAGGAAGGGTGCCGAGGTGCCTGGCCCGCGGCTTCGACCCAGGGACTGTGCTCTGGACCTCCACGGGATCTGAGCGCGGGAAGCGCTCTCTCGACGACGAGCCCCAGGAGGCTTGTCGCACTCGCGCCAGCGTGAGGGATGTGCGGCCCAGAGTCACCTTTCACGACACTGTGCAGGTCGCCTCGGCGGACGCCGAAGAGCTGATCACTGCCACTCAGCGAGTCCTGGCCCCATCGGATGTCGCGTCTGCCCGCTGTGAGGCTTCGGGCACGGTTGACCCGGTCATTCCGCACAGAGAAGGCCTTGCCTGTCTTCCATGTGCTAGCGAGCGCAGGAGAGTAGGCGGACGTAACAAGTGACCCACGCGCGAGGCCGAGACCATGCCTGCCTTTGTAGTGCCTCCTCGAGGCGTCGTGCCCGCGGAGGCCTCGCGAGGCCACAGATTATGGGTCTCCTCGGGGCAAGTCGTTCTCTGCGTACCGTGCTGTTTCTACAGTGCGAGCACAGCTTGATAGACTGTGTATCCAGCGATGGTCACGCGATGTCGGAGCGAGTCCAGCGCAGCCGCATGCCTTTTCTTTCGGGTCGGCATCCCGCCGGCGAAGGGAGGGCCGACGGTCGTTGTATCCCTATATCCCTGGACCGAGGCCGCTGATGGCCACGGACCCAGCAATTCGATGGGTTTTGCTCCTGGTGGAGCCATACTTTCTTTTCTGGCACTGTGCGGTCCCAGGTCCTCCTGGGGGCGCAGCGCCACCATGCAGAACAATGTTGCGCCTTGTGTGCCGAGGGCCGTGATCCTTTGGTGGGTCCTGGCATGCTCTCGAGGCTTGGGCGGCGCTTTGCGCGGCGCCCACTTGTACATGGGTGGTCGCCTGTGCACTGCGCGGCGCTCTCCCTGCAGCGTCTTATCTTATTTTCCGTCCCAGGGCTTGGCCTGAACGGTGCTTTCGGTTCGATTTCGTTTTGCAGCCAAGGCGGACCGACGGTAAAACGATGAAACAAGAGAAGACAACGACACACATTGTTAGGGTCGAGCCCTGCTACGTCCTCCGCGTCCTTCGGGGCCGCCCAGATGGGGTCCGAGTAGATAGGGTCGGATCATCGCCGATGCATCGGCGATGCGGCTCGATGTGGGGTCATATTTTTTCCATGCGGACGCCGCCGATGCATCGGCGATGCAGTGGCAATACGGCGCGATCCTCCGACCCCATTTGCTCGGACCCCATCTATGATGCCTCTAGCCCTTGCCTCGAGGCGGCTTCGGTCAATCTTTCGCACACCACAGAAAGTTCAGCACACACATGCACCTTCTCCTCCTCCTCCTCCTCCTCCTCCTCCTCTTCCTCCTCTTGTCGAAGGCGTCCTCCTCCTCCTCCTCCTCGTCCTCATCCGCGTCCTTGCCTCGTGACGCAGGCGTCCAAGGGGAGGGTGACGATTCATGTCTGGAATTTCATGGCTGGGGGGGGGCATGGAGTCTCCCCGGATATCGTGGCCCCCTCTCCTTATTTCAATACGTCCCCTGGTCCCTCCCCCACGTCCGCGGGCATGCCTGTGGCCACGATTTGCTATTTCCCCTCTTGGACTTCCCGATCGAGGAGCGCCTGCTGAAGCCCTACACGCCGCAACGCTGGTTCCGGGCAGACTGTGCTGCCCAGCGGAAGGGAACGAGGAGGGGAGAAGCAGGCAAACGACGACGAACACGCAGGCGGGAGGCCAGGGCCGGCAGGGCGGGCGGGCAGGCGGAAGAGGGGCCAGGCGGAGACAGCAGGCAGGGAACAGGAGGAAAGGAAAGAGAGGGGAGCAAGGAAGAGAAGGACAGGGGAAGCAACCGCAAGCAGACAGGCTGGGCCACGGGCGTGGAAAAAAGGGCCACTGGCGACGAGGCTACGGACCCTGCGGCGGCGGCGCCGACCAGGCGGCGCAGGCGTAGCGGTGTAATGGGCGGTGGGCGTCGGGGGGGGTGTTGGCAGTCGTCTGGAATAGCCGTCGGGGTCGTCGGGGGCGGCAGTGCAGGAGTGGTTGGCGGTCGTCGGGTCGTCGTCGGCTTCGTCGTGCTGAAAGAAGAAACATCACAATCATACACTGTCGCAGGTTCGCGCGGATTTCTTGGATCGGCGCCAGAGTCCCCCAGGCGTCGCCTCTGGTGCCGCTCCGGGCGCGGTCCGCGCTACAAGGAAGAGGTCCCAACGCCCAGTGACGATTCAAGAGATCTGCGAAGCGCTCCGAGAAGTGTCTGGTTATTGTGTTTGCATTTCCCTTTGTCACGTTTGCTGCTAATGGGGTTCTTTTTTTGGGCCGAGATGATTCCGTTTTTGTGCGTTTTATAAATTTCAGCCCTTGGGGCCTGGTTTTCGGGTCTCGGGGCCATCGAAAGTGGATTTTGGGCGACAAACCATCCCTTGAGAAGGGGTCGGGAGCTCCTGGGGCTGCGCATGGACAGTATCATCTCGGAGGATGTCTGGGGCTGCCGTGTTCTTGAAGGAAGCGCGTCTTGTATTGTTTGTTTGGTAGTTCTCTTGTTCCTCGGCCCTTGACGGGCCCGGGGCCGTCAAAAACTGACTCAGGATGATGACCTGGTCTTGGGGGAGGTTCCATTGGATTTGCGACCCCTTATTCCGTCAGGACCTTGAAGCTCTTCCTCCTTCCTCTCTTCCTCCCCCTCCTCCTCCCCCTCCTATTGCCCTTCCTCCTCCCCATCCTCCTCCTCCTCCTAGTCTCCTTCTCCTCCTTCTCCTCCGGCCTCCTCCTCCTCCTCCTCCGTCTAGTTCCCTTCCGCCTCCTCTATGGCAACTCCTGCAGCTCGCACCCGTCACTCAATCATCGCCCCCCCTTCTCTCTCGGGTTGCAAGTTGACCGGAAGCTCGACGAGATCACAGCCATTGCGTCTGAAGCCTCGACCTTTGAATCCAGGGTTCCCAACTCTGCTCTGAACCGCTGTGGTCGGAGGATCGTGCTGCGTCGCCGATGCATCGGCCATCAAGCGCGATGTTGAGGAAGAGGAGGAAGATGAGGAGGGGGAGGAGGATGGAGGAGGGCGGGATTGGGCAGGCTCAATCAGAAGGCTACTCGCCCCCCCTTTGATAAACAGAAAACCGATCCAAAGCAGTCGGATCCCGCTTAGAAGGGCTCTACTACCGGGCTCTACCGACCTTCGGAGCCTGCGCCCTTCCCTTCGGGGCGCCTACTTCGGTCCCGGGCATACCTCTGCCGATCCTCGAGCCGTCTGGGGCCTCTGCGGCCCCTCGACCATCCACAGGTTTAGAACGGTGCACAGGCCTCTTCTGGCCTTGTGATCGTGTTCTCATCCATTGTTTTGCCGATCGGCGCGAGCCCTCGCACCCCCCCCTCCCCCCTCCCTCATGGAGTAGATCTTGGCTGTTTTTGTCGCCTGTTTCAGGCAAGTGGGGCCTCCCCCATGGGGCGCGCTGGTGCAAACAGACGCATTAAAGCAGAGGTCCAGAGCCAGACCCCCCCCCCTTCCCACCACCTTCCGCCCAATGTCGAAGCGCCGACTATGCCATGGCCCATGATGACCCTTCGAAGGTCATCTCGAGGGGCGCTGAGAGAATTACAATCAGAGGTCGCCCCCAGGGACGCGAAGGTCACCGCCAGGGGCGCGAACGTAGTCACGAGTCGCCCTCAGCGCCCTGGCACCAGGTCAGTTCTGAGATCCGACGCAACGAAACAATTGCATCATCGCAACCACGACCAGAGCCCGGTCCCATCTGTCTGCGCCCGTATTCAGGAAAGCGGTGAGTTGCAGGATGTACATGTAAACGTATATGGGCTGCAACCAAAGGTATACATTGCGCAAGTATGATTGCAGGTATCAGATTGGAACAGCTACGACCTCAGCCAACAAAAGTTATATGCCAGATGCGGTCCTTGTACACCTTCGCGAAGCAGTTTGTGCCACTGATCTCAGCAGCTGATGCGTCGCAAACTTGTAAGACTTATCCTTCGGGTTATATCCCAATTTCCCGAATGACGCTGACTTCTGTTTTGATCGCATGTTTGATGATCGTTCTTCCGAAAAATAAGTCCAACGCACCATCTGTCAATCTAATTAGGATTTGTCCGAGAGGCGCGAAACCGACCACGCTCTTTGAAAGTTGAAAACAACATAATTTATAATGTCAGGGCAAAGCGCCCATGTGCGACCGCCATATAGCTATTCCTCGGATGCTGCGCGACGTCGACAATCGATGCACATCTATGCATGGGGAGGGGAACAGGCGATGGTTCGCGAGCCGTCTTGGATGGGGGGAGAGTTAGGAGGACGAAGAGAGATAGTGGGAGTCCCCTCGAGGCCCCCATTGACCCCTCTCGAGGCCACACTTGGCCCTAACGAGGCCACCTCCCGCGGGTTTCTCGGGCCCCTCTTGGAACCCTCCAGAGCCATCTTGTGGGCTTCCAAAGCTTCCACCACTTCCACCACGGCGACGACGACGACGAACGGCGATGACGAGGACGATCACGACGACGACGACGACGACGACGACGACGACCCCAGACCTGTCCTGAGACTCGTCGAATCAGAGTTTCGAGACGGAAGCAATCGTGGTGACTATGACGCTCCACGCTCCCCCCAAACCAAAACAATCCGACGCCTCGATGCGCCTTTTTGATTCAGAAGTTGTTCGAGGCAGCAACGTCTTGTTTTATTGGAACAACGAAGATAAGATATCATTCCAGATTCCATGCTCAGCAAGCTGCACACGCACAGCCTCTTCGCACGGGGATCAAACACAATGTTTTTTTTTGCCGATCGGCGCCCCCCCCCCTCCCCTCCCCCGTGGAGTAGCCCTTGGCTGTTTTTGGCTCCTGTTTCGAGCAGGTAGAGACTCCCCTCATAGGACGCAGTGCTGCAAACAGTCGCACTACGCAGAGGTCCAGAGCCAGACCACCCCCCTCACCTCTTCCGCCCAATGTCGAAGACACGCCGGATAATAAAGACGCTCTTATATATGTATATATACATGGAGCGAGTCATAAGGCACGAAAGGCCGCTACGGACAACATCGATGGCAGAAAGGGCAAGGGCCAGGGCAAGGGCGATTTGAACAAAGGCCCAAGTGCGACTACCAGTGGTGCATTTACGAGTTTGCCTGGGGACGAGGGTGCATGTACATGTGCGGTGGTGCGTGCACAAACAAAGGACGACACTTGTTCCTCAAACAGACACATTTCGCAGCCTCCCAGGGAGCCGCGAGATCCCGGCTGTGTCCGCGTGTCCTCACACTGCGCTGGCCCTCCCAGGAACTCTCTGAAGTGGCGACGGTTGCGCAGTACACAGGACACGAGGGGGCAGAACGGTCCCGTCTGGGTGCGCGTGGCCCCCGACTCCCTTCGACCTCCTAGAAGTCCACGCACGTGGCCACGGTTGCGCAGTTCGCAGCCACCCAGAGGGGGCAGCGCAGGCAGAGGCACGCTGAGGGGAGCGGAAGACCAGAGAGGAGCGGAGGCCGCAGTGATCTGTTCCAGACGAGGCCGCAGAGTTGTTGGGAAGCATGCGTGCGACTTTTGAGAGCGGTGAGGACTCGACACGCGAAAGCGTCGAGCCCCAGGAAGGAGAGGGGCTATACATCACATGCACGGCATTCGAGCCCCAGGAGAGAGGCAACTTACAGGAACACACATCACACACTAAGGATTCGAACCCCAGCCGAGGGACAACCGAATTCCTAATTTTGTAGGAACATGCGTGACAATCAGAGGGATTCGTGCCCCAGGAGAGGGGCGCCAAAGCGAATGGGGGCGAAGCGTATAAGGGGGGCGAAGTTTGCGGTTATGTAGGAGCACACGTGACAATCAGAGGGACTCGTGCCCCAGGAGAGGGGCGGCTAGACGGATGGGGGCGAAGCGTATAAAGGGGGCGAAGTGTGCGGGTGGTCGAACGGCCTTCCCCGAGCTCGTGTCCCAATCCATAAGATTCTTGGGGCCTTTTTTAGTTTCCTGGGGCTTCCTGGGGGCGGGGGAGCCGAACAACGCTCCCCGAACACGCATCCCAATACAGACAAGTGCTTCCTGGGGCCTCTAGGGAGCGGAGGGGCCGAACAGCGGGCCGAGCGGCGCCCCCCGAAATATCCCAAGATCTAGAAGTGCCTCCTGGGGTTTCTTGGGGACTGGAGGGCCGAAAACGCTCCCCGAACACATATCCCTGGAGCGTCCTTGGGCCTCCTGGGGCCAACGCAATTAGCGGCACGACTGTACTGACGGATTCTCTTGTCGACGAGCGAGCACTACACACCCATATCCATAGGGGGATGTTGGGGATTGTGGGTGCGTGTTGTCGGATGGGGGTCCGCGCTCGCACGGGAGCTCCCCCGCGTTCCGACATTTGGCACCCATGCCCAATTGCCAGCCCTCCTCCCTCCGACCCCTCATGGGTATGTGTGTGTGTGTGTGTGTGTGTGTCGTTCGTCACTTGTGCTGCTGAATTTCGAAGAAGTCTCCGAGCGCTCTCGTCGAATACATCTCAGGCTCAGAGCGCCCTTCCTCAGGTCGGGGCCATCTCTGGCCAGGGCTCTCTAAAGATACTTCGTGAAGAAGTATCGCACAGGAGCGGTGTGGTTTAATGACCATTGCCAGCTGGAAGCACATCCCTATCCCTCTGTTTGGCATCACCTTGCCTCCGTGCCGACCTTCAGGATTCCTTCTGTTTCTGGGGGCGCATCCCTCAGACCGTCGTCGCCTTGGGGCTTGCCGATCGTAGCGAATCAGTTCGAGGCTGCATTTCATGTTCAACAACAGCATCGGCTGAAAGCGAGGGGGGCAACTGAGAAGGAAAAGGCCTTCTCAGAAGGCGGCGGGGCTCCTCAGAAGGCTTCCGGCGTTCTAAGAGGTTTTCTGTTTCTTCGGGGAAGGCTTAGAACACTTCCCAGAAGGCCGGGGGACTTCTGGGCTTTTTGAGAAGGCGCGCCTCCTTTCACTTACCCCCTGGACTCGCCGTCGCCACGGAATCCCACTTCACCCACGCACCCACGGATGGTGTAAGTCCGTTCGGCCTCCTCACTCCGACTTGCGCCGTGCGCAGCTCGAGGCGGGTGCTGTGATCGAGCCCGGCCCCGCAGCGGGGCGGCCATGGCGGCTCCCATCGGGCAGGATGATGACGCGGGCCTGGCCTCCCAGCCGGAGGTGCTGAGCAACTTCAGGGCGGCCGTTGGGGTTCAGCTGAGGAAAAGAGATACCGATACCTTTGCCCTGGGCCTTTTTCAGCGGCGAGCGAACGGGGAAGTGAAAAGGAGAACGCCTTCTCAGAAGGAGGCGAGACTTCTCAAACGGCCTCGCGCCTTCTCAGAAGTTGTTATTCTTCGGGGAAGGCTGAGAAATCTGCTCAGAAGGCTAGGGGACTTCCGAGCCTTCTGAGAAGGCCCGCCCCTTTTCCCAGGCGATCGCAGACATGGATCAAGGGGGCGTGGATTAGCGACGGTTCCCGTTTCCATGGGAAATCGCGGATTGCCGCCGCCGAAGGAGGCGGCACAGGCCGCAATTACGAGGGGATCGCCCATCCATGTTTGCGCGCCCCCGTTTCTCACGTTCCCCCTGCGCTCGCCGCCAACTGAGGGCGGCCGTTGGGGAAGAGACGATGCCCGTGCCGAGGCCGGTGCCGCTGCCCTGGGCCTTGTTGGGCCTCCCGGGAGGCCCCGCCACGGCTGGACTCGCCTCGAGAGCCTGGTCAGGACGCACCCTGGGAGAGGTCTGGGGAGTAGCGTTAAATCGGGCGTGTCCCTCTTCAGGAGGAGTATTCAGAACTAGTAAAAACATAGTCTGGGAACGATTGTTTGATGATTTGTTTTTCTAGATTGGTGTATTCATTTGCTACTTTTTGATTTTCGTCCAAACTCCGCCTGTAGGAGGACATGCCAGACCTAAGAGTAGCAGTATGAGTACATCTTGGTTTCCCCAGAGGCCAGGAAGCATGCCGTCGAGAGCCACGTGAGGATGAGAGCGCAGCGCTACGCGGTCGCAGACAGCCACGCGCAGTCGCTCGGAGAGGAGGGCCGGCTTGAGGCCGTGCAGGCCCACCACGATTTCGAGAACGAGATGGTACGGAGGTCGAGGATCGGGGACCTGCCCTGCGCTCGCCAATCCTTGGCCCTTCTCCGGGCCTCTGGAGGCCACTGTGGGACCTCGGGGGGCCTCCGCGAGCTCCCCCACTCCACTTGCCCCTCTTTTCTCGCCCCCCACGTGGGAGGAGGTAGGAGTGGGAGGGGCGCGGGGATGGATCGGCGAGTCGAAGAGGGATTTCACAGAGGAGGAGGTGGACGACGGCAGACTTCGAGCAGTTGCGTGTGCTCGGCGAGGGCGGGTTTGGCACAGTGCACCTGGTCCAGTCCCGTGGGTCCCAGCATCTTCTTGCCCTCAAGCAGATGAGCAAGGAGGCGCACAAGAGGAAAAACAAGCGCGTATTCACCGAGAGGAATGTGCTTGCAGAGGCTAGGAGCACATGGATCGTTGAGCTCTTCGCGACCTTCCAAGACCGAGACTACGTGTTCATGGCCATGGAGTTCGGCCAGGGAGGGGACCTGCGTGGCCACCTGCAGAGGAGGGAGCCGGGCAACGGCGAGTACGGGCGCTTCACCCACGACGAGGTAGTCTTCTACACCGCGGAGTTGCTGGAAGCGCTGGATACCGTGCACAAGGAAACTGTTTTTTCGTGGATGGGGCCGCAACACATGTTATGCCCCCGCACAGAGCGGCGGCGAGCGAGGGGGGGGGAATGAGAAGGAGACGGCCTTCTCAGAAGGCGGCGGGGTTTTGCAGAAGCCCTTGCGCCTTCTGAGAGGTTATCTGCCTGCTCGGGGAAGGCTTACAAACCTTCTCAGAAGGCCGGGAGACTTCCGAGCCTTCTGCGAAGGCCCGCCCCTTCTTACTTCCCCCCCGGGCGCGCGCCGAACAAAGCAAACTGTACCCTCCCCCCTGCGCAGTGCGCACCCAGCGCCACCGCAGCGCACGCATGCACCACGGCCTCGCAGCAGGGTGCGGTCGTGGCGCCCCTGTACACGACAGAACGCGCCCAGGAAGAACGCGCGCCTTCGTCTAGGGTACCCTTCAGTCCTTGCCTCTGGTCGCCCGCCGCCCAACAAACCCAACTTTGGCCTTCAAGGGCTTGCCGTCCTTACCACCCGTCCTTACTACCCGTGTTGACTGTACAGTCCCAACCCCATGCACAGACCTACCTACCTACCTACCAACCTACCTACCTACCTACCTACCTACCTACCTACCTACCGACCTACCGACCTACCGACCTACCGACCTACCTACCTACCTACCTACTTACCTACCTCCATGCATGCATGCATACACAAATCCATACATACATACATACATGCATACATACATACACGTATATACATATCCATGCATTCATGCATACATTCATGCATACATACGGGTACATGCATACATACATGCATACATACATGCATGCATACACGCATACATACATGCACGCATGTATGCATGCGTCCATCCATTAATACATCCATCCTTTCATACAACCACACACATAAGAACACACACACATACATACCTATATACCCACCAACCCACCTAACATCTACCTACCTACCTGCCTGCCTACCTACCTACTTAAGTACGTACGTACGTGCGTGCGTACGCACATGCATGCAAACACACGCACACACACATACATACATACACACACGCATAGGTCTACATGTATCTATATACATATATAGATGTATCGATGTATGCATATCTGTATACATATATGTGTACATGAGTACATCTGGACTCACACATGTGCGTTTGTGTAGATATGTATGGCCACGGATGAAACATGCTTACCAGTGCGGCTTCGTCCACCGCGACATCAAGCCGGACAACATCGTGCTCACACGTGAGGGGCACCTGAAGTTGCTCGACTTCGGCCTCTGCATCGGTAATGCCGACCAGCAAGACCTCTGCGGCTCCCCGCCCTACCTGGCCGCGGAGGCCTTTGAGGGCCCAGGCGCGTTTAGCCCGGCCAGCGACCTCTGGGCGTTGGGCGTAGTGGCCTTCGAGTGCCTCTACGGCCGTCCGCTCTGGCCCCCGCCCCGCGAGCTTTCGAATCAGGGTCCGGCGGCTTTCAGGTGGCTGAAAGAGAACGTCATCGTGCGGTACGAGCACTACCTGCGCACTAACCTGAAGAGCGCGGAGCGGAAGGGGCTGCTCACCAGCGAGTTGAGGCGCCTCTTCGAGCGGCTGATCTGCCCCCGCGGCAACCGGCTGCGCGCGGACGCCCTTCGCAGGGAGCCGCTCTTCAGGTGCCTGGACTTCGGGGCCCTTCACGAGGTCGAGCCACCGATCAGGCCGGCCCTCTCGGGCCCGGACGTCAGAGGAGGAAAAGACATTGGGCGTTGCGTAATGGGGGGGCGATGCACGGGGGGGCAGCGATGGTTGCAGAAAACTAGTCTTTCCAGGGCCCCCCGAAGGGGCCCTGCAGGATCCAATGGAGGCCTTTCGGACCCGAGCTGTGCACCTTTCTCTCCCCCCCCATGTATCGATGATCCTCAGGACGTGTGTTAGCCCAATGTGTGTTTATCTCGTCTAGCCCCCAGCCGGTAGAGTATTACATCGCCTGCGTCGTATCGAAGGGCCTCGATGGACAAACACACGTTGGCGTTAACACACGTTCTGAGGATCATCGAATGCATCGCCCCCCCCAACTCAGCGGCGCCCAGAGACAGATTTCCGCCGATCTGGTTCCTCTGGTGCGGCCTCCAGGCGCCGCCGTTGGGTTCTGCACGACCAGCAGGAAATGGATCTCTGGGGCGAAGAGCTGCCCCCGGGGGATGGGTTGTGGGACCTTTCCTGGCAGGGCTGGGCCTGGACGCTGTCTCGCTGGACTTTGGCTGCGTTTTGTGTTTCGTTTTGGGAGGGAGGTACAGGAAAGCAGGTAGAGCAAAACGAACAACAAAACGAACATACAACGAACAGCAACGGTCTAGCCCTGTTTGATGGTCCCGCGCAGTAATCTGGGCCTCACAGACGAGGTCGGAGCAGATGAGGTCGGATGATCGCGCCGCATTGCCGAAGTATCGGCGACGTCGGCGCGGGGGAGGTCGGAGTCCACATCGGACCGCATCGCAGATGCATCGGCGATGCGGCGCGAACCTCCGACCCCATCTGCTCCGACCCCATCTGGGAGGCCTCGCATGGAGAACATCAGATCGACGGATGTCTGGGAAGACACCGACACCGCCACCCCTCCCTCGCCGTCGCCCTCTTGGGGCCTCCCAGGGCTGGCCCTCGCCGCCACGGCCGCGTTCGGCTCGAAGTCCTGGCCAGAGCGCGCCGCGGGATCCAGGACCGTCCAGGCAGTGGCTCGAGGAGAGAACGGCATGACGACACACCACCCTGAACGGGTCCGCGCGTCGGATCGGCGCTGATCCCTCTTCCATGGCGCGCGGAGCGCGCCAGCAGCGGCGCCAGAGGCGCCGCCTGTGGGGTCCAGCGCCAATTCAAGACATCCGTGCGGACTTCAACTTTTTTCTTTGTTCTCTTGTGTTTGTTTTTCTTGTTTATCTCTCCTCCTCCTCCTCCTCCTCCTCCTCCTCTTCTTTTGGATCAGCAGTATAGGCATCTTCATGCCTTCCCCCCCAGGACGACACGTCCATGTTCCCGCAGTGCCCCGACAGGAGGCTGCCCTCGCCTTACTCCGGCCCTGGCGTCGACCCCGCCCTCAGCTGGAGCTGGTGCCCTGGGAGGGCGCCCGGCCACCCCAACCGGGAGGCGCCAGATTTGCTCGTTCGCCGACCCTTGGTGTGGTGCGATCGGTATGGGCAACAAAATATAGGGAGAACGAATAGGGAGAACGTAATATCGGTATCCGCGGCCTCGCGGGCCAGGCCCCTGGGCCGCGACCCCGCGGATACGGAGCGTCTTTTCGCGGATGGCCCGCGCGGAGCGTATCCGTGCGACCGCGTATCCACGGGATCGCGCCCGGAATCCAGACCGCGAGGGTGCGGACACGGACATGTTCGCCGCTCGTGGGTGTCCGTGCTGAGCAGGGCTGGCTGTCTTTGCCACCGCGGGCGTTGTCCACTGGAGGCAGAAGTCTTGCCTGCCCATCAACGGCCGCTGTCGGTTTCGGACCACAGTGGTTGTTGGGTATCGTCCTTTGTTTCGCCCACACTTTTGGGCCTGCAAGACCCTGGCCAGGATCGTCCCGGGCCAAGGGCCGGTCTACAGTCAGCCCGCATAGCAATGACGAGCAATTCTCCAAGGTTGCCCGCGCCGCTTTTCCCTCCAGCCCATCCTTGGCCTCTCTCGCTGGCCGCGCCCCGCTCGAAAAGTGTCGGCATGTCCCTCCGAGGCTCTTTCGTCCATGTCGTGCGTCCTTAATTTCTACGGGTTGACTGTACAGTCGAGGCGGATTGATAGGTTGACCCTGTCAACTCAAGGGTGCTCTTGCGTCCTGTGTTTGGCGACCCATGCCTTCTACATTCCTATGGCAATGTGGCCCTCGAGAGGGCCTTGTGTTCTCTTGCGTGTCATCTCCAATCAACCTCGACCGTACCTTGAGATCCGGCGTTGCGAAGAGGTGGCATATTCGTGGAGCACCACGGCAGGGGCCCCGAACCCTATTCTTTCCGTGCCAGCTCTCCATGATGAGGGAACATACACACGGGCACAAAGAGTCGCCGATCCCCAGGCACGTGTCCTCCCCCTCCTCTTCGTCGTCGTCCTCCTCCTCCTGGGAACGTTGGACGTGGAGGGGGAAGACGACGACCCAGAAGCTATGCAAACACATGTGGGGAATCCCCCGGATGTGTGTCTATCTCTTTGTGTGTCCCTGGGCCCCTTCTCTCCAGCCGCGTCGGCCCGCGAGGGCCCAAGGGCCCCGGGGACCAGGCGTGGAACAAGTGCGACGTCAGGAGCTGTGCGTATACCCTCCTGGCCCAAGCCAGGATTCTTTGGCGGAAGCGGGCGACGAAGCCAGGACGGAGTTTGCGTCGATCCTGGCCTCGTCGGCATCAGTTTATCGGCGGCGAGCGAAGGGGGGGAAGTGAGAAGGAGAAGGCCTTCTCAGAAGGCGGCGGGGCTTTTCAGAAGCCTCTGCGCCTTCTGAGAGGTTTTCTGAGTCTTCGGGGAAGGCTTAGGAAACTTGTCAGAAGGCCGGGGGGTCTTCCGAGTCTTCTGAGAAGGCCCGCCCTCTTTCACTTCCCCCACGGGCGCGCCGCCGACACGTGCCGATTTTGGCCTGGTCAGTATCGGCTGGTAGTGATGATTGATGGTGATGGAGTGATGGTGAGGACGATGATGATGCGTTGGTGTTCCTGTTCCTGTGCAGGGGCGCCCAGATAACATTTTCCCGACGATAGGGCCCCACATGGGAAGTGCCCAGACGAATCTGGACCTCCTGGTCGTCCTTGTGAGTGCAGGGGCTTTCTTCCCGTCTCCTTATCGCCCTTCTCTTTTTTCGCCCTGGCGGAGGCCCTCTTCCCGCGTCGTGTTATGCCTTCTCCTCGTCCTCCTGCCTCTTCTCCCCCATTTGCCTCTTTCCCCGCCCCTCACTTGCAAGGGCGCGCAGGTTGATTTTGTCTGGTGCCGTTGCCGCCATCGCCATATCGGCGCGTTCTCCGATGGCCAGATCGCGAACCCGCTGGGACAACCCTGTGGAGCAGGCCATTTTTACAACCTCGCGAGCCGTCTGGGCGCGGGAGCAAGCCGTTGGGACAATCCCGCAGGTGTCGAGCTAGTCGCGGCCGCGCCCTGGCGGGAGGCCAGGCGCAGCCCAGCTCTGTCGCGAGCTGCTCCGCCTCAGTCCTGGAGTTTTCCACTCTGTTGTCAGATTTCCTGGGCGCCTTCCGCAGGTACGCCGGCGGCCCAGCGGCCGCAGGTGCAGCCACCATTGTTTTTTTGACGTGCCTTGCGCCCAGCGCCCTCGCCCTTGGCGCAGTCGATTTGGACGCCGTTCTGCAGCGTCTGACATTGCGACAGCGTGGAGGTCAGGTGTGACTCGCGCGTCGAGGCGAAATCCGACCTGCGCTTGACGTGTGCCCCTGAACTCTGCTTCGTGAGCTCCTGCTCGCTGCGGCTGAACGTGAAACAACTCCTCGGTGTTCGCATGCGTCCCCGCCACTCCCTTTTCGGCATGCCCTCGCGCACGCTTCGTGGCCCCATAGGGAACTCCACCGAAGGCCTCAGTGGCGGCGTTCGCATTCGTCCCCGCCACCCATTCCTGCATTCCCCGAGCACGTTTCGTGGCCCCATCGGGAGTTCCACCGAAGGCTCCAATGGCGGTGTTCGCATGCGTCCCCGCCACCGATTTCGACAGTCCCGTCACACGCTTCGTGGCCCCATAGGGAGCTCCACTGGAGGTCCCCGTGGCGGTGTTCGCATGCGTCCCCGCCACTCATTCTGGCACACCCCTCGCACGCCTCGTGGCCCCATAGGGAGCCCCACCGGATGCCCCAGCGGCAGTGTTCGCATGCGTACCCTGCACCCAGGGCCATGTCGGCACACCCCTCGCACGCTTCGTGACCACATAGGGATTTCCACCGAAACCGATACCCACAACTGCGTTACTCACAACTGCATATGGTTAGGTCCTCCGCCAATCTAATTTGGTTGCCCTTGTTTGCCATCGGCTCGATGTCCACGTAATTCGAAACCTCATATGTTGGCGAAAGGCACAACCATCTGCAGTCGTGAGCAACGCAATGGTGATAATAATGAA
Organism: Prorocentrum cordatum; assembly: GCA_963575745.1. Classification (NCBI taxonomy): domain Eukaryota; class Dinophyceae; order Prorocentrales; family Prorocentraceae; genus Prorocentrum; species Prorocentrum cordatum. The sequence continues at coordinate 572,502 of CAUYUJ010020315.1, read as the reverse complement.
CAATTTTCATTTTCTTTCTGTTTTTTTTCCCCCCCTCTATCGGGCCATGGGTCCCGCTTAACCCGAAGGGATCAGCATATATTCACACCTCCTGGGGGGTATAGGTTGCCCAGTAAGACCGAGGCCAAGCCAGTGGGGATGGGGATCGGTTGAACGATGTTCACAGATGCAGGAGGAGGGGAATGGTCATATGGATGAGAGTGAGGATGGGGGGAAGAGTGACATGACGAGGACGAAGGGTATGAGGAGGAGACGGAGGAGGAGGAAGAGGAGGAGGAGGAGGAGGCGGACCAGAGTAGACCCAATATATATATATATATATATATATATATATATATATTACCGATGCTTCCGTACACCCTTTCGTCACAGTTGCTACCTTCTTTATTACGCAGTTGTGACACCATGTTCTGCCAACGCTTGGAGGGTGGGCGCTTTTATGCAAACGCTGGGGGTGGACGCTAGGTCTCCATGATGATCGTTGGGATGTCGCGGGAGGCCTCTCGGGGGCCTCGCGGAAGCAGTGTTGGCGCCTCTTGGAGGCAGTTTTGGGGTCTTTTGGCGGCCCCCGGGGGCTTCCCGTGTGCATTTGGGGGCCTTTTTGGCACCTCCTGGAGGGCATCTTGGATCGGATTGGGCTTTCGTCTTCGGGCACCTCTTGGGGAAATGTTGTGGCGTTTTGGGCCGATTGTGGCGCCTCTTGGGCCGCCTGGCCCTCTTGGGCCGTCTTTGGGCCCTGTGTGGGGCCGTTTTGGGTCGTCCTGGGGCTCGTCGGAGGCTCAGCAAGTATGGATGCCCTGCGAAGCACTGCAAAGCCTCTGGAACATCATTGACTTCCGCACCTTTGGCCCTTATTGGGGGTGCTCTTGGGCCCCTCTTGGAGCTGAGCTTGGCAGGACCGTTCGGCGATCCAGGTCCTTTTGGACCTCTTGGCCCGTCTTGGGGTATTATCGGGTCCAGAAATTATCCCGGCAACGCAACCTAACAGCGATGTGTAGGAGCATATCTGGAAGCATTCCCCTTAAGATTCAGATGAGAATCCAGTTGTAGAATTCTGCTGTTCTCGCAGTCGTAGTCACATTCGCGATGACAGTCGCAGTGGCAACGGCAGTCGCAGTCTCAGCCTCAGCCTCAGCCTGCCTCAGCCTCAGCCTCAGCCTGCTCAGCCTCAGCCTCAGCCTCAGCCTCAGCCTGCCTCAGCCTCAGCCTGCATCAGCCTCAGCCTCAGCCTCAGCCTGCCTCAGCATCAGCCTGCCTCAGCCTCAGCCTCAGCCTGCCTCAGCCTCAGCCTCAGTCTGCTTCAGCCTCAGCCTCAGTCTGCCTTCAGCCTCGGCCTCAGCCTCAGCCTGCCTCAGCCTCAGCCTGCCTCGGCCGCAGCATCAGCCTGCCTCAGCATTCAAAATGTGGCCCAGGAATGGAGTTCTGGGAACTAGAAGAACACGAGGTGGCCTACAGTTGGCTCCGGGCATTCAAAATCATGCCCAGGAATGGAGTTCTGGGAACTTGAAGAGCACGAAGTGGCCTACAGTTGGCTCCGGGCATTCAAAATGTGGCCCGGGAATGGAGTTCTGGGAACTCGAAGAGCACGAAGTGGCCTACAGTTGGCTCCGGGCATCCAAAATGTGGCCCGGGAATGGAGTTCTGGGAACTCGAAGAGCACGAAGTGGCCTACAGTTGGCTCCGGGCATCCAAGATGTACGCTGGGAATGGAGTTCTGGGAACTCGAAGACCACGAAGTGGCTTACAGTTGGCTCCGGGCATCCAAAATGTACGCCGGGAGCGGAGTTCTAGCAGTGCCAAGAGCGATTTTGCGAGGATGTCCGAAGCGATTTGGGCTTCCACGGCAGCTGCCCCGGGTCCCGCCCCGACCCCCCTGAGGAGTCATGATGTTTTCTCTTGACACTACTAGAAACCTATCAGTCTTCGCTGTTCGGTAAAAATCGTGGCGGCAGTTTTCCGTCTGCCCTCCAGAGGCTCTTCCACAACTCCTTCTTCCCCGTCGGGGAGGGGTTACGCAGAGAGCTCCAGGAGGGCCCCAAGAGGGTCCGAAGATCTCCCTCTCTCCCCCCAAAAGTTCCGAGAGGAGCCGAAGACCCTCCAGTAGAGCTCGCAGAGGACCACCCTGCTCTCCTTGTCCATGTTGTTTCAAACTATGTATTTCTTTTTGAAATGTCCCGTCAGGCTTCGTGGGCACAGCTTCAGAATGGGCTGGCGGTGTTATGAGAAGCGCCGAGGAGGAGGATAGAGGAGACGAGTATGGAGGCATCGGACTCAAAGGCGTGTGTCTTGGTACCGGCAGCTGTACCCCTCCACAGCGATCAGTTTTATGATCGCTTCGAGCTCGCAGCAGGCGCCTGCCCGTTCGACTAGGCGAAGTGAAACGTGAAACGTGAAAAGTGTCAAGTGGCGAACTTCGCAGGGTCACTACCCACGGGTACACAGGAGCGCAGGCTGAGAAACACCACGCGAGTGCAGGCTGAGAAGCAGGCGGCGGGCCGGCTGAGCAGCACCGCCACAAAGCAGCCTGGGTCTGACCGTTCCTCAAGCTCGCGCAGGCCAACCTAGTTCTTGTCGGGCTTTCGTGCAAGCGATCTTCGTCGAGGCAATTTTGTCCGCGCAGAGCTCGGCGAAGGCCTTGGCGATTTGTTCCGGAGGGCCGGATTCGATGATGCTCTGGTCAGGCAAGCCGTGGCTCAAGAGCTGGCCGAAGCTCCTGGGCCGGGACAGGCTGACGTAGTAGGCCACCCAAATGGACTCCTTCTTGAGTCCTCACTCCAAGACTAGTAGGACTAGTGGAACTACTCCTACTAGTACTACTAGTACCACTATTACTACTACTACTACTACTACTACTACTACTACTACTACTACTACTACTACTACTACGATTACAAGTACTACTATTACTACCATTAGTACTATTACTACGAGTACTATTGCTACTACGATTCGTATAACACTAGTACTGCAACCGCCACTACTACTACGATTATTATACCATTATTACTACTACTACTACTACTACTACCACTACTACTACTACTACTACTACTACTACTACTACTACTACTACTACTACTACTATTACTACCATTACTACTACTACTACTACTACTACTACTATTACTACTACTACTACTACTACTACTACTACTACTACTACTACTACTACTACTACTACTACTACTACTACTACTACTACTACTACTACTACTACTACTACTACTACTACTACTACTACTACTACTACTACTACTACTACTACTACTACTACTACTACTACTACTACTACTACTACTACTACTACTACTACTACTACTACTACTACTACTACTACTACTACTACTACTACTACTACTACTACTACTACTACTACTAGTACTACTAGTCCTGGCGGAATCGTCCAGTGCACGATGGAGCCTGGGTCCGCCGTCTTGCCCTGGACGCCATGCAGAGTGCCCTGCTTCTTGGGCAGCACGGTCAACTGCGTCCTGGAGACCGCGATGTCCGGGCCACGTGTCGCCGCTTTGAACTTCCAGGGGCGTGCCTGCGGGGTGATCGCAAGCACTCCGCGCAGGTCGGGGCCGGCAGGTTGAGGAGCACTGCCAGCTGTCACCGGCGCGGCCTTCAAGAAGAGTTCATCGCTGTCATCGATCTTGACATAGACGGCCTTTGGCATGTAGTGGAGTACTACAACACCGTCCGAGACAATGGACGGGCGGCCCTCCGCCGGAGGCTCCAGAGCGCGCAGCTCTATGCCTACCACCTTGCCCGGCGCGCCACGGACATACTTCGGCGGCAAGACGGACTCTGTCAGGATGACCTCCATGCCGACGAAGAGCGGCAGCAGCCCCGGCATTTTTGCGGTAGCGCCGATGTTGGGCTCCGCGCGCATCTCGTCGAAGTCAGGCTTCGCGAGGCGCGCAGCCGGTCTGTCGATTGCTGGGGCGTAGAAGAGCAGCTGGCCAGCGTCGTGCGCATCGAGCTTGGCCTGTGCATGCATGGCGTAAGAGACGATGCGCCACTCATAGGCCGACTCGTGCCAGCCTCGTGCTGCGCGTAACCGGTGGCCCCATTGAGGTGGCTGGGCGGCTTCGCTGCTGGCGGCAGCAGGCTGAGCAGCACCGCTGGGGCTAACGACCTCTGTTTTGACGATCGCCTGCCAGCTCTCGTCACGTTTTTTTTTTTTTTTTTTTGTTTGTTTTCCCCTCCGCCTGGAGTCCTCATGGCGTGGAAGACCTCGAGCTGCAACGGGTCTGTAAAGCGCTGCATCTGCACGAAATCGATGACGTACTCGAAGTCGGCGAGCAACTTCCCACCCAGTTGGTGTTCGTAGGATTGACCCGTGTGAGGCGCCAGCGGGGAGGCGCTGGCGGGGGCCGGCGGCAACTGGTACAAGTCCCCGCGCAGGATCTTCCGGCCATGCGCCCCCGCGTCTCTTGCTGCCGCATGTACTTCGTGGGGTCGAGATTGTAGCGCAACGCCTTGCCGTGGGTCGCGCGCAGTGCATCCGCATGCAGCAAAGGCCCCGGCGCAGCACCCAGCTCATCGATCACGTCGACGCCGAGTGTGCCTGCGAGGCGGTCCAGCTTCTTCTGCGTCTGTGGCGTCAAGCGCAGCCTGGCGGTCTGCGTGGAGTCCGACATGAGCAACCCATTAATATACATTGTCCTGCCGCGCGGGCCGAGGTTGTGTGCCGCGTGGTTGGGCTGTGCTTTGCCGAGGTACCCCTGCTCGCCGAAGTAAGTGATGGCCATCGGCGCCACCGCTTTGGAGAGGGTGCGTGTCTTGCCGCCGCCGCCTCCCCCGATCCAGATCGCTCTGCGGTTGCCTGTCGCGGACGCCACGGGGAGCAGATGCGTTGTCTTGTCTGGTCTGCCGTCAAGACGTTTCTGCAGGGGCAGCGCGAACGACGCCACCGCGTCAATCTGCTCCTCCGTGCACTCGGCATCAGTGACCAGCTTCCACGCAACAGCCGCCGGGCCCTGCATGGCCAAGAGCTGCGGCACGAGTTCCGGCTGCGCGTCCTCGGCAGCAGGCTGAGGGGCACCGCTGGGTAGCCAGTCGTCCGCAGCATCGGGCGAGATCTCTCCATCCGTGCTCGCTTGCTTTCTCTGGAGCGCAATGCTTTGCCGCTGTAAGGCCAGCATGTCAGAAAAGCTCTCGTCCAGTCGCGTGCCCAGGTGCTCCCGCGCGCCGGTGCTGGCTGGCTGTGCAAAGCTCGCCTGCAGCATGCCGCCGTGCGCTCGGTCGAGGTGCTCGAGCTGCTTATCGGCGTAGCTGAGGCGGCTCTTCTGGTCCAAGCGCTGCAGGTGGTCTTGCTGCAGGGCCAGCTCGGTTGCTCTGACGTGGTCCCGCAGCGGAAACAGGGAGATCTCTGCAATCGCGGCGTCCTCCACCTCCTCCTCTACGTCGCTGCCGCCGCCTCCACCCACGTCAACGAGCTCCAGCGGGGCTCGCCCCTTGGGCCCTTCGGCATCGCTCGCGGAGTCTTCATCCGCCTGGAGGTGTGCAGTTGCTGCTGGCCGAGGTTTAACCCGCGCCTCCGCTGCGAGGTCCACGTGCGCCAGCACGTCTCGCGCCACGTGCGCGCAGAACTCCGCCAGGGTGCACTGTTCCTCGCGCCGCTGGCAGTGGTGGTCACTGAAGGCGGGGATGCGCCGTGCCGCCTCCACTGGCATGCGCCGCGCCAGCTGGGACCTCGCGAAGTGCGCTAGGCTGAGGGGCACCAGCTCGCCCTCCTCGAGGTTCGCCCGGGGCTCTTTCAGCTCGGAGAAGAGGGTCGCGTCCGCGAGCGCGAGCCTCTTGCGGGCCAGGCGGCGCCTGGAGCCCGCGCGCGCCGCCAGCGCGTGGATCTCCGCGCAACGAAGCCGCCGCGCCCGCTCGAACGAGTATGGGCGCGCGGCAGGGCAGCCGCAGTTCCTCAGCATATGGCTGCACTGGTTAACGCTGCCACAAGAGAGGGGGCCCCCGCGCGCCCAAGGCGCGAAGAGGAGGGCCTTGAAGAGCGAGTTCTGCTCTGGGTCCTGTGCCCAGGTCGGGCACTGGTAGCCGTCGATGGTCGGGGCGTTAATTTGCGTCAGCAGGACCTCTTGCGCGCGCCGCTGAGACATGACGTAGTGGTTCTCGAAGACAAAGAATCTCGGCCCAGAAGCTTTGACCCGGCTCGGCTTCAGGACTCGCCGGACGTACATCCTGTAGATGTAGTGCGGCATGGTCTGCAGGCGAGGGCCCCTGTGGGCGTAGTCGTCGGCCGTGTTCGCGCTGGTGGTGCACGCGTGCATGTCCTCGCACTCCGCGCCGCCAGCCTGCTCATCACCGGGGGGCCGAGGAGCGCCGCTGGTCTCACCTGCTGCGTCTTCCTCCTCGTCGTCGGCGACAGGGATCTGGATGCGGACTGCTTGTGTTGGCACCTGATCATTATGCTGCTCCTCGCCTGCGCCGTCGTGGTTTAGCAAGCGCTTGCACTGCTGGCAGGCCCGCTGCAGCTGTCTCGTGAAGAGCCGCGCATTGCGGTGCGACTGGAGGCAGTCGCCGCCTGTGAGGATGCGCAGCGCCACCTCCGTCGTGGAGAGCCAGAAGCACCGGTTCGCCATCGACGCCAGCCGGATACAGACCCGCCGAGCGCGGCGAGCGAGATCCTCGCCCGTCCGGCGCCGTTTGGCCAGCGTCTGCTCCTCGCCATCAGCGCCGCCTTCACTGAGCACCTTGCGGGCTTCCTCCTCCGTCTCTTCCCTCTCCTGCTGTTCCAGGCGCTGTGCGCCGCCCAGCATCGACTGGAAGAGCGGCGTCATGGACTCCATCATCTTGCCTTGGTATTTCGCGATGTAGAAGTCCACGGAGAAAGCCTTCTGGGAAGCCGCCTGGAAGCTTTCCACGACCGCCGCATCTTGTGGCTGCAAGGAGCCACGACCGTAGAGCCACTTTTTCACGGTGCTGAGGTGTTTTGATCGGCGCACAGCGAGTGTCGAGCCGGGGTTCGTCTGGATGGTCGTCTTCTTGGTGAGCCTCTTGCGCTTGGCCTGCTGGGCAGGGGCGGGCGCAGGCGGCTCGTCCTGGGCAGGCTGAGGAGCGCCACTAGGCGGAAGCATTTCTGGTGCATCGGCGGATTCGTCAGGTGCGCACATCAAGAACTGGAAGTCCACGTTGCAACGGTTGGTGACCTGGCAGACGTCGTTGCTGGAGCTCCTGAACGGCTGGTCGCGTTTTACCTGGCAACGGCACCGTTGGTTGCGCTCGTCAGAGAAGTCGATGAACGGAGTCCGGACCAAAGGCTTGCCGCGCCGACGCACTCGCTTGGTGCGGCCTGCCAGGCATAGCTCCGTGATGCGGAAGAACCAAAAGCGGCGCGACGGGGTCCTGTTCGAGCGCAGACTCTTTGGCCTCGAGCTTCTTCTTGACGTACTTGACGCACGTCTCGGTGCAATCGTGCTCGTGGTTGGAGCAGATGTTGCAAACAAGTCATGGCTGAACGCCGCGGCCCACGCGTCCGCATCTGCGTTGATCTCCTCGACCGAGACCGGCGAGCCATCTGGCTTGAGGACTCTCACAATCGCTCCATCCTCGTTCATCTTGAAGAGGCTGACATGGCTGGCTGGCATGGCAGGCTGAGGAGCGCCGCCGAGTTGCCCGAAACTGGCTCGCTGGCGGTAGCTCGGAAACGTGGACTGGAAGGCCCCTGTGAGTGGGGGGCCCCGGTACCCTGCAGCGCCGACTGCAGGCATCCGGTTCTCTGCGGCCGCCCGAGCGCGCTCCTCCACGAGGTATGGCTGCTCCACTGGCGGGCCGAGCGCCACTTCCTCGCGCAGGGCCGTTCTCCTCTTCGCCTCCGTCCATGCGGCTCTGGCGTTGCTGCCTGGCCGTGAAAGGCCCTGGCGCGACGTCTGGAAGGCCCAGCTGCCGCGCGGGCTCGTTGGCAGCTTCGTACTGCACGGTCACCGCAGTGGAAAGAAGTGCAGTTCGCAGCTGAAGAGCGGCGGCGCGCAACCCTCGGACTACAGCTGCCCGCGGCCACGTCATCGTAGGCCCGATGACGCCGTGGCCTTTGCCGTGGCCATGCGCGAAGCCCCGGCCCTGTGCTTCGAAGGGCGCCTGCACGTCAGTTGTTCCTGGAGCCACGCACGGCTGTAATGCCCCCCCGCCGCTCCCCTTAGGAGTGCTGAAACCAGCGAATCGCTTGAGACATCCTCCAAATCTGCTCCGAAAACGAAACATGTTGGAAGAGAATATGGCCAAACCGCCTGAGACATCCCCACAACATCTTGCGAAAGGGGCCGAGTGCAATGCCCCCCCGCCGCTCCCCTTAGGAGTGCTGAAGCCACAGAATCGCTTGAGACATCCTCAACATCAGTGTGTGTGAGTCATCCGATGAGTGGACCTGAGTGAGTGTAGTGAATGTATGAGTACAAGTACGAGTGAGTCTGAGTGATGAGTGAGTCTGAGTGGTGAGTGAGTCTGTTTGATGAGTGAGTCTGAGTGATGAGTGATGAGTCTGAGTCATGACTGAGTCCGAGTGATTGATGAGTGAGTCTGAATGATGGGTGAGCCTGAGTGATGAGTGGGTCTGAGTGGTGAGTGAGTCTGAGTGATGAGTTAGTGGATCTGAGTGAGAGGAGTGGTGTGTTCTCTCTCCTCCGGCGCGGTCCGCCAATTACTCGTCGCGGGGCTCCCCATATGTGCATATCATTCTCTTGGTACGTCTTTCTATTGATATCTGTCAATGAGCGCTTGTGTGCGAGGGCGAACCGCTCGCTCGAGACATTCCCACAGTCTGCAAGCATGAGTGCGACCAATAGCAAATCTGAGAGCCACTGATTCTGAGTGTGAGTTAATCTGGGTGCGATTGAGCTTGGGTTTAAGCGGGTATGCGTGTGAGTAAATATGAGCGCGAGGGCGTCTGTGTGCGAGTGGGTCTGAGTATGGACGAATCTGAGTGTGAACCAGTCTGTGATTGAGCGGATCGTAGCATGATGAGCCTGAGCATGAGTGAGTCTGGGCTTGAGTGGGTCTGACTGTGAGAACAAGTGTGTGTGTGTGTGTGTGTGTGTGTGTGTGTGTGTGTGTTAATGAGTCTGAGTGCGAGTGAGCCGAGTGTGATTTGGTATGGATGTGAAGCAGTGTGAGTGTGAGTCGGTCTGCGTTTGAGCGGACCGAAGGATGATGAGTATGAGCAGGAACGAGTCTGAGTATGAGTGGTTCTGAGCGTGAGTCTGAGCGTGCGTAAGTTTAGGTATGGATATGAGCGAGTCTAAGTGCGAGTGAGCCTGCGTGTGACTGAGTCTGAGTATGAGTGAGTCTGAATGCAGAAAGGTGAAGGAGAGCGGAGGGCGAAGGAGAGTGAGGCGAAAATGTTTGAGTAAATCCTAAAGCCTTGGAGCATCAAACCTCGATCGTCTGGCCCTGGCTACTCGAGTTGCCCACGTCCTCCTCCTCCCCCTCCTCCTCATCATCATCATCATCATCATGATCATCCTCCCCTTCATGCTTCTGCCCCTACCGTGTTCATGCTGTCCTCCTTCTCCTCCTCCTCCTCCCCTTCCTCCTCCTCTTCCTCTTCCTCTTCCTCGCTTCCTCCTTCTCTTTCTCCTCCTCCTCCTCCTTCTCTTCCTCCACCTCCTCCTCCTTTCTCCTCCTCCTCCTCCTCCCCTCCTCCTCCTCCTCCTTGGGAGTGCTGATTCCAGCAAATCGCCTGAGACATCCTCCCAAAACTGCTCCGAAAACGACAGATGCCCAGCATCATAACGGCCACACCGCCTGAGACATCCCCGCAAACTGGTCGCGAACGTCTTCCAAATCTCCTCCGAAAGCGAAACATGTTGGAAGAGAAAATTGCCAAACCGCCTGGGACATCCCCACAACATCCCGCGAAAGGGGCCGAGTGAATCCCCCCCCGCCGCTCCCCTTAGAGTGCTGAAACCAGCGAATCGCCTGAGACATCCCCCAAAGCTGCTCCGAAAGCGAAACATGTCGGAAGAGAAAATTGCCAAACCGCCTGAGACATCCCCACAAAATCCTGCGAAAGTGGCCGATTGCAATACCCCCCCGCCGCTCCCCTTAGGAATGCTGAAACTAGCGAATCGCCTGAGACATCCTCCAAATCTGTTCCGAAAGCGAAACATGTTGGAAGAGCAAATTGCCAAACCGCTTGAGACATCCCTACAACACCCGCGAAAGGGGCCGAGTGCAATCCCCCCCCGCCGCTCCTCTTAGAGTGCTGAAACCAGCGAATCGCCTGAGACATCCCCCAAAGCTGCTCCGGAAGCGAAACATGTTGGAAGAGAATATGGCCAAACCGCCACAGACATCCCCACAAAATCCCGCGCAAGGGGCCGAGTGCAATACCCCCCCGCCGTTCCCCTTAGGAGTGCTGAAGTCACAGAATCGCCAGAGACATCCTCAACATCATTGTGTGTGAGTCATCCGAGGAGTGGACCTGAGTGAGTGTAGTGAATGTATGAGTACCAGTACGAGTGAGCCTGAGTGATGAGTGAGTCGGAGTGATGAGTGAGTCTGAGTGATGAGTGATGAGTCTGAGTCATGACTGAGTGTGATGAGTGAGAGGAGTGGTATGTTCTCTCTCTCTCTCTCTCTCTCTCTCCTTCGGCGCGGTCCGCCAATAACAAAAACCCCATACTTCGTACATGGGGAATAACAAGAATCCCAAACTTAGGATATGGGGAACACGAACCCCATCTCCTTGGATATGGGGAGCAGTATGCTTGTATCATGCGTAGATACTGGCGCGTGGACCCCGACAAGTACAATCAGCCGCAAGCGTGCGCAAGGAAACGGAAGCGTGTGGTGGAAGCAGGTGGAAACCAGGGGCTGGCCGCTGCGGCGTCAAGGCCGTGCACAACGATCTCTTGATATGGGGGCCCAACGTCAACCTTGATGTGCAAGGCTAACGCTATTGCTTCCTCTGCACGGGAGCAAACTTCACCCCTAGGCCCGCCTTGGCCGTCCTCAAGATCGGCGAGTTCGGGGCCAAACGGGGTACCCGCAGCAGGATACGTAGCCGGGCCAGTATCTGTGAGTTGGGCGTATAACGTGACACAGGATTCAAATAATTTAGTCATGTCGTACTCTATGACTCTGGCCTGTTTGGGTTCTCTCGGTTGGTATGGCTCTGGCGGCTGGGCCGCCGAGTCACCCCCCGTTTCCTCCTCATCGCCCTCGTCTGGGACGGATGCGTTCTTCTTAACTTTAGGAGGCGGTGGGTCCAAAGTCGTGGGCAACTCACCTTGCCACTCGACAAATTGTGTGGATATACGGTGTTCGCAACCCAAATATCGTCCGACCGCTGTTGGAGGATCTATCTCTATGCTTTTGGGGCAAGTGGGAGATGGGGATTGCAGCAACATCCATCCTTGAGCTAGCTTGTCGGCAGGACCGTCCAACTTAAAATCACCAACATAGATTATCAAGAAACGCTTCAATTCCGTATCAAAATCACAGCTGCGCCACGGGCTGCATTTGATAAGCCCTTTAGCCGTGACATGCCTTTCGCAGTGTTGCTCCCATTATCCCCCTGAATCAGAGTGTCCGTACAAAGATAAAATCAACGGGCGTGCGGGGTTGCGCATATGCGACCAGGACTCGGGCCACTCATCACTGGGCAGAAATACCCACGTCGGGGTGCCACCCAACTTTGATTGAGTGTAGGCCTGACGGGCGTCCGCTCGTTCGATACGATGGCCTTCGAAGGGCCCGTAGGTGTCAGCTGCTTTGCCGGCCTGCGTTGTGGCAGGGCTGCCGGAAAGTTCTTGAAACAACGCCGCGCCTTTATTCGGATCTCTCACGCTAGAACCGTCGAAGACGACCCGGCCTTTATACTTACGGTCTTTGTGTCCGAGTGGCAATTCGGAGTTCTTTTCGACAGGCATCGCGAGTAGACGACCGAAGTGGGCAGTCTTCCCTTGTATGGGGTGCTTGACATGCCTGAGTGGCAGGAAACTGCGCGACGTTGACGTGGGCCCGCGGCGCCCTGCGTGGAGTTGGCTCTGTGGGCGCGAATCATGACGCGTCGGGTGGAGTGTCAGTTCAGGCGTGAATGGCGGCTCGGTTTTACGTTGTCGTCGATCTTGTTTCAAAGCTCAGTGAATATGGCCCGGTCCGTCCGTTTGGCGGACGATACAAAGAGCGGAGAGACGGAATGCCAGTGTTCGGAAGGAGAGCTCGAAAAGGCAGCCGCGAGCGTCGTAGAAACTTTGCATGGTACGTATAAAGATCCGTCAACCGGCAAGACCGCGAACGTCCGCGGAGATTACTCGAAGTATATATATATATATATATATATATATATATATACATATATATATATATATATATAGATCGGAGTAGGGCCCCGGGGCGGTGCCTGTAATCTCCATGGGGGGTGCAGGGCGCCCCCGGGGGCGTCCGAAGCGTCCCGGAGGGCCCCTGGGGCCGCCAGGAACAGTTCGAGACCGCCCAAGTCGGCCCGCGAGCGCTCCAAGACGCACGTAGATAGCCTCAGGAATGGCCAGGAAGGCCCGAAGACGTTCCAAGAGAGCTCCACGAGGCCCCGAAGGCATCCCAAGAGGCCTCCCAAGAGAGCCGCGACAAGCCAAACCCGTTGATTTTTATTGTTTTTTCGAGGTTTTGGGCCTTCTCGCTCTTTCAGGGTTCCGACGCTCCGGGACCGTCCAAGAGTCTCCCAAAACAGTTCCAAGACGGCCGAAAAAGGCCCCCCAAGACCGCCCCAAAACGGCCCGAGAGACCCCCAAAGGCGCCCCAAGATTGCCGAGGAGAGCCCCAAGATGGCCCAGGAGCCGCCCAAGACGGTTCCAGGAGAGCCCCGTCTAAGCGAGCCCAGCGGGCCCCAAGAGGGCCCCGCGAGGCCCCAAGAGGCCCCGAAGAGGCCCCCAAGAGCCTCCCCGGAGGCCCCCCAAAGGCCCCCAGTATGTCAAAAAATGGCCCTGAGCGCGCCTCAAGACGCCTCCAGGAGAGCCCAACAGGCCATCGAGAGGCCCCCAAGAGGCCCACTGGAGGCCCTCAGGAGGTCGTCCCCGTCATGTTCCCGGAAGGCGGTCCGGGAACATCATTCCGTGCCTTGGAGGAGTATTTTGCGCTTTCCGAGGCGCCTTGGACGACGCACGATTCATATTATTTAACGCTTTCCGCGAACATGATTTCCCACCGTTTCGGAACGCTTTCCTACTGCTGCGGTGCTCGTGGGGGGGAGGGACGAGGCGAAATTGCTTGGGCGGGCGAGAGGAAAGTCTCCTGTGGCTGAGGCGCGGCCAGACCAAATGTCTCCCTTCCGGCGTCCTGTTGCGCGCGGTGTCCCGCCGGTGTCCCGCTTTTGCTGATGCGCGGCCCGGCCGAATGACTCCCTTCCAGCGTCCAGGCGCGGTGTCCCGCCGGTGTCCCGCCGGTGTCCCGTCGGTGCCCCGATGATGAAGATGAATATGATGGTGATGATGATGATGATGTCGATAATTTTGCTGATTATGATGGCGATGGTGGTGGTGAATATGGTGTCCCGATGATGATGATGATGGTGACGACGTTAATGATGATGGTGATGATGATGGCCATGGTTGTGATGATGACGGTGCCCCGATGATGATGTTGATGATGCTGATGTTGCTGATGATGGTGGTGATGATGGCATTTCGAAATTGATGATGATTTTGATGATCCGGACGATGAGATGATTAGATGATGCTGGTGATGAGTGAAGATGCTGATGCGGGTGTCCGGATGATGATAGTGATGATGAGTATGATGATGATGCTGTTGATGATGATGATGGTGATGAAGATGATGGTGTTCCGATGATGGTGTTGGTGATGATGATGACGATCATGGTGCCCCGGTGATGATGATGAGGATGAGAATGTGTCTGTGATTGGGATTTGTATGATTGTGGCCCGATGATGATGCTGATGTTGATGATGATGATGGCCTCTCGATGGTGATGATGATGAGGATGGTGATGAGGATGGTGAGGATGCTAATTGTGGCCCCATGATGATGATGTTGATGATGCTGATGTTGTTGATGAAGATGCTGTCCCGTTGATTATATTGATGATGTGGTCCATGAATATGATGATGGGAAGGTCATGGCGATGATGGTGATGTTCCGATGTTCGTGCTGATGATGATGATGCCGGTGATGTTGTCAGGATGATGGTGATGATGTTGATGATGCTGGTGGCGATCATGGTGTCGTGGTGTTGGTGTTGGTGATGATGCTGATGATGTTGATGATGATGGTGATGGGGTGATGATGATGGTGGTGTTCCGATGATGATGATGATGATGTTGATAACGTTGAGGACGATGATGTTGATGATGTCGTTGGTTATGATATCGATTGTGATACCGTTAATGCTATCGATCGTGACACCGAATGTGATATCGATGGTGATATCGATGGTGATATCGATAGTGAGATCGATTGTGATATCGATACTCATATCGATTGTGATATCGATCGAATGATATATATATATATATATATGGAGTGAAAGCGATGGTGAGATCGATCGAATGATATCGATCGAGCGAAACCGATAGTGAGATCGATCGTGATATCGATCGTGAAATCGATCGTGAGACCGATCGAATGAGACGTCGGTTCCTCCCCCCCGAACCTCCTTATCACCCGAAGGGTTGTCGTATAGGTAATGTTATGCGTTCTCATTCCTTCATGCTTCTTTCTCTTCATTTTCGCCATACCTTGCGCATTCCCCCCCCCCCATCCTCTTCGGCTCTTTTTTGCGGAGGTTCCTCCTTGGAGAGAGAGCCCGTGTGGGTTTCGAAAAGGTTGTTTCAGGCTTTCTTACGGCCTTCTGGAGGCCTCTTGGGCGTATTCTGGGAGCATCTGGGGGCTTCCTCGGGCCACCATGCCTCCAACCGCGGTCTCCCTGAACGACCGGGTCACGATTTGGAATGCTTCGAAGGGTGTCTTGGGGCCATCTTGGGCCGCATGTGGCCCTCTGAGGGCCACCTTGGACCCGCGTTGCGCCGATTTGGGGCTCTCTTGGACTGCCTGGAAGCATCTTCGGATGGGGTTGTGGGGCGATTTTGGAGCCTCCCAGGCGGCTTCGGACGCCCGGAAGACCGCCGCATTGGAGCGCCGGGAAGCCGAAAAGAGGAAAACCACAAAATTCACCAACAACCGATAATTCCGCCACGTACCATCGCCATGTCACGCGTCAAATGCACTCATCGCATCTGTTTTCGTCATCTTGATTATGCTTCGCGCTTCGCAAGGAGACATGGGCGAGTATACTTTCAGCTTAACCTTTCTCCCAACGTGATGGCGGGCAGTCGCGTTGGCTTGGCGGAGTGGTGATCAGTCCGCGCCCGCGCACCATCAGTTGTCGTTGCCCCCGCTCGCTCCAGTTTGGGGCGATTTTGGACAAGTGCTGTGCCGAACCAATATTACTGGTTGCAGTGGTTAGAGGGGTCCCGAACGGTGTGCTCCAATCGCTGATACTATGATAACCTTTCGAACCACCGCGATCGCCCGCCATCAAAGAGGGTAAGGGGACTACCGCCACGCTGATAGGTGCGATCACAATGATCCTTTTGAGCACCTGTGGTATAGGGGTCCCGAACGGTGTGCTCCATTCGCGGATATTTCGATAAACTTTTTAAGCCACCGAGAACGCCCGCCATCAAAGAGGGTAAGGGGACTACCGCCACGCTGATAGGTGCGATCACTCTGATCCTTCTGGGCACCTGTGTTATAGGGGTCCCGAACGGTGTGCTCCAATCGCTGATACTGTGATCACCTTTCGAACCACCGCGATCGCTCGCCATCAAAGAGGGTAAGGGGACTACCGCCACGTTGATAGGTGCGATCACAATGATCCTTTTGAGCACCTGTGGTATAGGGGTCCCGAACGGTGTGCTCCATTCGCTGATATTTCGATAAATTTTTTAAGCCACCGGGAACGCCCGCCATCAAAGAGGGTAAGGGGACTACCGCCACGCTGATAGGTGCGATCACTCTGATCCTTCCGAGCACCTGTGGTATAGGGGTCCCGAACGATGTGCTCCAATCGCTGATATTCCCTACCTAGGCTCTGCCTAGAAGGGTTCTTACTCTCTTAGCTAAAGGGGCTGGGCAATGGAAACCGCCCCGGGCGGTTCCCCCAGTCCCCGCCCCGCGGTTCCCCCAGTCCCCTGGGAGCTTTAGCCTTATTTTTAGCTTTAGCTTAGCTTTAGCTTTAGCTTTAGCTTTAGCTTAGCTTTAGCTTAGCTTTAGCTTAGTGTTAGTTTAGCTTTAGCTTAGCTTTAGCGTAGCTTAGCTTCAGCTTAGTGTTAGCTTCGCTTTAGCTTAGCTTTAGCTTAGCTTCAGGTTAGTGTCAGCTTAGCTTTAGCTTAGCTTTAGCTCAGATTTAGCTTAGCTAGTTCATATTTAGCTTAGGTTTAGCTTAGCTTTAGCTTAGCTTTAGCTTAGCTTCAGCTTAGCTTTAGCTTAGCTTTAGCTTAGCTTTAGCTTAGATTTTGCTTAGCTTCAGCTTAGCTTTAGCTTAGCTCCAGCTTTAGCTTTAGTTTAGCTTTATATTAGCTTTAGCTTAGCTTTAGCTTAGCTTGATCTTAGCTTTAGCTTTAGCTTTAGCTTAGCTTCAGCTTCGCTTTAGCTTAGCTGTAGCTTAGCTTTAGCTTAGCTTCAGCTTAGCTTTAGCTTAGCTTTAGCTTAGTGTTAGCTTAGCCTTAGCTTAGCTTTAGCTCAGCGTTAGCTTAGCTTTAGCTTAGCTGTAGCTTAGCTGCAGCTTAGTGTTAGCTTAGCTTTAGCTTAGCTGTAGCTTAGCTTTAGCTTAGCCTCAGCTTAGTGTTAGCTTAGCTTTAGCTTAGTGTTAGCTTAGCTTTAGCTTAGCTTTAGCTTAGCTTTGCTTAGCCTTAGCTTAGCTTCAGCTTAGCTTTAGCTTAGCTTTAGCTTAGCTTTAGCTTAGCCTTAGCTTAGCTGTAGCTTAGCTTTAGCTTAGCTTTAGCTTAGCTTTAGCTTAGCGTTAGCTTTGCTTTAGCTTAGCTTCAGCTTAGCTTTAGCTTAGCTTTAGCTTAGATTTTGCTTAGCCTTAGATTAGGTTTAGCTTAACTTTCGCTTAGCTTCAGCTTAGCTTTAGCTTAGCTTTAGCTTAGCTTTAGCTTAGCTTTAGCTTAGCTTTAGCTTAGCTTTAGCTTAGCTTTAGCTGTAGCTTTAGCTTAGCTTTAGCTTAGCTTCAGCTTAGCTTTAGCTTAGCTTTAGCTTAGTGTTAGCTTTAGCTTAGCTTTAGCTTAGCTTCAGCTTAGCTTTAGCTTAGCTTTAGCTTAGCTTTAGCTTAGCTTTAGCTTAGCTTTTGCTTAGCTTTACTGTTACTACTAATGCTGCTTTCCTAGGGGCTCTAACTCCTAGGTAGGGTCGCACTTGGATAATTTCGATAGCTTTTTTAAACCACCGGGAACGCCCGCCATCAAAGAGGGTAAGGGGACTACCGCCACGCTGATAGGTGCGATCACAATGATCCTTTTGAGCACCTGTGGTATAGGGGTCCCGAACGGTGTGCTCCATTCGCTGATATTTCGATAAACTTTTTAAGCCACCGGGAACGCTGAGGGCCTTTTGGCGCGTCTTGGGGCGATCTTCGCCGCCTCCTGAGCCGTCTGGGACAAAAATCGAATGTGCAAGCAAATATACGTTTGCAAGTGGGAATGGGTCGATGTTTGCTTCTGGCTTGGGGCGCCTCTTGAGGGCTTCTTGGGGTGTTTTGAGGGCCTCTGGCCAGCATGGGCGTTTTGGATACAGATTCCGGCGATTCGCGGCCCTCGTGGGCCGGCCCAGGGTTTTTTTGGGGGGCCCCATTGGCTTGTTTTGGTGCCCTCTGCTCCCCCGGACGCGTTCGGCCACTTCCCGGGGGGGCCCCCCTTCCAAATCGACCGGGCCACTTTAAACGGAGAAGGTTAAAGGCGAGGTATAAATCGAGCATGTACCGCTGCCGTGCCTGGCTCAAGCCGGGCCCGGCCAAATATATGACTGTGCCTCACCGAGGCGCACGACTGGTATCTGAGATCGGAAAATACCTTTTCCATTGAAGATGCCTCTTCTATCCTTTACTCCAGATCCCATGCTTCGTCTCGCTCTCTTGCTCATGCGATATGAGCCAAAGCCTGGGATATGGCAACGCTTGAAGCGTAACACATACCTAAGCTTACCAGCATGTTTTCGACTTGGTAGCGGAGCTGGCTACACTCTCGTGTGGCTGGCTCTCGCTCTGATTCCTGTAATCCACGGCACAACTTGGTGGACTACTACTACGGTGGAATACCATGTTGCGCCGGCTCTGCGAGGAGCGGAGCCAGTCCGCGATCGAGCTAGCGGGGCAACCCGCGAACTCGAGACGCTCTCTCCTACTTCACTGCGCTACTTCACTCTCGACTTCCACCAGCTGCCAATCGGCAACTCGATCGAGAACGTGGTCACCCTGCGGGGCTACCCGCAGCGGGGCCACCTGCATCCCGTGCCAGTCAGGCGCCTCACGGCTACTACGCCAGAGCCTGACAAACCACAGCCTAAACCAATCACCGAAGCCGAAATGCACATGCACTGGATTAAGATAACTATCTTCGGCATTCTGTGGGTAATAATGGGATGTGCTGTGGGATACATGCGGCAGGGGATGGACGACACGCGTACTACTGGCCCTTCATGGGACCCTGCCGGTACTACGCCTTTTCGCGAATACGTTCGCGAAGTACATGCATGGATAAACGTAACGAGCGGCAATATGACGCCACCACAACAAGCTGCAGCACTACAACGAGGCCTTCAAGGTCTTGCTCGTCGTATCGCCATGCAGGTCCCCTCCCAGATCATCAACTATGGTGTAACTGTCAATGGACAGCCAACGGATGCAGTACATATATACTGTACCTACTGAGCACCAAATTTGAAAATCTGGAAGATGAGCGCCAGCTCAACTCTGGCACTGCCCTTATCGACTTTCGCGTCGAAAGGGGCGAGCGAATCGACTCAGTGTTAGCTCGATTCGAGATGGCCCGTGACGAGGCTAACTCTGTTGGCTTTGTCATCCCCAACTTTCAGATCCTAACGCTGATCCTTTTCAGAGCGTTAGGCGTTGGCGCGTCACGAGCCCAACACCTGCTGGAGCCTTTTAATCATCAGATGCCCAGAACACAAGCAGACTATGACAGGCTGCTGACCAGGATGAGGAACTACGGACATGTTGCCGAGCGCTCTCCTGGCAACATTGCGGGTATCTTCACAGGGCACCACTCACATGCAGGTGTCTACGCCACGACTGCGGGGTCACCCGCTGGTCCTGGCGAGCCAAGTCCCTGGGCTGACCCAGCCGATATGCCCAACGAGGCCACTGCCTTCTTAGGGCAGACCGGCCAGGCATCGGCAGAGGCAGCTGAGGCGAACGCCTGGTCGAACTACTCGCCAGGCGCCGCCTACACTGCAAGCCCGCCCTCGGGCACAACCCTCTGGGGCCAAGCGGAGTCATCCGCTCAAGGGTCTCAGCCACCCTCACCGTTTGAATCTGGCACTGACACAGATACCTCATCTGACGATGAGCACAATGGCATAGTCTCTGCTGGTAATGACTATCCAGCGGATGACACTCACCTTTCTGAACAACAAAGAGCGGAAGCCGCTTTTATGGCTTATCGCAAATCAAAACGCCGTTGGAGGCGCTTTATGAAGAAACCAGTCAGAAAAGTGAGACGTGCAGTACGCCGACATTTCAAACGATATGGAAAGGGTCGTGGCAAAGGGGGTCGCAGACGCCGTATGCATGGTAGGGGTATTACTGCTTTCCTCACGTCCTTAACTGATATAGTCTTTGAGGAAGTTCTTATCGGAGGCAAAGGTCGGGGTCACAGGCGGACCTCCGGTAAGGGAAAAGGGCGGAGGGGCAACCCTAGGGACGCTTCTGGCAATACTATGAAGTGTCATACATGCGGCAGCACAGAGCATTTGCGCGATCAATGCCCGAAAGGGAAAGGAAAGGGATCCGTACATTTGGCTCAAAATTCTTTTATGGATGACATAGACTACATTGACTACGAGTTTTACGTCAATCCAGAAGCGGCTCCCGCCGCGGGCTCCTCCACGTACTACGTGATGGCCCGCTACGCTGAAGTGACCGTAGCCCTGGAAGACTACGCAGTGACCCTCTTCGACGAGTTCCACGGCTGGGACGAAGTCGACGAGGTCGCGTTCAATGCTTGGTTCGGTCTTCCAGCGGGGCCACCCGCCGACGACGAGATCTCCGAAGCTGAGACCGTCCCGGCGACCGAGGAAGAGCTCACCGCCGCGCTGGCACCGCAGGTGATTGGCATGCCGTTGCTGCCAGATCTTCCGCGAGCTGGCTCGGAAGCGGGAGACGCTGATGACGAAATGCGGGGCCATCCCGCGTATTCTGACTCCGAAGAGGCCGAAGAGGACTATAAGGACATGCTCCAAGAGCAGGTCGCAGAAGCAATCCGGCTCCTGAGTGCGCCAGCACATCAGCAGATAACCATGAACGACCTGCTGTCGCGCCCAGGGGCCGCACGGCTGCGTCCATACCTGGATTCGGACATGTCGGCACCTCAGATGCTGACAGCACTCCAGGCTCTAGCGGGGTCACCCGCCGAAGTGACGCCAGCCGCAGCAGCGGGGCCACCCGCTTGGTCTATGGATGTATTCATGCAGGGCTGCGACCAGATGGACCTCAACGACCTCACGATGGAGCAGCTAAACGACATCGGGTACTTCCGAAGCCCGTATCAGCACGTATTCATGGTCCAGGACAGCTCAGAGGACTCGGAGGACATGCGCTATGCCAAGAGGGACAGACGACCATCGCCTCCCCGAGACTCAGAGCATGACGATCAAAGGCCCATGGAACGTGGTAGTGCGTCAGCGGGGCCAGCCCGCAGGAGGAGCCGTTCAGCTCCCCGACGCCCTACACATGATGCATCGGGCTACCCGTACAGTACGGAGCACTCCGTCGGTGTATCCGCTCAGTACGTGCCGGAGTGGTACATCAATTGGTACCCCGGCTACTCGATGGACGTGATCCGCCACTGGTATTCTAAGGAGTACTGCACCAAAAGGGACGAAACTGGCATGATAATACGTACCAAGGGTGGCAAGACCAAAACGCCAGAGGCTTGGGACAAAAGGGCTAAGAAACAGGAGATCATCAACGATCGCAAGACATACAGGAAACAAGTATGTCAGTGCGAGCCCTTCAAAGGTCACATGCGCAGTTGTCCAATGGACCGCCCCTCCAGGAGTCCTCATCACGGTGAGACCCCGTGGAATTGGTCTCATGGAGATGACGCTGGCAACGTCCATGATCCTAACAAGGAGGTCCCTGGAGGAGGAAAGCGCATCACAGAAGCCGATCGCGTCCCTATGACCGAAGAGGTTGCCAACACTGTCAGGGAAAATTGGGTACAGCTTCCCAATGACCATCGCCTCAAGGAATGGAACCGCCGATTCCATAAAGAGGCGGGGTCACCCGCAGGATCCAGCAAAGAAGCGGGGTCACCCGCAGACGCGGCGCCAGCCGCTGGGTCCGCGGACGAAGATTGGATAGCTGTTGCATCTGCTGCCGGGTCCGCCGCCGGCACTGACCACACCGAACTGAATGAAGAATGGGCGGCGGAAGACGGCTCAGAGAATCCATTCCCTGATGGATGCGCCTGCTGGTACTACAGCTCCTCGGCGCAGAAGTGGTTTTGCACGAGGGTAATTCACCGCCACGAAAATGGCAAGTACAAGCTGGCCATAAAAGGTACTGCCGACATCGACCAGATGAGGCAGATCATCCATGATCATGGCCAGCCAGAAGGCCCTCCTAAAGACCCTCCTGGTCCACAACCAGGCAAGGGCAGCAGACCACCTCCAAGACCTGAAGCCGACTCCTCGTCTTCACCGACTCCTGCAAAGAGGCGCCCGTCCAAGAGCCCCGAAGGCACACAGGGGCGGGCGAAGGCCAGAGGGATCGCCAAGACGGACGACCCTGAGCAGGGAGATCCTCCCGGCCTGTCCGTGACGGAGAGGAGGAAGGCTTTTGCTGGACCATCGACCCCGATGCCACCGGCGACCCAAGGCGATGTCAAGGACGAAGTTCGCGACAAGCCTAAGGCAGCTTTCCGAGGTGACTGGACTCCAACTCTGCATCAGCCGCGCCTTGCACCACGACCAGGTTCGGCACGAATGAAAGCACAGCCGAAGCCCGAAGCTGGGATGAGGTCGGCGCGGGCAGAAGCAGCCGCCAAGGCTAAGGAGGACAAGGGCTCTGCGGGGCCACCCGCTAAAGCGGCGCCAGCTGCAGCAGCGGGGACACCCGCAGAAGGCACTCTCTCAAGAGAAGAACGCTTCAAAGTCCTCAATGAATTTGGCGACCGACAGAAACTAGCCGATGATGCAGTGGCTGACCAAGGTCACCCGCACCCTGGCGCGGAGTCATCCACTGGAGCTGCCTCGTCAGCCGCAGGCTCTGCGGGGCCACCCGTTAAAGCGCCGCCAGCTGCATTAGCGGGGCCACCCGCACGCTGGCAGCCAGCAATGTCTGTTCTTAGGAACATCCCTCTGGGAGCCATGGAATATTGGCAAGGCATTGAAGGCAAAGGCCCGAAGCGCACCATAAACCCACGAGTCACTCGAGACGATACAGACCGATACGAGGTCACTAATTGCCCTGATCGTCGTAACTTCGAGTGCCGCAACGACTGGGAACGTGAACAACAAGACGTGGGAAATATGTTGCGAGACAGGCCGCCATTGCGCGTCGCGCAGCATAAGGCAGAACTCATGAAGGTCATGGAGAGGTTCGGCATGGATCCGACTCTGCCGCGCGATGGGCAAATGACCAAGGTGTCAATATGGTTCTCTACAGCCCTACGCCATAGTCCGTATTGGAAGGACGGATTCAGCCGACACTTCGAAAAGATTAGCACTTTCGATCCATGCGATGGCTGGGTTGTTGTTGACGATCTGCTGACAAACTGGACTGAAAATGATCAGTGGAAAGGCTATCGTGAATGCACGAGGTGCTGATCAAGGGCAGGCCCCACACGTCATACGTGTATTGGGTGCTGCTAAACTGCTGTGAGATGATTGACCATCACGGCATGCAGAAGGGCAGGCTCCAGATGAAGTGCGTTGATGACAGCATGCTGCTGCCTCCCAGGTTTCGACCAACGGCACGCAGGCCACAGTACTTCATCAGAGCCACGAACGGCCACAGCAGTCCAGGCATCCACTGTCCCGAGTCGCTTTATAAGCCGATCACAACATGGATGAAAGAACCAGACGACCCAGTATATTTCATCCACGGGACACAGTGGGAGTATGTCAAGGACATCCTTGCTAATGGCCTTTCATGCCTCGCACAGGACAACCCTAAAAGGAAGGGGGGGCGCCAATTTGTACACGGCTGCCCCTACCTCCCGGGCGACCCGAGGATTCAATCGGGCATCCGTCCTGACTCGGAGGTGCTCATATTCTGCAGCATCAACAAGATGCTGTCCAGTGGCTTTTCCCTATGGAGGTCAGCAAATGACATCGTCATGACACGGGGCCACGACGGCCGTATACCGCCCGATCATATCCTCCAGATTGTGAGCATTGCGAAATATCGGGTCGGTGAAGCCTGGAGCAATCCGCTGGCTTATGACAAGTCGCGGAGGCGGGGCCAACCCGCGGACAGGATTCGCACCGATGACTACCTGCCACTTAAATTATGTGACAGAACTCTGGGTGTAATGGAAGATCACGCCATGTACCTAAAGGGCTGGTCTAAGACGGACGGTCGCCCATTCAACTTGATCATGACCGAGCAAGATGTTGCTCCACGACCGTACGACACACAGACGGTCCTCATGATAAATGCCCAGGAAGACGAGGTCATGCCTGAAGCGGGGCCACCCGCAGGTGCGGGGACACCCGCGGTAGACACCTCGGACGGTTCATGGCAACAAGTGGTCACACCAGTAGCAACGGTAGCATCTCCTTGGAGGCCGGATCAGCAGGCATGGGTCCAGGCCCTCAACAGCTACTTGACACCAGCCGACGTTTCTGGACTGACCGATCAGCTATATCGTGCTGACCCGTGGGCAGTGCATACAGGTATCCAAGACGCACAGCAGAGGAACCTGCGCACTCCTGCGGGGCCACCAGGCGTCCTAGGACCACAGCCACAACGCCCTCCGCAGCAGGCTGGAGGTGCGAGGTTTGTCCCTATGGGCGGCTCAGATGGTGGCTCGCCGTTTCGGACTCCGCCGTCTGAAACGAGCGAGAACAGCTTGTGGCAAAGACTCCAGGCGATTCGCGGGAATCCGGCACTCGCAGCAGCACTCCAAGCAACCGCTCCCTTTGGCACTCCGAGGGGTAGTGACGGAGGAGTGGCTGCGGGGTCACCCGCCGAGCGAACGCCTGCGGAGCCACCCGCTCAAGCGGGGCCACCCGCTGACGGACAGCAAGGTTCAGACTACGAACGTCGGGCAGCCAACTTAAGAGCACAGGCTACTTTTCTGCAGCAACAAGCTGATAGAGTGCCCAGCCTGTTGCGGAACCGCAACATAGATGTTACGAATCATGGCGACTTTCGGCCTCTCTGGAGCTGGACTTCTGAAGATGCTCCAAATGCTGATCCCACGAATCCATATCGACAGGTGTTTATTCCAGGAATAGCATCACACCCAATATATGGATGGGACAATCACGGTCCAGCAGAGGCAGGCCATGGACGCGCCGATGTACCCGGAGTACTACGCGCAGATGAATAACACTCCTATGATTGCGGGGCCACCTGCGAACGAATACACTCGGAATCTAGCCAATGAGATGTTTCGTTTGCAGTTTACACGAGCGGTCGATGCGCAGTCTATGCCGCACTACGCCTACATGCCCACGCCGACGGACCCCGAGACCGTAGTTCAGCCAGCTGGTCTCGCGGTGCCAGCCGCTATGGGCAACGTGCCAGACTACATCCGCGACGTGCACAACACGCAGCAAGCGATACTGGCATCTAGGCAGCAGGCTCGGGACAACACCAGGCTGCGCCAACGACGCGCGATCCAGAGAAGGATTGAGCGTGAGACCCAAGCGGGGACACCCGCAGAAGCGGGGCCACCCGCTGAACGGCCAGATAGACGGCCGCCACCGACGCCATATCGGGAGGGCGAAACCACTTTCGAGCGCCAAGCTCGGACTCGCCCTGACGTGCCTGCTCCAGTCATTTCAGACTACAACTTCACACAGTGCCCAATCTGTATGGACAACTACGAGATGGGCACTACAGTGTGGAGACTGGCGTGTGGGCACTTCTTTCACGATATATGCTGGGATCGTGTCGCACAGCAGCACGTCCGCAATCAGCGGCCAGGTGCGCCGAATGAAGCCCCCTGCGCTGTATGTCGTGGGCCGGGCATAGTTATAGCACACTTCCCGCATGCTGGACAGCGCGACGCTGAATCAGAACAAGCGCGCCAGCAGGAAAGGTACGTGGCAGATGCCCGGGAAATGCGTCGGCTACGTGAAGCAGTGGAGGCACTGGAGGCTCGAGCCGCACAATCGGCGGAGCCATCCGCACGTGCCCCAGCTGCACAGGCATACCCCTGGCCAGCGCCAGAGCAAGGCATTCAGATGCCCATCCTGCCTACGCTTCGAGCGCAGGAGCCCCCAGCTGCGGGGCCACCCGCTGAAGCGGCTCCCGCCGCCCAAGCGGGGCCACCCGCAAATGGACCTCCAAATCCAGGTTTCCTGAGGGCAATGGAGGCCAACATCAGGCGGAGTGGCAGGAGCGGAGGCGGGACTCGAAGGCCAACTGGATCAACCAGGACCTCGCGAGTGGCAAGCCCGGTCAGCGCCAGGAGCCGGGCAAGCGCTGAGAGCGCAGAGGCAGCCCAGTTCCATACCGCATTCATGATCGATACAGAGGGGCTGACCTACGCACGTGACGACACGGACACGCTGCCACCAGGAGGTGAATGGATGTCCACGCTATCTGCGAATTATTGGGTTCTTGAACAGGAACCAATTACCGTGGAAGAGCGCCGTCAGTATGAGCAGATGTGGTGCACCGAGCTAACCATGAGTCAATGGGTTCTTGAACAGCGCCTGTTGAAAGGTACGCTCGGTTCGCAGATCACGTACCACACCAATGACCATGGGACAATGGCTCTGGCAGCGCGCAATGGGACATTCTTTCCTGACGAAGACGGAATGCCCTGCATCTCGTTCATGCTAGACGTTGGTTCCAATGTGAACATCATTGGATCCAATGCGGCGCGAACCTTCCAGGAGATTATGGCCAGGTACAATTACCGACCTGCCATATGCACCCTGAGCAAGACCCTCTACATCAATGGTGTTGGTGAGGGCGCTGCGATATGTCGGAAGATGGGCAACTTCAAGATCGGGGTACAATATGCCAATGAGGCAAGCCCCCGTATCGAGGAGTATGCCTCCAACATCGCAGAAGGCTCGGGTGCCAATCTCCCGGCCATCTGGGGCCTAGGAGCCATGGAAGCACGTGACACGATCATCGTGCTGAAGCCAGGCTACCAGAAGGTTATCTTCCCCAGCGGTGACTACACCCTGAAGCTGGGAAGAGGCGCCAAGGTCCTGAAGGCGAAGAAAACTCCCTCGGGACATCTCGCGATTCCCTGCGGTTTGTATGACGGGGCTAAAAGCCAGACGGTCACGAACACCTTCACAATCCGCAGCAGTCGAGATGGCTATACCGAGACGGAGAACGAAGAGGACCCCGTCAGTGCGGGGCCACCCGCCGAAGCAACAGCGGGGCCACCCGCGACGGGACAGTCCATGACCGTCACGACCGATACGTACATTGTCGAGCCGTACATCGACAAGCAGCTCCTGGAAGACACGACCCGTTTGATCGTGGACAGGACGCTGAACAGCTGGTGGGAGGGCCAACAGTGTCCCGAAGGGACCTGGCCACATATGAAGGATGCTCTGAAGTCTAAGATATTCTGGGCAGTCCAGGAGGCGGTGAATAAATGGACACCTGAGGACCAAGCGGGGCCACCCGCGTCACCGCCACCACCACCAAGCTACACGGGCGGAGGTTCGTCGGACTCTGCGGGGCCAACCCGCGTGGAGATCGTGAGCGTAGCCACACCAGCGACTCCTGCGGAGCCATCCGCTAACAGCATGCCTCCGAGTCAGACGGCAACGTGGTCACACGACCGCCGCTGACGGGGGCAGGCGGGCGCGCCGGCGGCGCTCGCTTGCGAAGAGAAGCCGAATACCGGCCTCCTCGCTACATACGTTGGCCGCGCTGAGGCCCGAGAGGAAAAATATCATTCAAAATGTCTTGTCATCGAAGATATTCGCACAGCTTGCGCTGAACTCCGAACCCGTGGATATATATGCGACCGGATTACCCATAATGAGGTAATGACTTCAACTGGAACACAGTATTTGGGAAATTTGTTGGCAGGAGACTACAATATGTTGTGGGTGGCCACACCCTCTGATTGGTACGTTCGTACTCCAGGAAAGAGGGCGGGACCACACTATCAACGTATACAAAATCTCCTGATCAAAGCGCGTGCTCTGAGGATGCAGATTGTTATCCTGGGGCCACCCGGGTATTTCTGGAAACAGGGTCCGATCAAAGATGTTATCGAAGATTTGAAGCTAAGCATTATACGAATGAGACTCTGTCATTTCGGTATCAAGTTTGACCGATCCAGTAAATATCCCAGTGGTTCTTATATACAAGTTGCTACATCTTGTCCTCATATACCGATAAACTTATGGAAATGTACTTGTGGCTCACACAAGGAGCATGATTTGGATTGGTATGGCCAAGATCAGCAACGTGCCGAGTTTCGGCATAAAACTTTGGCTATCATTATTGCACGCTTCCTTGATCAACTCAATAAAGCCAACATGATCAGGAATGAGCGGAGTGCGGTGCACCTCAGTGTGTGTACTCGCGTTGACAAAAAGGTAAGACACTACGTCCAATGTCCACAACAGGGCCCTCAATGGGACCATGTTGTTCGTAGAGTCACGACTGACCTGGACACGAATAAGATTGTTCAAGATATCAGAATCCAGGATCAGGCAACTGGGTACAATTATGTAGCTCCATTACCTGATGGGGTTACAAACATCAGTACTCGGTTATACTGGGAGCCTCCGGCTCCAGTTCTTCACGGCGACGGTGAGTCGCGAAGGCCACGCCCAAAGCGTGTGACGATCGACGATGACGATCGATCTCCTCCCCCTTCGATTGAGCGTTGCCAAACGCGACCCACCAACAACTTTCCTGAAATTCCGCCATTTCCTGACTTAGCAGCGGATTCCTCCGCAGCGGATCTCTCCGCGGAAACTGCGTTGCCCACTGATGCCAGGATAAAACAGAAAGAAAAGCAGAAAGCTGACAAAGAGGCCGGCATCAAACCGAAGAAAATCCCGAAGAAAGTGGAAGACGGTAACGACGACTGTGGAGAGGACCTCAAAGGGCTTGACTGCTCCACATATTTCAACGACGTTCCTCTTGACGACTCGGACTCGGACAGCGAATCAGAGGACATCTTCATGATGTTACCGGCGGGGCAACCCGCTGACTCACATGCTGATGTCTTCTCGATGGTCCAGTCATTATGCTACGGCAGAAACAATCAAGTGGACATGCTTGAATTATGTGGGGGCAAGGGTGGTATATCCATATTAGCCTTCAAGAGGGGACTCTCGTCAGGCGGGAACCTTGACAAGATATCTATGGTTGACCTTGGAAACTCGGAAGTACAAAGAGCAGTCCTCCACTACCTCAAGACTTGCTTTGTCAAGATCACGATTCTGCAGCCAAGCTGCAGAACTACTGGACTTCCTTCCTATTTCAATGCACAGGTCAATCATGATACGTGGCTTAAACACCACAAAGAGGACCTGCCTCATATCACGTTCTGTGGAACAGTCGCTCTATTACAAGACGACCTAAGACGTTTCTTTCTCAGGGAACAACCAATGGGCACGTGGGTGGATGAGATCCAGCCATGGAAGGAACTGGCACAACGCAAGGTCACTTGCCAAACGATTATTGATCAGTGCACGACTGGTCTCAAAGATTCATTTGGACAATACATCCGCAAGCCAACACAGATGATGGCAAACAAAGAAGAGTTGTTGGCACCTTTCAGAGGCAAGCGTTGTCCAGGTAATCATGTGCACGCCAATGCTTGCAACAAAGAACTAGCAAGGGCGGCACAGTATACCTACATAATGCAGTCACTGATCGTTGATGCGGTGCAAATCGCCAAAGATCTGTTTGCTTACGGTCGCGATCCATTCGCGAATCGCGAACGCCGCTATGCGTTCGTAACAAACAGTGCTGGCTACGACTTGGACGACCCAACAATCCGGAGACGCCCAAACGGAGAAATCTGGCGACCACCACCTGGCGGTCTTGGGTGCCATGGCTGTGTGGACAACAACTACAAGCAATCACCAAAGCACAGCAGGGATCCGAAGATGTGTCGGTGGTATGATGTTGAACCATACTACTGGGACTGTCCAAGCTGTAAGAAGGAATATCAGAAGAGTAATCCTCACCACACCAAGATATCTGGCCAATGCAGATTCGCCGAAAAATGGAAGCTGCCAGATAACTTTGGTCAGCCGCGCCCGGCGGGGCAAGCCGCTCCTGCGGCGCCAGCCGCGGAAGCGGCTCCAGCCGCAGAAGCGGCGCCAGCCGCAAAAGCGGCGCCGGCCGCGAGAGCGCGCATACGCGCGCCTAGGCCGCCACGGCCTGGTGAGGGCGATCCAACCGCAGGCGCCAGCAGCCATGACATCACCAGAGCCGAAGGGGCTAATGGTGGCAACACTGGCGCTGGCAGCTCTGACGATCACCGTAGACTGCCACAAGTTGCAGCAAGGCGCGGACGCATGGAGGGAGGAGATCCTCCACCACCGCCGCAGCCTCAAGCAGAGCCGAGGCCAAGGCCAAGGCTCCCTGATTGGACTCGCTTCGACGTTCAGCTCAGCCTCCAAAACCTGCGCAGCTTTGACCCAGCTGTAGTGCAGCGAGAACTCCGCAAACTCCACTTGAGATGGTTTCATGCCAAGGAGCCAAAAATGCGGATGATTCTAACCAAGGTTGGTCTGGGTGAAACCCGTTTGAGTCTGATCAAAGGCATTTGCGACTCGTGTAGAGAATGTCGAGCCTGGGACAAACCAGGCAACACGGTGATGCCTTCTGTGTCACTGCCAGGACGTTTCAACGAGGAAGTCGAATGTGATCTTTTCTTTTACAAACAGGAACATATTGTTTTTCACATCATCGACCGTTGTATTCGCTGGGCAGCTGGCACAGAGATTCCTGATAAGACCATGCATACTGTTCTCGATGCCTATCACACAACTTGGATGCAACATGGCCCTGCTAAAATCTTATACTCCGATGGGGAAGGAGCACTGAATAACGATACAGCAAAGGCCATCCTTAAGGCTAAGGGAACAGAGCTTCGTATCCGAGCGCGTGGCCAACACGCCACGACTATCGAAGCTAGGAACGGCATCCTGCGACACCTCATACACGTGATGGGAGAAGAATTGAATATATTAAATATTCCTCTGAATTTCACTCGTCTTTTACATGAAGCCTTGTTTGCCAGCAACGCATTTACCTTCTACAATGAAGTGTCTCCGTACAATGCGCTGTATGGCAGACAACCAGCTATGCTTCCCGATTTCCCTGTCTTGGATCATGATCAGTCCGCTGAATCATCAGATCACTCAAGGGAGGAAACAATCAGGAGGGTTAGTCTGGAGGCAATCACGCAGGCCACTGCGGTTGCCAAGACGAACAGGGCTCTCCGTACGAAGACTACTGCTACGGGTGAATTTCACTACAAAGAGGGAGATCTCGTGGACTATCATCGCCCGACCACCACGAAAGACGACTGGGGTGGATGGAGTGGTCCATACCCGGTCATCCGCAACGAACCTGACCGAGGCCAGGTCATCGTGAAGGTCGGTAGTCGCGAGGTGCGAGTACAGTATCCTGACACACGACACACGCTGTACATCGAAGCACTTATGGTCCGCGAGATAGGATCGGACAATACGGCCCTTCGGACAGTATTGGCCTTTATTGCCGGTCTGCCAGCGGGGAAACCCGCCATGACTTTCGGATATCTACCAGCGAAACAGGGTCGGCTGCAGATGACTGCTGCGAGCCGACTTTCGCCTAAGGTGCACTTGGCTCTTCAGTACCTCATACGCAACTACTTTCGTATTGAAAACGTTGTTGCTGTACGACTTGCCAAGAGCCTGACGAAGTTGCCTGCTGCACCCTATGCAGACAGCTGTACACTAGTGCACTATGATAATGATGTGACCCCTGGTTTTCATTACTATGAAGCTGATGGCACTGCCTTGAACATCTACGACATCACAGGATCTACACACTCACGCATCATCCAGTGTCTTAAATCCAGGAAGCCGCCTGCTGGATTTGACCGAGACCTCACTAAGTTTGAGGAACTCGCTGATGGTCCACCACCAAGCGAGTCACCTCCAGCAGCTGCTCCTGAGCAGCCTCCTGCGGAGAACGATGGTCGGCTCCCGACCATCATAGAGGAAACAGAAGAAGATCTGGATGCCTTTGTCTTGAAGTCGTGGTATGCTGAACTGATGGATGACAGAACACTCCTTGAAGCTGACACAGAAGAAGTCATGCATACAGTTCCCACATACATGACAGACACACAGTGTGTGTTAGTCTCTACGACCTGTGAAGATGTGCAAGGCCACTTGCCGGAGCGGGGTCACCCGCCAGGATACGACATGGACACTTCTTACTACGTTCCTTTATGCTCCACGGATCCGGATAGCAAATATGATCTGGACTCCGATGAGCACGGGAAGTACATCGAGCTCTGCTTCACAGCAGACATGTCCAAAGTCGTCCTGTCCGAGCAGCAACGCCGATTGTTGGATGACAGCAGCGTCACAACTATGCGAGTATACGTTAGTGCTGCCTCCAAACGTGCCGTGGTCGTCAAGGAAGACGATCTACTCACGAAGGCCGACATCCAAGCAAATCCGGTCAAAGTTTCCAAAGCCCTTTACACAGAATTGAAGACTTGGCTTGACAATAAATGCTTTCAGGTGACTGACTTGAGCAAAGCGTCTAACATCATGACTTCACGCTACGTATACAAATGGAAGTTTGTCAAGAACGAAAAGGGCGAAATGGAAAGGACGATCAGGTTGCGCTTGGTACTCCGTGGCTTCATGGACCTTGAAGCCTTTGATGTCGAAACCTTCTCTGGCACGGCAAGGAGGTCAAGCCAGAGACTGCTCGCAAGTTCTGCTGCATGCAACAAAGCTTGGATCATCGCTTCCCTGGACATCAACATGGCTTTCTTGAAGGGACTGACCTATAGCGAGCTCGCCGCGGCAACGGGCGAGAAAGAGCGTGTGGTGTGCTTCACACTACCTCCTGGGTCAGCAGCTGTCCTTCGCACACTGCCAGGCTTTGAGTCATATGACGAATCAAAGCATTGTCTTCGGTGTCTGAAGCCGGGGACGGGCACGAAGGATGCTCCCAGGGCATTCTCGTTGAAGCTCAGGTCCATCACTAGGAGCTTTGGGCTACAGCCTACTTCATACGACGAAGAGTTCGAGATGAGCCCAAACCTCTTGACAGCCAAACACGTTGATGACATCAATATGACTGGGAAGGAAGATGCTATTGACAAGTATGTCAAGTGTGTTGAAGATACGTTTGGAAAGTGCAAACTGAACAAGCACACATACACAAACTGTGCCGTTCGGTATAACAAGACCGATGATGGGAGCGTCACTCTTGATCAGGACGAATACATCAAACAGCTTCGTCCTATCACACATCCAGAACTCACAGGAGCTGATCCTGAGAGCAAAGCGACAAATACGATTTCTGATATGTTCGTCAGTCTTCGTGGCGCTCTAGCCTATGCGTTGATCACGCAGGTATGGCTGATGGTCTATGTTGTCTCACTACAACGTATCCAGGAACCGACAAACATCCAGGTACGACGACTAAACGCGGTTACCAGGAAACTACAGGCAGGTCCGAAGAAGATCGTGTATCAAGCTATGACCCCAACAGGAGAAGTCGACCTGCATAGCGATTCTGGCTATCGCCGTCTCAATGGAGATGAAGACGACGAAGTCAAAGGCTATGGTATCCGCGGGGCTAACCTGCTGAGGCGTGGCCACGCGCAAGCGGGGAAACCCGTCGTGCACCTGGTGGACGCATACTGCAAGTCTCATCGACTGCAGGTGCGTTCGAGCTACTCTGCGGAAACACTGGCAGCAGCCCACAACTTGGAAGACTGCTACCCGACCATTGTAACGCTCCACGAGCTACACTCGGGACCATTGACCCCCACACAGTTAAAGAACATATTGGAAATGGGTGGTCTATGTATCAAAGTCACTCTGACTATTGATGCCGAGTCTGTCTTCAAGTCTTTGTCTAGCAAAGATCTGAAGAAGCCCACAGAATGTACTCTGCTTGGGCACATTAGCTGGATCCGCCAGATGATGGAGCGCGGAATCGTTGAAAGCGTTCAATGGTGTGACACGCGGGATATGACTGCCGATGGTCATACCAAAGGTAGTATTGACCGCGCGTTGCTCCTACAAGTAATGGCCGGCCAGCAATCCTTCAAGCACGAGCTGAAGAAACATGCACCGTATAGGGCGGGCAGGTCGTCTCAGGACGGCCCTGCCTCCCGAGCTAGCGGGGAAACCCGCGTGCAGGTGCGCTCTAGTAGCGAGGAAACTCGCCGGTAGCGAGGCTACTCGCGCGCCCTTGCCTTGTAGGCAGCCGCTGCTGCTCAGCACTGTTTTTCCGCGTAATGTAGAAGTGCGGTGCCTGCTCGTCTCCTCCCCCTCCGACTTTAAACGGAGAAGGTTAAAGGCGAGGTATCAATCGAGCATGTACCGCTGCCGTGCCTGGCTCAAGCCGGGCCCGGCCAAATATATGACTGTGCCTCACCGAGGCGCACGACTGGTATCTGAGATCGGAAAATACCTTTTCCATTGAAGATGCCTCTTCTATCCTTTACTCCAGATCCCATGCTTCGTCTCGCTCTCTTGCTCATGCGATATGAGCCAAAGCCTGGGATATGGCAACGCTTGAAGCGTAACGCATACCTAAGCTTACCAGCATGTTTTCGACTGGGCCGGGCTTCCAGGGGATAGGTTCGGGGAGGGGGAATCGGAGGGTGAAAGACGGGGTCTGCAACAGGGGGTCTTCAATGGGGACTGAATGGCCCATGTATGCTCAATGTATCGCTCATGTATGCGATCGGGAACGATTGGCATCCAATGTTGGTGGTCATGGAGGGCCAGTCGTTCGTG
>CAUYUJ010020315.1:518131-533131 GCA_963575745.1 Prorocentrum cordatum | reverse complement strand
GGTGTGCCGACTTCTAGACGCTTCGTGTATCCCCACCAACTTGAAATTCGCCGTTTTGGTGCTGCACCTCTGCCAGTGGCCCTTCCTGGTCCACCGCGTCTCTTGAGCCGCAGCGTGGCTCGCTCCCGCGCGCTCTTGTGCGGATTTTAGGCCGTTGCTTGTTTGCCGCGTTTCTTGACGGCGCCTGGCATCCCTGCGCGCTCGCGAAACAAAAATCCCAGCTTCCGTACCCTCTCTGGCTCAAGCCTCTGGCTCAGACCGCTGTGGCTCGAGGGGGGCCAAGCCGGCTTGAACGCCCGGTGGCCCGGGTTGGCCCCGATCTCGCCCGGCCAGGTGGGCGCTGAGACGGGTCCCCGGGTCCCTGTCCTGGCGCCCGCGGGTGATGGAGCTGCCAGCGGCGGCGGCGGCGTGCCGACGGCGCCAGCGGGCGGCTGCCTGGGCTGCCCGCGTCGCTGGCGCCGCCGCCCCTGCTGGCGCTCCGCAGCCGCCGCGGGCACCGCCGGCGCCGCGGGGGCGGCGGGCGCCAGGGTCGCCGTGGGCGCCGCGGAGGGCGCGGGCGCTGCGGGTGCCGCGGGCGTCGCGGGCGTCGGAGGTGCCGCGAGCGTCGCGGGCGCCGCTTGCGCCGCGGGCGCGGCGTGCGCCGCGGCCGCCGCCGGCGCAGCCAGCGCGCGGGTGCCGCGGGCGCCGCGGGCTCCGCGGGCGCTGCGGGCGCCGCGGGCGTCGCGGGCGCCGCGGGCGCAGCGTGCCCCGCGGGCGCCGCTGGCGCCGCGGGCGCGGCAGGCGCTGTTGGCCTCGGGGGCCGTCCGGTCCGCCTGGCTCGGCCACTGCCTTGCCCCCAGGGCTCACGTCGGGGCCGTCGCCGGGGGCTGGCGCGGAGGGGGCGGCAGACGCGAGGCGACGGAGGCCGCGGCCACCTTGACGGAGCGATCGAGAGCCGCGCGCTAGGGAGCTGCACGACCGGAGCTCTCGAGCCGGATGGATCCGATGACGCCCCCCCCCGCTTCCCACGCTTATTTTCGATCTGCTTGCGGCGATCAGCCGCCAGACTTGGGGGGGCCGCTGCGACGATGAGGAGGACTTGGGGCGGGAGTCGATCGCTGGATCGCGGGAACGAATACCAGGAGGGCCCACCCCGCGAGCCCCCGCTCCCGAGGCCAGCGAGGGGCCACGAGGTGAAACTCGGTCGCAGGGAGATCGCCGCCCTGTCCCCGAGCTTAGGGGGCGGCAGAGTGGGTCTGGATCGGCTCGCCCCCGATCGAACATATCCACGTTGCGGCTGAATCGAGATCGGGGCGATCTCCCGGCCCGCCCGCCCCCCCCCCGGATAGCCATGAAGCCTCTCTTTCGCTTGCTTTTGCGGCGATCAGCCGCGCTTCTCCGTGGAAGCCGATGAACGCTTCGCGTCGTGACGACGCACTTGCGGCGATCAGTCGCGCACCTGGGGTAGAAGAGGAAGAGTTGGCGCCGTTATCTTTGCCCGATGGGGCACTTGGGGAAGCAAGTGACGTCGGCATCGCTCCCGCCGTTCCCCTATCGACCCATCCCAATCCTGGGGGGGGGGGGGGGGGGCGCAACTCCGACGCGGCCCATGGCGCGGAGACGAGGGCGGTGCATTCGAGACGACAAGTCGCCTGCCTGGGGGGGGGGGCTCACGCGGGGCGCTCGCGAGGATCGGTCGCCTTCTCAAAGGGGTTCCGCGCGGGACAATTGCGACGATTAGACGCCCGTCTTAGAACGACTGCCCAGCTGCGGAGGAGGCGGGGGAAGTTGGCGCCGCGCAGCTGTATTCCTGGAGCGTGCAATGCCCCTCTGCGCCGTCGGCCCGCAACGGGCGCCCCTGCACGAGCGCGGCGCGCCCTCCCGCCGACGAAGCCGACGGCGCCGAAGACGGCGCCGACGACGCCGACGCCGACGGCGACGCCAGCGCTGGCGCCGGCGCCGACCCCGACGCCGACGACTCCGGCGACGCCGACGCCGACGACCTGGGGGCGGACGCCGACGCCGACGCCGACGACGCCGACGACGTGGACAACCGCGGCGCTCACGACGCCGACGCCGACGCCGACGACCTGGGGGTGGGCCGCCCAGGGGAAGCGGCGGATTTGCCGTCGCAGACGCGAGACGACGGAGGCCGCGGCCATCCAGCCCCACCTTTCCGCGCCCCCTCGAGCCGGATCGAGGCGCCGCCCTCTGCAACAGCCAAGGGGCGACGGCGCGGCGGCCGGCGCGCGACGCGCGCCTCTGCCTGAAAGCGGTTGCGCGCCGGGCCTGGCCCCGAGAGCCCGCGATGCTCCAGCTCCGTCGCCGCCCGCGGGGTGGAACCTGGCGCTCGACGTCGACGGCTTGGCGGGGTCTGACAGGCGGCAGACGACCGACGACGCCGTCGCTGACGACGACGCCCACGCCGATGTCGACGCCGACGCCGACGCCGACGACGACGACGACGCCGACGCCGACGACGCCGACTCCGACGCCGATGACCTGGGGGCAGCGCGCGTCGGAACAGATGCCGGGGGCGCCGGACGAGTAGGAGAGGGCGACCACCCGCCCGCGCACCTTCTCGAGCGACCCTGCGCCGGCGAGGGGGCTGCGCACGGAACATTCGACGTTACTGACGCCCTGCCCCCCCAGAGGCCGCGGCGCGGGGCAGCGCCGGGAGCCGCGCGGGGGCGGCTCGCCGGCTACGTCCACCGGCAGGCGCCTGGAGGCCGCTTCCCGGACGTCGCGCCTTCTTCGCGGCCCCCGCCCTCTGGCGCTTATATCGTTGGCGGAGGGGGCCCGGCAGCGCTTGTCCGACGCTGGCGCGGCCATGCTTCCGGACGCGCGCAGGGGGCCCTGCCCGCTCTGACGAACTGTTCGACGACGTCGACGCCGAACCAATCGGCGACCGTTGCTTATTAGCTGAGCGGGGCGACTTAGCCGCTTATATGTTGAGTTATATGCAGATATAATTGGCTTATCTTGAAGTGGAACACGACCGAATGAGTACATAGCTGGTATGTGGCTCACATCTGAAATATGTTTGACTTATAAGCCAAATAAGTCGCAGCTAAGTCAAAGCTAAGTCAAAGCTAAGTCGAAGCTAAGTCAAAACATTTTCAAAACATAATTGGTACAGGCGGGCGCATGAGCTACACAGGCTGAGATCCTGTAAGTGCACGATCAGCGTGAGGGGCACGACCACCCGGGAGATTTGCCAAAACCTCGAGCGGGGGTGTAGGCGGGGCTTGGGGGCAAACCCCGACGGAGGGGAAAGACGGCCAAACTCGGACTTCAACGAGGGGGCCGAGCCCACCTTCATTCCTTCCGCGCTATTTCGCTCAAGCGGTTGGCTCGCCACTGATGTTTTGCGCGCATTTCTGGCACGTCGTATCAGCCTTCGCATTCCGGGCGCGTCGTCGACCATGCATTCGTGGCTGTTTCTTCAAAAAAGCGCATTGCCGTCGACACGTCGGCGGCTACGTCTCCAAATAGACGCAGAATCATGCTCTCGCGGAAAGCGCCTCCATTGTCATTGAGCAAATTGCAGTATATTGCCAGAGAATGCGGGGGCGCTGGCTCCGAACAAGACATGCGCAGGGTGCTGAATAAAGGATTGAGCGTGCAAGCGCCGTTCGGCGAACTGTTGCCAACTATCGATGTTGAACTTGTCGACGGAGGTCAATGCCTTGTTTTATGCTGCAACCCGCTTTCGTTGTTGCGTTGTTTGTGCAGCAACAGGAATGGCATTTCAAACGACCTCGGTTTTGCGGACTTGTTTGAGAAATGCTGCAACGGAACATTTTCAATAGTTTTGTACATTGGCAAGTTGCAAGTTGCCGGCCCGCTTCATCCCGACCGCGCACAAGAGCTGCAAGTTATATATGCATGCGCTGCCGCGAATCCCGACGACAGCCACCCCCTCCCCAATTGAAGAATCCCCAGAATTCCCACATAGAAAAAAAACACGAATCCCAGAATGCGAACGCAGGGGCGCCTGGATCCCAGGGCGGCGGACTGGACTGTCAGAGAGCTCCCGAGGTGGGTGAGGTCTCGCGACGAGGGTTGGTGGGCATTGTGTTTCTTCCCCTTTGAGCTCCAGGAGAAAGTGGCGGCTGGCCTCAGCGGCATGGCCACGCAACTTCTGAAACGCACGTTTTTCAAAGAGGGAACGCGTGACCTTGCAGCGGGGATCTTGCCCCCCAACAGACGCGGCGGACGCGCGGAATACACTGGGAGATTGTCTTGCGTGGTGCAAGACGAGGAAGCGCGAGAACATTTTGGTTGGTAAAAGGCGCGTCGGGGCTCAAGGCTTGCATGTGCCGTGGGAACGTTTTTTTTCGGGCGCCCAGGTATAAAATAGAAGGCTCTGCGTATGCTCGACATCTCCAAGACGCTGCGCCATCGCATTTGGATATGCACACGCCACGTTCATTCGCGCGCATGATTGGCGAACTGAAGAGGGCGAAGCCGTTGCTGGCCCGGGGCCGATTCTCAGAAAAAGAAAGAACCTGCGGAGTGAATTACATGCCTCAATCGATTTTGCACGACCCACTTCTAAGTCAGTACCTCAATCCCGTCAAACACACCCACTGGGATTGGATGCGCTGTTTGGTGGCGCCAGGGGGGGCGTGCCAAGTAGAGGTCAATGCTTTCTGTGGCTTTGTGGCCGAATGGGTCGCTGCCAAATAATTTGTTCCAGGATAGCGTTCAGCGTGATGGCTGGTGTTTGAAGGCGCGGGCATGCGAGACTTTATGTCGCGTGCAGGCGCTACTAAAATTCGCCGAGCTGGCGTTAGTTCCAAGCGGGGCGCTGCGAGAGGAGACGCGTTGCTTGCGCCTGATGTCAAAAGTATTGGATATGCTATCTACCCCTGCATGCGCTGTCAGCAACGTTAGGGAAACTGAGGCCACCTTGACCGATCACCACAAGCTCATCAAAGAAGTGCATGGGGTATCTCATGCCGAACCGAAGCTCCATTGCACCCGCCACATCCCTCGCAATATCGATGACGTCGGCGACGCCCTGGCCTGCTTTTCCTCAGAGCGCAAACATAAGTTTGCGAAGACCATCGGGCAACACTCGAGCGGCGAACATTGGGAATACCAAGTTATGAAACGACCTGTGTTGGACGTCCTTTTGCGGTTCGATGGAGAGCTGAAGTCTGAATGGCTAGCAGGTCGCGTGGTGAACGATGACCAGTCTGCGAGTTTGATACAAAAAGCACACGGCATCGCTGACACTTTAGGATTGGTCCAATCATCAACTAAGATGGTCACTGAAATTTGGGAATTGCGACAGAACGTGCATATATTGGTATCAACTCCTGGCGGGCATCGCTTGGGGAAAATCTGTAATTTCGTCGGTGGCCGCCCGATGTTATCTAAATCGCATCTGCATTGTGTACTGTGGGTGCCGCTGTTGTCAAGCCCGGGCGGCGTTTGGGTTCCGAGTGCGATTGGGAAGTGTTGCAGCGCGACGCGCGATGTGGCGCGGGCCACCGCCGTCGCCAGATACCACGACGGGGTCAAGCCGATCGTGCCGCAGCTCCCAGGCGTGAATCTCGCATAAGCACTTGCGCTGGCCTCCCGCCAGATGCGCAAGCAACGCCAAACATCACATCTACATCATCACCCCTCCACATCCTCATGATCCTCGCCGCCCTCATCATCAGCCCACGGGTTTGCCAATGTGGTTGAGAGTTGGCTCGCCACTCCGCGTCGTCCTCATCGTGCTCGTCATGATTCGTGCATTTGTGAGTTGGCTCGCCATTCCGAGCTCCTCTGCCTCGAAACCCACCGGCCCTCTGGGCGTAGGTGGTTCCGGGAGTTTCCTCTTCGATCTTCCCTCCTTCCCCTTCGGGGAGGGGTTTGCCCCTCCTCCTACCCCCCCCCCCCCTGGACTCGGCCGGGGGGGGGGGGGGGTTCTGGTAGTTAGGGCGTTCAAAACGACCTCGGCGAGGAAGCGAACATCATCGGTTTTAGTAGGTTTTGGCTCCATTTTGGCCTCTTGGGGGGGCAGTGCAAATTTGACCCGCCGTCTTCCTTGATCGATCTCCTCCAAGGTGGCCCCAAGAGGCGCCCGGGATGCCCCGAGAGGCGCCGAGATGGCCCTAAGATGGCCCCAAGATGGCCCCAAGAGGCCCCCAAGAGGCCCTCAAGAGGGCCCAAGAGGCTCCCAGGATGGTTCCAAGAGGCTTCCAAGAGGCTCCAAGGGGCCGCCATGGAGCTCCAAGAGACCCCCAAGAGGCCCCAAGAGGCCTCCAACAGGCCCCCAAGAGCCCCCCAAGAGGATCCCAAGCGGCCTCAAGAGGCCCCCCCGAAGCACCCAAGACGCCCAAGAGCCCCCTTGACCGCCAAGAGACCCCCAAGACGTCCGAAGGGGCTTCCACAAGGCTTCCAAGAGGCATCCGAGCGGCATCCAACCATCCACCCAGCGTCATCGTTCTCCTCATCCCTCCTTCGCTCGGTTCCTCGCCACCCCTTCATCTATCCATCTGGCCTCCTCTTCCGCCTCATCCTTTGCATTGGATCGGCTGTCCCTCTCGTTGCTCTCCCACTTCCCTGATCTCTTCAACTTGCCTGGACATCGTTCCTGGATGGGCTGGTGGGGGCGCGCGAAGCGTCGAGGATTCCTTCCCCTCCTTCTCCTCCTCCTCCTCCTTCTCCAAATGCCCCTTCCAATGTGGTTGGGAGTTGGCTCGCCACCCGGCGTCGTCATCATCGTGCTCGTCATGATTCGTGCATTTGGGAGTTGGCTTGCCCCTCCGAGCTCCTCTGCCTCGAAGTCCGCCCCCTCCTTCTCCTCCTCCTCCTCCCCCTCCTCCTCCTCCTCCAAATGCTCTTCCAATAGCCATTTTGGATCAAGCATGGCGTCGTCCTCCGCGGCGACCCTGCCGCCCCGCGACGATGCTGACGCCGACTTCCACGTTCAAATTCCGATGTCTAGCGGCGCTCTGACCGCCCAAGACAGGGACATACTAACATTGGAAAATGGTTGCGCGGCAACAAGAAGAGACAGGCGCGACGGGCGCGGCCGACTTTTCACACTGAAGGGGCCCCAACGCATGCAGGAGCGAGCATACCACCTCGCGAAGGCACTCATAGAGGCGAACGGCCAGGACGGAGGCAGGCGCCCGCGCCCGCCGACGGTCTCGACGCAGGAGCAACCGCGCGAGCAGCAAGATGACGCAGGGTGGCAAACCCAGTCAGGGTGGCAGGATGCTGAGTGGTCTGCTGCTGAGTGGCAGGCCCAGCTATGGTGGCATGCTGACGACTGGTACGGGGCGCAGTGGCACCAGCCGCAGCCATCGGAGAAGCAGGCTGATGCGTGGCCAGCCGAGTCGCTGCAGCAGCAGCAGCTGCAGCAGCGGCCGCAGCAGCAGCAGCTGCAGCAGCAGCAGCAGGCGCAGGAGCAGCATTCCCAGCCACACCACCAGTGGGAACAGACGGTTCACCAACAGAGCGCCGAGCAGCAGCAGCAGCAGCAGCAGCAGGCGCAGGAGCAGCACTCCCAGCCACAGTGGCAGGAGCAGCGCCAGGCGCA
This sequence comes from Prorocentrum cordatum, assembly GCA_963575745.1. NCBI lineage: Eukaryota > Dinophyceae > Prorocentrales > Prorocentraceae > Prorocentrum > Prorocentrum cordatum. Next base: position 525,606 of record CAUYUJ010020315.1, on the reverse strand, counting down.
GGAGCAGGCGCCAGGCGCAGGAGCAGCTGCAGCAGCTGCAGCAGCAGCAGCCGGCGCAGGAGCAGCACCCCCAGCCACAGTGGCAGGAGCAGCGCCAGGCGCAGGAGCAGCAGCAGGCGCAGGGGCAGCACACCGCCAGTGGGAACAGACGGTTCACCAACAGAACGCCGAGTGGCAGCAGCTGATGATGCAGTGGAGGGCGGCGCAGAGAATGGGCGACATCGCGCAGCTGGGGCGACAGAGCTGGGCTTCCCAGGTCCAGGGAATACACGCCGCCACCGCCTTCCTCCCCCCACCTTCTCCTCCCTCCTCTACGTTTCATTCGTCCCCGGGGGGGATTGGGGGGTGGGGTGGGGTGGGGTGGGGGGTGGGGCGGGGGCTGGGGTTGGGGGGGGGGGGGGGGGGGCGGGGCGTATTCTTTGGCCCCTCAGGCATCCGCATCTTCGACGAAGCCTCCGCTGCCAAGACTCATTGGGCGGGTGCGACGGCGGGGGCGGGGGGCTGCGGAGATCTCGGCGGCGGCGGCGAAAGCGCTTGAAGCCCATCGAGCCTTAGAACTGGCGCTTGAAAACAATCGATCTGGCAAGGAGGACTCAGGTGAAACAAATCCACCCATTTTTAGATGCGGGGGAAGTGGGGGCGTAGAGGCGCGTTCGCGCGGGAGGGAGGGCTCGGGAATTGGGGGCGGCGGAAGTGCGAGAGCATGCGGCGGCGAGCCGACCGCTGGAGACGAAGGGGATGGCGGCGACAAGTTCGATGACGACGCGGGCGACGACGACGACGGCTGCCCCCTGCCTCCCGGGGAGGGTACTTGAAGATAACTCGCGGGGCCCGTTCCTTCTCAATATGGTTTTTCCTCCGGGGGAACTTCTGGCCGCTTGAGGCCCCCTCGAACCCGCGGCCCGAACTGGCTGGGGGAGGGCGTTGGTAAACTCCCTAGCAGGAGACGGCGCGCGTGCAGCCGTGCAGCCAGGAGGCGGAGAGATCTCCAGAGGAGATCGGGGTGGAGACCGCGCACGTGCAGCCGCGCAGCCAGGAGGTGGGGGGATCTCCAGAGGAGATCGGAATCGGGGTGGAGACCGCGCGCGTGCAGCCGCGCAGCCAGGAGGTGGAGGGATCTCCAACGGAGATCGAGGCGGACACCTCCCCAACGGTCATCCCTTCGCTCACTTCGGAGGCTGAGGAGTGAGCGGTGCGTCTCAAGCATGCAGACGGCTCGCCGCACCTTCATTCGTTGCATGGCAAAGCGGGTTCCTACCTCGAAGGATTTGGCGAGTGATTTGGGCGTCTGATGACGGATCGCCGCATCAGACGCCCCAATCGCGAAGCTGCTTACAGCTCATAGTTCGAGTGGTAACTCTCAAGGGGAGAAACAGCAGTTGCCATGGCATAGCATAGCGTAGCTGCGTTGTCGGATCCCGAACAGACTTGGCAGTGCGCAGGGTCATAGAAAGGAGTACACCAGTTGCCATAGCACAGCATATCATAGCATACCATATCATAGCATAGCATCTGCGCTGCGACACCGAATAGAATTGGCATTGCGCAGCATTGCAGCAGGGCGTTGGACCATTGCAGTTGCATCGCACCACATGGGATAGACTGACAGCGCATGGCTTGTCATAGCATATCATAGCGGCATACATACAGCCCTGCTTAGCACGCGCCTCGACTCCATTGACCCCCAAACACTGCTTGCAAGTCGGAGACCACTCGAAATCTACTGTCCTTGGGGGCGCTCATTTTCTCTCCCTCGGCCCCTCCATTTCAGTCTCCTCCCCTGTTGGTTCTTATGGCATTGTTCGGGGGTCTCGCTTGTTTCGCATTGGTCTTCTGTCGCAGCTGCTTCGCGGCTCGCCGATTGCCTTTACCGCCGGCCCTCTCTTGATGGCGCAGCGTAGTGCTGTCGCGAAGAGCCAGGGCGCTACAGCCATGCCCAGGGCGACGGCAGAGGCGGCGGCAGCTTCGGCGCAGGCTGTCGCGAAGAGCCAGGGCGCTACAGCCATGCCCCGGGCGACGGCAAAGGCGGCGGCAGCTTCAGTGCAGGCCGAGGGGGCGTCTGCTGCTGGGCCCCGGGCGGAAACCCCCGAGAACGTCGAGACCATGGCGAAGTGCTGCTTGTGCAAGCAGATGAAGCCCAGGTCCGAGATGAAGGCGTGCAGCGGCGATTGGAGCAATTCGTGCCGCTGCAGCGCTTGCAACTCACTGCGGGGCCGCGTGGGCCGCATGAAAGCACGCGATGTCGAGTCGCAGGCTGGGCACGCGAGCCTCGACGCGCAAGGCCGCGAGGAGTTCTTCACGCGCAGCGCTGGCCTCTTCAACGCAGAGCTCAAGGCAGCGCTGGCGACAGCCATCACGAAGTCAGTCCTGGATCGGCTCACGAGCAGGATGCAGGCAGAGGGGAAATTCGACGATTTCGATGACCTGAAATCGAAGATGGAGAAGAAAGAGTTCGAGGAGTTGTGCCAGAAGGGTTCTGTGATCGACCGCCCGATCCACGCAGGTGAGCAGTTCGCGTGGAACCCGACGTATTCGATGGCCATCACCATGGAGCAGGTGCTCCAGGAGGGGCGCAAGAGGCAGCTCGAGCAGTACGAGGAGCGGAAGACGAAGCGCCAGAAGAAGAAGAATACAGCACACCCCGCCGGGAAGGGGGGCAAGGGCCCCGGAGAGCCCACCGCTTGCATCTTGGCGAAGGGGCACAATGGGCAGTTTGATTTCGCCCTTCCCAAGGTGACACAGGCGCAGCTTGACATCGCTTCCTTCAGATCCACATGGGGGTGGCGGAGACGGGGGGGGCGATCAAACCGCCGCTGAGTGAGCCAAGGGGTGTTCAAAACACAACCAAACACGCTCAAAACACAACCAAACGCACGCGGCTGCACAACAATGCGCAACGTCCATGGATGCCGCTATGGAGGAGGGCCGCCACGCGAGACCATTTCGACGCAGCGGGTCTGTAGAATGGGCGCTTTGCAATAATATTTCGGCGCAATCACACAACAGCGCAACAGATATAACGACGCAGAGGTTTCGTACATTTACACAAGCGAACCGCCGCCAGAAGCCTGATCGGACCCCTTGGCGGTATCCCCAAGTCCACTGCGCCTGCAAGCATAAACCAGTTGCAAAATGACGACAGCAACGCATCGTTCCTGCAACGCACAACGTACCACAAATCCGGATCATCATTATTTCGGCATGTGCATCTGTATTTGCACATGCACATGTGCATATGTTTGTGCGTTTGCACTTTGCAAGCCCCCCGGAGGACGAGCCCCCCGAGGCATCCAAAGGCTTCCAGACATCCCCGACGACCCCCGAAGAGCCCAAGCAGACACCAGGGACCACAAAGGGTCTCCGAGGGCTGCCATGGACCTCCGAGGATCGCAAGGGGGATTCCCGGAGACCACCGAAAGCCGCCAGAGGCAGCCGAAGCCCCCCGAAACCCACCGGCCCCCAAGACGATCACCAGGACCGCGAGCCCTGGCGGCTTCCAAGGGTCCCGAGGACCCTGGAAAGGCTCGGGGCTTCCGAGAGCCTCCAGGGGCGGCCGACAACCTGCAGAGGCTTCGGACATGCGCCGAAGACCTCGCATGACTGCCAAGGACTCCAGGGGCGGCCCTAGGAGGAGCGCTGGAGGCCTCCGACGGGGCCACGCCGAAGGGCTTCCCATCGGCGCTTCGGGGAGCCCGCCCTCCCCCGAGCAGCGGGCCCAGGGGGCAAGAGGAGCGGGCGCCGGCCAACCGCCGCCGCGACGACGACGACGACGAGGGGGAGGGGGGAGGAGAGGGGCGGAGGGAGGGAAGGGGGGAGGCAGGAAGGGAAGGGGAGGGAAGGGGGGAGTGATGTAGGGAGGGATGGAGAGTCAAGGCGGGGAGGGAGAGGATGGAGTCAAGGCAGGGAGGGAGAGGGTGGACGGGGACCCTATCCTCGATTACCTCGAGAGGCAAGGAAGCGGGTCGGGGAGCCGAGGGCATTCCCAGGGACGTCGCGAAAAGGTCTTTTGAGAGAGCAACGGCCCATCAAGATGCTGTTGTGTAGTAGCGCTTTCTCATGGTAAGCTATATTGAGAGGAATTGAGAATATTTGCGAGATTTTGAGAGGACTTGAGAGAAATTGAGAGAAATTGAGATATAATATCCCGGGGACGACCCAAATTGAGAGAAATTGAGACAGAAAGGTTCGCTTGGTGAGAAACTTTGAGACACATTGAGACAACTAGTGCCGTCTGGTTCAGGACAATTGAGACCGCGTAGCCTGACTTGGCGAAGGCAGCTGAGCGTGTTCGATGGCAAACCGCATCGGAGATCCTCGCGGGACCGCGGCCGCGCAGTGGCACCCGGGCGCCATCCTCGCTTCTATTCCCTCCTCCTCTTCCCTCCTCCGCTGTCCACTCCTTCCTCCTCGCCCCCCATCCTTCCTCCCCCTCCCTCCCCCCCCCGCCCCCCTCCTCCCTCCTCGTCGCTCCTCCTGCCTCCCCCCGCCCCCTGGGCAACGACGACAGCAGTAAGAGGCGATGCGCTTTGAACGCGAGGTGCAGCGATGACCCTGGCCTGCCCAGGTAGGGGCTTGGGGGGGGCAACGGGGCGGGGAGGGGCGTGCGAGGGGCCTCGGACAGGGGGCCAAAGTACTCTCGTGAAAGGGCCCGCTAGCATGCACCCGTCCCGCACCAGTCGCGAACACCAGAAACATGAAGATAGCGGGGGCGGTGTCTAAACGAGCAGCAGGGTCAAACCATGCGCCCCCGCGATGTTGTCCCATTACATCGTGTGCCATTCTAGCTGCGAGGATTCAGACGCGGCCTTGCTCAGAGAACGCGTCGTCTAGAGTACGATGGGCCTTGACCTGGGATCAAGAAATCCGGGGGCCCGGCGCGACGTGGCCCCGCGCCCTCCAGTAGTGGCTGAAGAAGGTGGCACCCTTCAAGGTTGAGGCGCGCTGCGCGACTCCGCGGAAATGAGCCATGCAACCCACTGCCAATTCTAAGGATCATTCGAGAGCGCGACCTTAATGGCGCATCACTTCGCGCGAGGACAAGGGCCATGCCAGACGACCGCTCCTGAACGCTAGTGCGCGCGCAACCCAAACCTGTTCGCTTCGCCCGAGCACGAAGCCGGCCGTCACGAAGCCCGCCCAATCACCAAACTGCAACATGGGCACCGCGACGGTGAAACACTCGCGCGCAATGGGCACCCTCCGAGGAAACTAAAGATCATCTCGCGCCGGACGGCGCGCTCAACTTTCGCCCCCCCCGTCGACGCCACCCCCATGTGGATCTGCATGATCGCTGCAGCGATGACAGAGGCGGCTCGCCCAGAGAACGCAGAGGCCGTCTCCAAGAAGCTGATGGCCTTCGGTGACAAGACGGCGAAGGTCGGCGCTGAGCTCCCAGACGCGCTCGCGAAGGTCCAGACCGACGGCAAGGCGACGAGCAAAGATGTGTTGCTTCAGCACCTGGAGCACGCGAAGGAGTCCTTGGGAACGGCGAAGGACGCGGGTGGCAGAGTGAAGGCTGCTATCGACGAGGGTTGGGGAGACGACGAGGTGGAAGGGCGAAGGCTGCCATCGACGAGAGCCGGGTGGGGCTGCCATCGACTCGGTGGGCATCGCCCCGTGTTGTCGCCTCGCAGTTAGCACCCGCTTCGGGAGCAGTCGCGGGCTAGCTTGACAACGTAACATGTCATCGTCTTCGGCATTAGCATCACCGCCACCACCAAACACCACCATCGCCATAAGTGAGCATCTCTGGGCGCCCCCCCCCCCCCCCCTTCCTCCGCGCCACCCCCCCCCCCCCCCCCTCCCCCCCTTCCTCCGCCAACGAGAAGGGCTCCAGGAGAAAACCTCTTTCCTTCCTCCTCGTCATTCCTCCTCCTCCTCACTCTGTTGCTCATGCTCTTCTCCTCGCCCTCGACCTCGCCCTTGCCCCCCTCCTTCTCCCCCGTCTGCTCCTCCTCCCCCTCCTCGCCCTCATCCTTTCTGACTGAGGGAATTTCGCCCCCCCTCCTTTTAAGCGCATATAAGGAAACAGGTCGGACGTCCGAACGCGGCGGCGCGTCGCGCGCGCCACTGCCCTGTCCTCGGCCTCGAGAACGAAGGCTTCCCCCTTGAAAGGCGGGGGCGCAGGGGCGGGGCCCTGTCTTTGACCGCGGTGAAACATGAATGGGGCGCGGCCCTCCCAGACCTCGCGGGGCGGCCTTGCCCCCCGGGGCGCGGTCGGGGATCGGGGGCGAAGGGGGTTCAGGGACTTCTGAATTAGGACGAGGACGAGGGCGAGGACGAGGGCGAGGAGGAGGAGGAGGAGCAGGTTCGGAGGAGGGGGGGGATGGAGGAGGAGGAGGAGGATCAGGATCAGAAACAGGAACAGGAGGAGGAGGAGGATGAGGAGGATGAGAAAGGGAGCTCACAAGGAAGCACATCCCGGTCCGGGGGGGAACGAGACGAGGACGGGGATGCACCTGCAGGAGGGCCAGCCCAAACATGATTCTTTTCGGGAGGTATAGCATTGCCTCGCACGGGCACGCACGCCCCGTGCATGCCCCGTGCATGCCCCGTGCATGCCCCGTGCATACCCCGTGCATGCCCCGTGCATGCCCCGTGCGTGCCCCGTGCATACCCCGTGCAAGCCCCGTGCGTGCCCCGTGCATGCCCCGTTCATGCCCCGTGCTTACCCCGTGCATGCCCAGTGCACGCCCGTGCGTGCCCGTGCGTTCTCCATGCGTGCCCCGCGTATACCCCGTGCGTCCCCCGTGCGTACCCCGTGCATACCCCGTGCATGCCAAGTGCGCGGCATAGGAGGAGAGGGGGGGGGGGGGGGGAGGGGGAGGAGGGGGGGGAGGAGGAGGAGGAGGAGGGGGGGGGAGGAGGAGAGAGGGGGATGAAGGAGGGGGAGGAGGAGGAGGAGGAGGGGGAGGAGGAGGAGGTGGAGCAGAAGGAGGAAGGCGAGGAGGGGGGAGGGGGATCAGGAGGGGGAAGAGGAGAACGCGCGCCTCAGGAGAGGGCGAGGAGGGGGGTGAGGGGAGGAGAGGTGGAGGAGGAGGGGGGGGGGGCTTCGAGGCAGAGGAGCTCGGAATGGCGAGCCAACTCCCAAAGCCAGCTCCCAGGAGGAGGAGGAGGAGGGGGGGGGGGGGGGGGGCGAGGGCGGAGGGCGAGTGCGAGGAGGAAGAAGGAGAAGGAGGAGGAGGAGGTATGAGAGTATGAGACTACCCCGAGGTCAGGGCCTCGATCGCCACGACGGGCGCGGACAAGGGACCTCCGCAGCAGCTGCGGAGGTCCTCGTTCTGACGGCGCGGAAAAAGAAATCCGGCGGGTAGAGCGAGAGCAGCAGCGGGCTGAACTGGAAGACCAGTGGCTTAGCCTCTGCGAGTACGGGGCTGCTGACGTCCATCGCGCCGTCCAGCGACGCGGCGGCCGAGAGAATCTCACCTCTAAGGGCGCCGCTGGTGCGCCCGAGGAAAGGTATTCCCCTGGGGGGG
>CAUYUJ010020315.1:337705-518031 GCA_963575745.1 Prorocentrum cordatum | reverse complement strand
TCCGACATCCTGAACATCCACCACTCCCTGACCACGCACATCTGGGATGTGATTCAGGGCGACAGCCAGCAATACGCCGCGAAGCTCAAAGTGCTAGGAGATTTCTTGGAACAACTGGGCGTTGAGTCCAAGCGAGGCCTCGTGCGTCCACCTGACTGCCCTATTATTCACCTGCAGCCGAATCGACATGGGCACCGTGGCGTGCGAAGGGGCCCTCGCGGATGTGAACGAACTCGAAGCGATGGCGAGGGGCGTCAGGGCGAGGGCGCCGAGGACTCCAGGGGCCCAAATTTTCGAAATCGAATCGCCCTCGAACCCGCCAGAGGAAGGAGGGTCTTTTTCGTGCCCCGGGCGGGGGGAACATGGACACAGGAAGAGAAATATGCGAAGGCAGGGGGGGGGGGGGGGAGTCGGCGGGGGGTGGGAGAAGAGACCGTGCCAAAAGAATTCGCCCCAGGATGCCGCACCACAATCGGATCTCGAGGCTCGCTGTGGACCCGAGGGACTTGGGGCGGGCGGGGCCAAAGTTGCATCGCAAAATCTACGCCGCATGCGGCGGCCACCCAGCGCCCAACCGTGTCGACGAGCACGCCCTCGTACAATCGTTGGCGCTAGTCCGACGCAGCCCAATAGCCAAATGAAACATCAAAAAGAATGGGGATTGGGGGGGGGCACAGGGATAAGGGGGAGGGCACGATCATGCGAAACTCTCGCCCCATTCCCCCTTGCGCCCCCTCATCCTCTGAACCTCTTTCCTTCTTGTCGCCCCTTCTGTCTAAACAAGCATTCGCACATCGGCAAGCTTCGTCGCCCCAATTGCGGACGCGCGGATCAACTTGCGCGTTCAGCTGCCAGCTCGCAAGTCCCACTCGTGGATGGTTGCCACCGCGAGGCAGATGGCCGCGCAGCCGCGCAGGCAGGCGAGGGGCGCCCCGCAGGCCAACATCGCGATCCACCCTTCGCGCGCAGAGGCAGCACCTCGCGGTTTCAGACCGCCCGGCGTGGCCCTCAATGCCCCTGCCCGGGCAGCTTGCGCCCGGGCCGCTGCTGGCGCTCCCGCCCGCGCCCCAGGCCGTGCTCCCGCAGGTGCAACCCGAGACTGCGCCTGCAACAGCGGAGAGGGCATGGCCCCTTGCGCCTCTGGCAGCTGCGGCATCGTCTGAAAGCGTCGCGGCCCCCCTCGAGGACGCGCCGCTCGCTGCTGTTCCGCAGCCGCCCGTCGCCGCCCTAGCGGCGGACGCCGAGGCGACGCCGGCGCGGCGGGCCAACGCCGCTGAGGGCCAGTCGAGGATCCCACCGACCCCTCCCCGCGATGGCTGGGAGGGCGAGGCGGCCTCGGGGAGCTCCCGCGAAGGCGCGGGCGCGGCAGCCCCCAGCAGCTCGGGCGCCCCAGTGGGGGCATGGGACACGAGCGACCGCGAGCAGAAGCCCATGCTGGAAATCATGGAAGATGAGCTCAGGTTAGTGCTCAAGCGCACGAAGATCGCTTCCAAGATGAAGCGCCCAGCGGCATACATGGAACCCGACTCTTGCAAGCGCGAGGGCTCCGACGCGGGCGCCCCTCTGCAGGACATCGACGCGGACTCCGACGCGGAGATGGCCTCCCAGGACTCAGACGACCAGCCGCTCGTGGGCGTCGACGCCGTGTCGAGGAAGCCTGCCGCGGCGAAGGTGGGTGGCAACTCCGCGATGCAGAGGCCTGCCGCGGCGAACCGCCAAGGGGCGTTGTCGGGCGAGGCCGACAACCAGGGCGGCAACTCCACGGCGACGAGGCCGGCTGCGGCGAAGCCTCTGGAGATCGCGTCGGCGGAGGGCGAAGCGGCGAATACGCACCTGAAGAAGCAGACCTCGGGGTGCTGGTCCAGGCGCCGAAACCCAGCGCGACCGCCGCTGCCTCGCAGAGCGGTGCAAAGGCCCTGAAGCGGCCTGCGGCAGCGGGCCCAAAACCGACGCCAAAGCGCAGCCGCTCCAGCGAGGAGCTCGGCGATGACGACTTGGACGTGGAGGTCGACGTCTTCGAGATGGGCTCGAAGCGCCCAGAGCTGCTGTTGCCAGGGGTGCCGACGACGCCGCTCCCAGTGCTCCAGTTCAACGGCTGGAACGTCTGGGCCGACCTCAAGGGGGAGAAGTGGAGGATCAGGGCCATCGAATAGGAGAACCCTTCAGACTTCGGGTTCGGCTTCGGCCTGCGGGGCCCGGGGCTGGCGAAGAAAGCATGGGGCAGGCTCGTAGGCAAGGTGTGCTCGAAGCCCTAGCATGTAATCCCAGGGTTATAGCGGCTGGAGTGCCACAACCCCACGCCTCTAGGAAGCTTCGTCTTCGAACCGTAACTTTGACGGCTCGCGCCGCAATAGGGGGAACAAAAAGCACCACCTCAATCGGCATCCTACCATCACATCATCACATCATCAACATCATCACCAGCATCAACACCAACATCAGCGTCATCATCAGCAACATCATCATCAACATATGCGTCGTCACGTCATGCGAATTGGCTCACCACTCCGCCACTATTCTCCTCACGCTCCCACCCCATCTAAACTCGCGTTCTGGGGGGTTGGCTCGCCACCCCCAGAACCCCAACCCTGCGTGGGCGAGGGGGTGGCGCAACTGCGAAAGGAAGAAGCGGCGAGCCGACTACGCGTGGGATATGCGTGAACGAGGGGGTGGCGCAATTGCGAACGCATGAAGCGGCGAGCCGACTACGCGTGGGATATCAACAGGGATGACGACGACCATCCAGATAACGACGACGGAACCAACGAAACAACGCAGGAACACATTTTGCCGCTGGGGTCTTTGGGGTTTGACTTCAGAACTCCCGTTCGAGACGTCCTTCGGGTTCGCGGTTGGGGGGCCCTGTCCTGCGTGTTTTGTGTTTTGTGGCGGGCTGTGGCACGGTTGAGGGCTCAACTCCTGTCTAAGCGTCGCTTAACTCGCCGACGCGTCAGTGGCTGCCCTCGCAGGGGCTCCCAGAACAGGCGCGTGCGAGTTTTACAAGCGAGATGTAGGGAGGTCTTGCGGTCCTTGTGGGCGATTTTTTGGGGTGGCCTCGATCGTCCCAAAAACCGCGCTTAGAGAACGTATCGTTCGAAATTCGCTGAAGGGCCCTGGGGCAAGTATGTTTGTGATTTTTTGGGCACCCACCAATGGGGCAACTTGGGCGGTCGCCTGGGCGTCGGAAGACCGAAAGAGCGAAAAACATTACATGTCCAACAACAAAGAGGAAACATCGCGATTTTTGTTACGCGCGCGCTTTCTTGAAATTCCGTTGAACGTTTCGTTGAAGCCGTCTTGCGCCATCTTGACACTGCTGCGCTCAAGCCGCCATCCCGAGCATGCGAAAAAAACATGCTGAAACCTAAGTCAAACCGAGTTCAAAGTTAAGTAAATATTAAGCCGAACCTAACTGAACATCGAACTGCGCGCAACCGACATATACACCGAGTGCACGTCACATGCAATGGGGCTTACAACCAGTTAAGACTAATTCAAATCCAAGCCGACCTACACTTAGCATCTTATTATAGTCGTTCGGCGAGTTATAACCAGTTGCTAAGTGCATGTGGAAGTATATGTTATGATATAACTCAGCATGTCGATGTATATCTTGAATTATATCCACATGCTAAGTGCCTAAGTGTCCCCGCTCAGCTAAGTGCGGCAGGAGCGGCAGCATGGGCCATTGGTCGCCAGATGGCCGGCTGTCGCTGCATCCATCGGCCCCCGCTGCGCCCCCGCCGGGGCGTGCCGCGCCGCTGCGCCGGGGCAGCGGCCGCAGCGGCGGCCTGGGGCGCTGCCGCTGATCGCCGGGCAGCCCGCCGTCAATGCGCCCGCCTGCCTTCGTTCCCCCCCCGCCGCGGCGCGCCGCGCAAGCTGCGTAGTCGCGGCTGCGTCGGGGCCAGCTCCACCGCGACCCCCCGGCGCCCGCGCGAGACGACGCCGAGCCCGGCCACGGCCGCCACGTCGCGACGACAGATTTGGAAGCGGCCCCTCCTGCAACCGCTTCCTCTTTGCGTGCCCGCGGTGGCGGCGTCGCCTCGGGCGCGCCTCTGCAGATGTCATCAAAGTATCTGCGGCGATCGGCTGCCGGCCCACCTTTGGCACTCCTCTGCCGAGGCTTTCAGAGTAAAACGCGCGGAGGTCAGCTGCCAGCCTTTCCCCTCGCGGGCTTCGCGCTTGCGGCGTTCAGACGCCTCTCGCGCGCGTCGTCCCGGGGAACTGCCCGGCGCCCCGTTTCGCGGCGCGCAGCCGCCCCGCGGGCAGCCCAGCGCGAGTTGCTTCTGCAGCTCCTTGCCGACGAGGGGTGGCCCCTCTCTGTGCGCAACATGTGCAGTCGATCTGCCTGCGATTGCCCCCGCCTGGGGGGCCTCCGACCCGCCCGCTGGAGGGCGCGGGGCGGCCCGGGCTGCCTCGCTTCGTCGCGCAGCACTTCTCGCGGCGACTGCGAGTTTTACGCCTGGGGATTTGGAGGCCACTTGCCATTCGGCGTCCGCTTGGCGAGACCTCCTCGCGTTGCCCACGCCGGTCCCTCGGCGTCGATCGCGCTGCTCTCACGAGGCTGACCCGTCGCTTCTCTATGTCTGTCTGGCCGAAGGGTGTTTGACGTCGAGCTCGACATTCATACCTGGGGAATTATACGACGGTTCTCTCGCCCTGTCTGTCACCTACTTTGTGGGTGAATGCTGCATTTTTTGTGGTCGCAAGCGAGGCACTTGGTTCATGTTTCGCCGCCCACATGGACCGCGTGTTCGCAAAACTACATGGGTACTTGCGCTCCGTCGCCGCCATCCTGGTGCAGCGTGTGTTTCCCTACATCGTCGCTGTGGGTGATCCGAGTGTCCGGTGATGCCGTCCGCGCCATTTTGCCAGCGTTGAGCCCCGTCCCGTCCTGTGCCTGGCGTTGCTCGCCTCTCTGTTCTTCTCTTCGCTAGAGTCTCGCTCCGCACCGGGCGCCGCTCGTTGCTTTGTTTTTTCCCATCGCAGGTGGCACAGCCTGCCCCTGCCTGCTCGACGTCCGATCCGCTTCGTGCGCCTGCGAAGCAAAAAGTACCCCCCCAGCCCATCCAGAAATACGCCCAGGCGAGTTGAGGTGATCACGGCAGTGCGGGAGCAACAAAGTGGACGGCTGAACCGTGCGAAGGAGGGAAAAGGAGAACATGGAGGCTGGATGGATGGATGAGGGGGTAGGGGAAATATCGATGCATGTGATGATGGTGATGATGATGATGATGATGATGATGATGATGCCGATGATGATGATGATGATGATGATGATGATGATGATGATGATGATGATGATGATGATGATGATGATGATGATGATTGATGATTGATGATTTATGATTCATGAGGATGATTGATGATTGATGATTCGACGATGATGATGATGATGATGATGATGATATGATGATGATGATGATGATGATGATGATGATGATGATGATGATGATGATGATGCTGATGATGATGCTGGCTGATGTGATGCTGATGCTGATGCTGATCTGATGATGCTGATGCTGATGCTGATGAGGATGATGCTGATGGAGGAGGAGGAGGAGGGAGGAGGAGGAGGAAGGAGGAGGAGGAGGAGAGAGGAGGAGAGAGGAGGAGGAGGCGGAGGAGGAGGAGGAGGAGGAGAGGAGGAGGAGGAGGAGGAGGAGGAGGAGGAGGAGAGGAGGCGGAGGAGGAGGAGGAGGCGGAGGAGGAGGAGGAGGAGGAGGAGGAATTATAGACGGAGACGGAGGAATGACGAACAGGAGGAGGAGGAAGAGGAGGGCGAACAAAAGGGCCAGAGGTCTCTTGGATGCTTGTCGGGGCCTCTTGGGATATCGCTTGGGCGCTTCCTAGTGGCCTCCTTGGGACGTCTTAGGGGTGTCTCGGCGGTCCTGGGGGGCTCGTTGGCGTCTTGGGTGCCCCGGGGGGTCTGTTGGAACGCCTGGGGGGCATTCTGGGTGCCTCGGGGATCCTCGTGAAGCCTTTTTGGGGCCTGGTGGGGGTCTCTTGGGAAGCGCTTGGAGGCCTGTTGGGGCCGTCTGGGCGCCCCTTGGGGCCATCTCGGGGCGCTGTTGGAAGCTCTAGGGCCGCCGCTCTTGAGGCCAAGGAGATCGATCAAAGAAACGAGGGTTCCTTATTTAGCGCACCCCCCTCGGGAGTCCCAAAAGTCACCTCTTGGGCCCCTCGTGAGGCGATCTTGGAGCGCTTTTGGGCGCTCTTGAGGCCGTCTTGAGGCTCCCTTGGGCCTCTGTTGGGGCCGTCGTGGACCCTCTTGGAAGTGTATTGAGGCGTCGGAAGGCCGTCGGGCGCGAAACGGCGAGAAGGCATCACACATTGATTTTCCGCAGCTTTTGGAATCTTCGGGGTTTCCTTGGGGAGCTCTTTGGCCACTTGGAGCTGTCTTGGGGCGGCTTTGGGGCCTTTTGGATCATCTTGGGAGCCAGCTTGACTGATCATGCGCTATCTGGAGCCATCTTGGAGGTTATCTTGATCTCCCTGAGGCCCTCTTGGAGCCATATGGGGCCATCTTGGACGCCCCAACGCGTCGCGGAACGCACCGTCCAGTTCCATGTGGGAGGGGGCAGGGCGAGGAGTCAAGGCACCCTCTCCGCACGCAAGCCGTCTAGCTCATTCCCGCTCGCCCTCTCACCACATAAGAAGTGGCATCCGAGTCTCGACATTGCCTGGGGTCGCCACTGGATGGATAGCCACTGGGAACCAAAGCGGACGCCAGGTGCGCGACGCTCGCCGCGGGCTCCACATGCGGTTGGACGGTTCGTGTGCCACCCTTGTGAACAACAACGTGATGCTTCCTCGTCCGCATGGTCCAGATGCTGATGTGGGGGGCGTCCGCATTTCTTGTGCCTGCGCACAGCAGCAAACACCATCATATCATGTAGGTACCGCCGCCGCCCCTGCCAACAAAGCGATGCAAAGTGATCGCGGGTGGCCAGCACAATACCCACGACGTTGGGGTAAACCCTTCCCCGAAGGGGAAGAAAGGGAGTTGGAAGAGGAAGCCCCCTAGACCAGCTACGCCCAGAGGGCTGGTGTAGGGTGGAACCGCATGCGGGCGCTGCTATTGGGGCCTTCGGTGAAGCTCCCAAGGGGGCCACGAAGCGTGTGAGGGGTGTGCTGCAATGGGGGGTTGAATTGCAAGCGGGCGCAGCCACTGGGGCCTTCGGTGAAGCTCCGTATAGGACCACGAAACGTGTGAGGGGTGTGCCGAAAGTACGGGTGAGACCGCATGCGGGCGTTGCCATTGGAGCTTCAGGTGGAGCTCCACATGGGGCCCCCGGAGGGAGGGTGGAACCGCATGCGGGCGCTGCCACTTGGGTTTTCGGTCGAATTCCATATAGGGTCATGAAGCGTAAGAGGGGTGCACCGACATCGGGGTCAAAACGCATGCGGGCGCTGCCACTGGAGACTTCGGTGGAGCTCCCTAGGGGGCCACGGAGCGTGCGATGGGCGTGCCGACATTGAGAGTAGCACCGCATGCGGGCGCTGCCACTGGCGCCCTCGGTGGAGCTCCCTATGGGGCCACGGAGCGTGCGAGGGGTATGCCACAATGGAGGGTGGCACTGCATGCGGGCGCTGCCACTGGGGCCCTCGGTGGGCCCCCCCGATGGGGCCACGGCGCGTTTGCGGAGTGCACAGAAGTTTGCGTGTGGAAGCGCATGCGGGCGCTGCCATTGGGGCCTTTGGTGGAGTTCCCTATTAGGGCCACGAAGCGTGTGAGGGGCGTGCCGAAACAGCGACACACGGAGGGAACAGGCAAGGATGGGATGGAAGGAGGAGGGGGGGAGGAGGAGGAAGGAGGGGGTGGAGGAGGAGAAGAAGAAAGGGAGGAGACGCGGGGCGCTGTCTCTTCAACACGAGGACCAAGGTCCACAGGATGGTCGGTAAAACATCAGCGGATATGTCTGGTGTCATTCGCTTAGAACCCCCCATCCATTTCGCACCCTTCGCGGTGATCTCAGCAGTATCAGCACTTCCCGTCTGACGGGGCCCTGATCATCCGGAATCGGCTCTGTGCATGTGCGCAGGCCCAGCCGGCAGCACGCACACGCCAATCGTGGGGCTCCCAGGCGGGGATGTATCCAGAACCACCGCCCGGGGTATCGATCTTTGGGGATGTCGGCAGGCATTGGATGTGGATGTGTCCGATCCGCTGGGGTCCCTTTCGTATCAATGTCCATTGTCCCGTGGTGTCCCAGGAAGGCGGTTCCCCAGGCGGTGGGTACGAACATCTCCCTGCCTTGCAATGTCTGCCTCTGTGCGCGCTGCTGCCGCGCCTCCTAGCCTCTCCGTCCCTCGCCTCCTCGCTGGCCTTGGCCAGGGAACGCCTTCCGGTGCAGTCCCGCGGCGAGCCAGCGGACAGTTGCGTCCAGGTCGGAGGGTTGGGTCGGGTCGGACGAGGGGGGGGGGGGGAATCTTCGGGTCGGACGGGAGCGGACGAGACTCGAGGTTCGAGGTTCGCAGACGTTTTTTGAAGTGTCCTGGCCGGAGGATGCTCTCCCGCAGGTGCGCCTCGCTTAGAGCGTTCGGGGGGTGTCCAGATCGTCCCGAAAGGCCGCCGGAGCGCCGAGATATGATTTGGAAACTGAACGACGAGGATCACTCGGGCCGGACGAACGGGGGGAGAGGGAATGGGGGGTCTACGAATTCGGCTGCATCCAGCTGGTTTCGTCTCTGACTCAGGGCGCTGTCCTTGATACATTGGCGCGTCTGGCGTCTGGAGGCGCCAGGGAATCCCACATTGTGTGAGCTAATTTGCTATTGGAGTCGCCGCGGGTGTTGCTGAGTGGATAGGGGTGCACCCCACGCATTGGTATCCATTGATCACCCGTCTATCCACTTAGCCAACCCCGCGGCGGTCCGCGTACCCACTCTCTGGTATCCCATCCTTCTGTCCGTCCCGGAAGGGGACTGGCAAAGGTGGGGTTTCACAGGAGGAGAGCTCAAGGCCTCCCAGATGGGGTCCGAGTAGATGGGGTCGGAGGATCGCGCCGCATCACCGATGTATCGGCGATGCGGCTCGATGTGGAGTCTGGTTTTCTCCACGCAGACGGCACCGATGGCACCGCCTACGTCGCCGATCCTCCGACTCGATGTACTCGGAACCTATCTAGGAGGCCTCTAAGTCGAACTCCGCTACCGCTACCCGTCCCTCGTCGGCTGGGCTCTCGCTTCGAAGGGCTGGTCCGAGCGTACCCCAGGAGCGGCATCGGCATCTTTTTCGCCTCCCCACTGGCATTGTCGCGGGGGTTGTGAAACGGATAGACGGGGTTTGAGTGGATGCCAAGGTGGATCGTATTTGGCCTAGCCTAGCTTTTACATGGGTACAAGGCTCCAAGTGGCTTCGGGGGGGGTAGGTACCTCCGCTAGGCGGAGCCTTCTTAGCACGGATCGGTACCCTGCTGAGCCACTTAGGTCATTTGCCACCCAGATGTACGCTAGGTAAGGACATGTGTGAAGCGCCTTGGCATCCACTGATAACCCACCTACCCCCCTATCCACTTAGCCCCGCCCGCGCTGATTCCATTGGCTTCTGGGCCATCGCTCAGGTCTCCGGCGTCCGTTGGGGACGATCGCGGCACCCCTGGAACGCCAACCACGAGGCGCAGGTGCTGGAAAGCATCCCGAGGCGAGAAAGCCTCCAAGAAGCAACGAAAACGATCGGACACTTCCGAAAACCTACGTCCCATCTCGTCAGCGAGCCCCGCGCCGATCCTGGCAGGGTGACCCACGCTGACACATGCAACTGGGCTTCGGCCACGCCCTGGGGCCCTCTCCTCGACGCGTGGCCGCGCTCGACACTGGGGAAGCCAGCTGCGTGCAGCGGAATCGGCACCCTCTCCTTCTGAGTGCTGTCGCCCCCACTTCTCCAGGCCTCCCAAGGGTCGGGGTCGGGGGAGTATACATCCATGCACCAACATGGTTTTTTCAACGTTGATCGGGCCCCGCGGAGACCAACCTCCTTGCGAGAGGGCGCGTAGAGCATCAATGCTCGCGCGCCTGCCCAGGGCTCCGCAGTCGCTGCGCGTGGCTCCCTTATAGAAAACAAAAAACTTGCGATGCGTTACATTCAAGGGATGGTGCAGCGCACCTTTTTGAACACGTGTATAATCAGCAACGGATGCCCTACATGGGGTCTTACGTACGTATGTTGTTTCTGGTTCTGACGGCATTGCCTGACGCGGTGGAATTCCTTGCAACTATGTCGGTGGATGTAAATCTTCCGCCCAACATGTGGTCCTAGTAGATAGGATCGAAGGGTCGCGCTGTATCGGCGATGCGGCTCCATGTGGAGACCGGTTTTCTCCACGCCGACGTCTCCGATGCTCGCCGATGCATCGGCGATACGGCGTGATGCACCGACCCCGTCTACTCGGACCCAATTTGGGAGGCCGCCTCGAGACACTGACCTCCGCCGATGTGACTTTTCCAACCCGCGGCCGCGGAGGTCTGGACTGCTTCCCGAGGGGTGCACGTCGGTCGTTGACAGCACGTACTTCTGGATCTCCAGATCCTAATATACGTCTAGCGTTAAGTCGGGCGTGCCCCTCTACAGGAGGAAGTACACATACTATGGGATTGATTGTTTTACTATGTCGTTTTATTGTTTGCATTTTCCGACTATTTGTTTCGTCGAACATCCGCCTATTGGAGGACATGCCCGACCTAGTTCTACCTTTTTTGCCATGTTTTGTCATTATCTGGGGGGGCCTGCACCCATCTGTTATCATGCTTCATGTGTTTACCTACTTCTTCTGACCGACGTGTAGCCAATCCCCAGAGAAGGAAAGGGCACCCATACCTTTATCCCTGCCTCACACTCTTGTCTCTTTTGGCCTCCTGGTAGGCCCTCGTCGCCACCGCTTGATTCACCTCGAAGTCCTAGTCATTCTGCACCTCAGCAGAGGTCTGGGGAGTAGCGGCATCGGTACCTTTTTCGTATCACCAGTTGACAGTATCGTTTGACCGATCTTCATCCTTGCTGGGCCATGGTATTTCAGCCCTACGGGCACCACACCGCGTCGCCAGGATATGACCATACCCATTGCCATGGGGACGTGTCCCAGGGACTCGGGGATCGGTCGGCATCGATCTCCACATCCACCGCTCCTCGAGGGCCCGGGGCACGACCGCGAAGCGGGGGATATGGGCGTGTTCTCGCGGTGGACTCATCAGCGATGGAAAAAAACGGAGTCGACTGCGCGGGCCTTCGCGCGTGAACGGACCGCGTGGGGTGACGCGCAGCGTAATTGAGCTCCCTCGTTTCCAATGTAGCGTGCCGCGGTGGCGGCCCTTTGGGGGCTCAGGGGGCTTAGGGGGCTTAGGGGGCTTAGGGGGCTTAGGGGGCTTAGGTGGCTTAGGGGGCTTAGGGGGCTTAGGGGGCTTAGGGTGCTTAGGGTGCTTAGGTGGCTTATGGGGGCTTAGGGGGCTTAGGGGGCTTAGGGGGCTTAGGGGGCTTAGGAGGGCTTAAGTCGCTACGTCATCGTGCGTAAGACTCCTGTCTTTCCGTCGCCCACATCTTATGTTCGTCCTGTGACCATCAGCGGTCGCTCAAGTTTGTAGTTCTCATCACCACTAGCAGCCTCAGGTCGGACGACATCTGCTGCATGCAGCGGGTTGCAGCTCCGCCGCTGGGCGCTTTCCTTGATGCACGGGTGCTTCTGGCGCCAGAGGCGCCGGGCAAACCAGCTATACCTGGGCTGATCCGCTTCCCCAGCTCCCTTCCTTCCCCCTTTTCGCCCTACCCAGTAGTCATGAGGCTAGTGTATGTGATGATCCAGGTGCTCGATCATGTAATAATTTTTGAACGCAGCCATCCAGCCTTCGCGCCGAAAACTGCCAGAAGACCGCCGAATACCGCCACGGGCCAGTGTGTAACCAGGGGTCCATTGTAGAAGGCGTAGTGGTGTCCTATTTCAGGGCTCAGGGCTGCCCTTAGCACTCCCTAACGAATCGGCTGCGAGAGCCCGCTCGCCTTTTTCAGGCTATCCTCGAATCGGCGGGGGCGCCGCCCTCAGACTTTTGTGCGCGCGCTCTTGCCCTCTCTGCACGACTGGGCGCCAGACCAGAAACGTTAGGCGGACGCGAGGAGCCAGAGCAAGAGGACGAGGAGGCGGAAGACTAGACGGAGGAGGAGGAGGAGGAGGAGGAGGAGGAGGAGGAGGAGGAGGAGGGATGAGGAGGAGGGAGGAGGAGGAGGAGGAGGAGGTAGAGGCGGAGGAGGACGAGAAAGGATAATGTGGAGTTGCAGCATGATGATGAGGAGGAGGCGCAGGCGCAGGAGGAGGAGCACGATGCTGCCGCTGCTGCTGATGAGAATACTGATGCTAATGATGCTGCTGCTGCTGATGATGACGCTGATGATGATGATGATGATGATGATGATGATGATGATGATGATGATGATGATGATGATGATGATGCTGATGCTGATGCTGATGCTGATGCTGATGATGATGATGATGATGATGATGATGATGATGATGATGATGATGATGATGATGATGATGATGATGATGATGATGATGATGATGATGATGATGATGATGATGATGATGTTTGTGCCCCACGGAAATGACCTGACCTCGTCATCCGTTTTCCGCTCTGCAGTCTTTTTGGTTCAAGTCAGAACCATATGGAAGCTCTCTTCCTCAGCTTCTCTGCACTCCGAGAGCTTGCTTTCCTGCGTACACTCTTGTGGCCCGCGCCAGTCGAGTGCACCTGCGAGGTGCCTGAGGCTCTGCTTGCTGCGGAGCCTGTCAGCGGGGAGTGCCGTCTCCTGGCGGAGCTGGTCGGGCGTTCGAACCAGTGCGTCTGCCAGTGCGACTGTCACTGCCACTCGGAGGCCGCCGCGGGGATCGGACTCACGGCCTTGCTCGGGCTGCTGGCGTTCTTCTCGGTCACCGCCTTCACGCTTGGCCTGCTGGTCGGTTGCAGCTTCGGCCGCCGCAGCTTGGGCGCCTCGCCAGTTGTGAACGACACGTTCGTGTCCCTCGTCGAGGAAGATGGCGACGTTGGCGTGGCTCCAGGAGTCGGCCAAGCCAGGCGATCGGGTCCTCGTCTGCTACTATCAGGACGCGGGCGGGGCGGCGGTGGAATGGCATGGGCGGATCCTGCTAGGACACACCAGCGACTCCAAGTGGGTCGTCGTCTCCCGGGACTGGGACATTTTCGAGGAGGACTTCGCCGAGGCCGACGACCTGAAGCGTTTTCTGGCCAACGGGCAGGCGCCCGCGACGGTGCGCGCGCTCTCTCACTACCTGGTCGACCACTCGCTTCGGCCAGGACAGGCAGTACTACATGGAGACGGGGGAGGCTCTCGCGCGGGGCCTGCGTCCCGCCGGGGCGGTGGCCCCTGCGGCTGTGCCGCCCGCGGTGGGCGCGGGCGCCGGGCCCGCCGCGAAGTGGTGCGCGATGGAGGCTCGTGGCAGTGTGGGGCTTGGTGACCCCCTCACCGGCTCGCTGGGATCAGTCGAGTTCGAGTCCAACGATCGCTGTATCTTCAAGCTGAAGGACGGCACAGTTTTGATCGGAGGGCTCGAGGGCACGCTGCCATCAGGCCCCGCTGCGGGGGGCGAGGGCGACTCTCGCATCCTGCCCGCCAGGCAGGACGCCCAGCAGCGCTATCGCCGCTCATTCGCGAGCGCGCTGCAGGACACGAAGCCCGTCGACTTCGGGAAGAGCTGGGAGATCGAGGGTCCGCGCTCGACGTACTACACGGCGGAGCGGATCTACGAGGGCAACCACAGCCCGGTGCAACGGCACTACTGGTGGCGCTCTGTGATGGGGCTGTCGGCGACGGACGTCGGCGTGGACGAGCACTTGCTGTTGTCCCAGCTCCTGGAGGTCGGCATGACGATCGATCAGATGCAGGTCTGCAGCCTGGCGACGTTCGAGCTCCTGAGCCGGCGTTATCAGATGTGGGAGAGCGCCTACAAGGATCTGCTGCGAGAGGTGGACACGGGCGGCTCGGGCGGCGACGACTGGCTGAGCGAGCGCTCGCTGTTCCTTGGCGTGAAGAATCTGAGGAGCAGCGCCATCGTCATGCCTGAGCTGGAGGACTACGTGGCGAAGGAGCTGGCGGCCCGCGCCGCCGTGCTGAAGGAGCGCCGCAAGGCGCGTGAGGAGGCCGCGCTGGCCAAAGGAGAAGGCACGGGACCGACGACGGCTGATCCAAAGAAGAAGCCCAAAGGTCCCAAGGAGAAGGCCTGAGGGCCTGCTGCCATCTGACTTGTGCCGCCACGGGGGGGTCTGCCCCGCCTCCTCGAGGGCTTTCGTGAGGGGTTCAGGGCTGGCAGGTGGTGCCACCCTGAGGCGTTTTCAGCTTCGCAGCAGATGAGGCAGCGTGACGTTCTGCCGATCTCCCTGGCGGCCGCCTCGGAGATCTGTGCTGGGGGCGCCGGCGGGCTGGGCTTGTCCCAGAGCCAGCGGCGGCGGCTTCGACGTCGACGTGCTCAGGAGGGCTGGCTGTTCGAGGGCATCCGCGCCTTGAACGAGCTGGGCGCTCCGGAGCCGCTGGCGACCTCGCCTTCGTCCTTGACTTCTGCTCAGGTCTCGGCCGTTCGACACCTTGCTCGGCAGTGCGGATCAGTCGTCGCTCCCCCGCCTGACTGCGGGGGCGCCCTGGGAGCGTGGGAGGCGCCCCAGGGTACGCGGCCCGGCTACGCGGATGACGCGATGGCCGTCGGTGCTCGGGCGAACTTCGAGCGAGGGAACGTGTCGCTTCCCGCGGGGCTCTCTGGGCGAGTTGCGCTGAGTGAGTGCCTGCCGCCCGCCCTGCAGTCTGCGCTTGAAGATCGGTCAATCCTACTTTCTGAGGAGGAGGCTGCCGCTCGCCGTGACAGCTTTGATGGCAGCCTCTTCCTTGATCCCGTCCTTCGGGATAACCCCAAACTTTTTGGAGAGTTCGTTCCCGAGCTCTGGGCCGCTGGCGTTGTGGAAGTCAGCGATGATGTACTCGAAGAAAGTGGCTTGTTTTTCGTTCGAAAAAAGTCAGGTGCTCTTCGCCTGATCTGGGACACTCGTGTGCCTAACCTTCGGTTCCGCGAGCCTCCTGGTGTGGTATTGCCCTCTGGTGAGGCTCTCGCTCATCTCGAATGCGAGCCTCATGTGATCCCCGTGCTGCACGGGGGCGATGTCGATGCACCAGTTTACACTTCCTGAACAGTACAGGTGTTTCGGCCTGCCCTCCCTTCCTATTGCGCACCTGTCCCCGGACCTCGTCGCCGCGCTCCCGGATGCGGCTCGTAATCGGGGCTGGGCCCGCGTGCGGGCTCGTGTGGTGCCGATGGGTTGGAATTGGGCCGTGGCTCTTGTACAGGACGCTAACAAGTATCAGCTCGATAAAGTTTCCCCCGAGGCCCCGTGGCTCCTAGATAAGGTCCCGCTCCCGCCTCTTGGCGACGTTGGGTCGCTTCGCGGACTTTATATCGACAACTTTGTTTCCATTGCCCAGTCTAAGTCGGTTGCCACCTCGGACGTCGAGAGTATGCAGTCTCAGCTCGCGGGCCTTGGGATCGCGTCGACCTTGGAGACCTCAGAGGCGGGGGACAATGACTTCATAGGTTTCACTTTGGTGGGCTCGTCTGGGGAGTGGCGTCCTAAAGCTAATCGTTTCTGGAGGTTGAAACTGGCTGCCGACTATCTTCTTGAGGTTCGACCTGCTATCGCACGGCAGGGGCTGGAGCGTTTCGTGGGCCACGTCACGGCTCTGTTTTCGCTTTCCCCGGAGCTCTTGTGCCTCATGGAAAGGGTCTATGTGTTCATCCACGAGAGTTACACTCGCCGTCAGCCCCTCTGGCCATCTGTTCATCGCGAAGTTCGGTGGATACGGGCTCTTCTGCCCTTGGCTCGTGCCTCGATGCGTCGCCCGTGGTCGAGCCGAGTCTTCGGCTACGACGCGTCATGCTGGGGATTTGGAGTTGGGTCGACGCGCTGGGAGACTGGTGAGGTCGCCGCTGTGGGCCGTGTTCGTGAGCGAGCACGCTTTCGGGGTCTTGTCAGTAGCTCAAAGGCGCCGCGGTCCCGGGCTCTGGACCACCAGGAGGAGCTGGAGATCTCGGAGGCTTCGGAGGCCAACATCCTGGGACTTGGGCGGGCTCGCTCTTTCGCTGAGGTCCCGGCGGCCCTGGTCGAGCGGCGCTGGGCTGTGGCCTACGCGGGCCGCTGGAGGGGGGCCCCGGGGTCCCAGGTCCATCTCGAGGCCCGGGCCAGGACCTGGACGGTGCGACATGTTGCTCGAGATTGCAGCCTTCATAACACCCGTGTGCTGCTTCTGAGCGATAACATGTCGGTGATTTGTGCTCACGCGAAGGGCAGGTCGTCGACTCCGGCCATGAACTTTCAGTGCCGGCTCTCGTCTGCCATTGCTCTCGCCGTCGGGCTCAGGCTTCACGACCGATGGGTCCCCTCGGAGCTCAACGCCCTGGACGCTGCGAGCCGAGTTCACCAGCCTCGGCATGGGGGCCAAGCGAAAGTGGCAGTCCATGTCCAGCACCGCCTGCTTGCCTCCAGCGCAGTTGCTGCTTGCGGTCCCGTCCGACTCCAACGACGTGGGCGATGCGGGCCCGGGCTGCTCCAGCAGCCGTTCTGCCGGCGCGCCGACGGGCCGCGGCCTCGCGAGCAGCGGTCGCGCTGGGCCGAGCGCCCTTGGTGCTTGCCAGCCCATCCGTCCTGGTGGCGCACGGCGGGTTGCCCGCTCAACCCCCATCTGGCCCCGGGGGCCGCCAGGGCTCGGGCCGCCTGGAGCGCCTCCGGGCGGCGACGCGGGCGCGGCTGCTGCTGCTGGCCCCGCTGCTGACCGGCCTGCAGCAGGAGCGGATCCGCCCGGCGACGCAGGCGGGCTACTGCGACGTGCTGGAGCAGCTGGCTGGCTACCTGAATCAGTGGCCGCTGCCCGCTTGGTCGGGCCCGCAGTGGGACTTCCAGCTCCTCAACTTCGTGGAGTGGGCGCGGGGCGAGGGGTGGTCGCGGGCGCTGGCCTCTCGGCTGCTGGCCGCCGTGGTGTGGGCCCAGCCTACGTTGGGCGGCCCGCTGCGCCAGGTCTTCCCCGGCGCGCATGCGGCCATGCTGGGCTGGCGCCAGCTGGGCCCGGGGCACAGCCGCCCGCCGCTGCCCTGGGGCGTCGTGCTGGCCTTGGCGTGGGCGATGCTGCCCGAGTGCCCTGTGGGCGCCCTGGCCATCATCGTCATGTTCGAGACCTACATGCGCCCCTCGGAGCTCCTCAGCCTGACTGTGGGGCAGCTGGTGCCGCCCGCGACGTCGCGCGGCCAGGGCGCGTTCTGGGGCTTCTGCGTTCGCGTGGAGGAGCTGGGACGGCCGTCCAAGACCCAGGAGTTCGACCTGAGCGTGCTCCTCGACTTGGACCGCCACCGCCCACTCATCCCGCTGCTGCAGGCGCTGCAGGCGGGGCGCGCCCGCGGAGAGCGCCTTTTCGACGTCAGCTCGAGGCAGTTGTACCGGTCCTTCGCGCTGGCCGTGCAGCAGGTGAAGGTCTCTTGCGTCGAGCCGAGCCTCTACGCGCTGCGGCGCGGGGGCGCCAGCCACGATCGCCTCGTTCGAGCGCGGTCGCTCCTCGAGGTGCAGCAGAGGGGGCACTGGCGCAGCTTTCGGAGCGTCGCTCGCTACGACAAGCACGCGCGGGTGTCCTTGCAGCTCGGCAAGCTCCCCGCGACGGTGAGGGGTCAGATCGCGGCGCTGGTGGACCGCGGCCTCATGCCCTTCGTCGAGCGCTGCGCCAAGCTCTTGCGCAGCCGCAGCCCCTCGGCCCGAGGATCTTTCTAGACTTGTTCTCGGGGGGAAGGAGGGCTGGCGGCTGCTCTGGCGGGCCGGAATATCGCCGTCGTTTGCGTCGATATCTGCCACGGGCCGTCCCACGATTTGCTGAATGATAATGTGTTCAAAACCCTTCTTGGATGGATTCGATCAGGGCTGGTCGTGGGAATGGTCAGGTACCCCATGTCAATCGTTCACGATGGCCCGACGGGTGCCGCAGTGGTCACGACTTCCTCGCAGGCTGCGCAGTCCTGAATACCCCGCAGGTCTTCCAAATTTTGATGCGCGTGATCAGCGGACAGTTGCCGAAGGTAGCGTGCTGGCTCATCGGTCCGGCGCGCTGCTAGAAGCGTGTATCCAGCGAGGCCTGCCGCGTGGGGGGGAAAATCCTTCCCAGAGCTACCTGTGGCTTGTCCACCGTCGGCCTGCCATGATGAGACGTCCCGAGTGCACGACATATGTTGTTGATTACTGCGCCTTCGGCACGCCTTGGAGAGCTCGTGCTCGTCTCAACCTGTTCATCGTTAAGTGTCGGGGATTGGAAGGTGCTAAATGTAAGGGCCGTGGCATTTGCAGCTTCTCGGGAAAACCACATTATCAGTTGGACGGGCCCACGGGACAAGGGGGATTCTTGACACGCCAGAAGCAGGTTTACCCCGAGAAGCTGTGCCTCGTGCTAGCCAAGGCTATCGCCTCGTCCCTCAGCCTCGTGCGTGTGCACGAACTGTGGCCAGCTTTCTCCTCTCTTCCCTCCTCCTTGTCCTTCCCTTTCTAATCTTGGGGCCTCGGGGGGGTTTTCCTGCTGCAATACCTAACTTGTAATATTTCGTCGAATAAATTCGCCACTCCAGTGCTGTATGCGGGGTCCTGTCTATGGGCAGAATTGGTTTGAAGATGCTCACCTGTTCACCGCAAGCAGTGGTCTGGAAAGAGAGTAGTCAGGGTCATGTTTGTGCCCCACGGAAATGACCTGACCTCGTCATCCGTTTTCCGCTCTGCAGTCTTTTTGGTTCACCCAGAACCCGCCCACCCCCAAAAATCTTGGGCAGAATTGGTTTGAAGATGCTCACCTGTTCACCGCAAGCAGTGGTCTGGAAAGAGAGTAGTCAGGGTCATGATGATGATGATGATGATGATGATGATGATAATGATGATGATGATGATGATGATGATGATGATGATGATGATGATGATGATGATGATGATGCTGATGATCATCATGATGCAGGTTATGATGATGATGCTGATGATCATGTTTCATTGATTGTGATGACGGTGATCTTGATGCTCGTGATGATGATGCGTATGATGATGTTGCTGATGATGATGCGGGCGAGGGTGATGATAAGGAGGATGACGATCATGATGATGATGATGCGGATGATGATGACGATGATGATGCTGATGATGATGATGATGATGATGATGCTTATGATGCTGATGCTGATGCTGATGATGAGGTTGTTTCTAATGATGATGCTGGTGATGATGATGATGATGATGATGATCCTGCTGATGATGCTGATGATGATGATGCTGATGCTGATGCTTATGATGCTGCTGATGATGATGCTGATGATCATGAACATGCTACTGATGCTGATGTTGATGATGATGAGGAGGAGGAACAGGAGGAGGAGGAGGACTAGGAGGAGGAGTAGGAGGAGGAGGAGGAATAGGACGATGACTGAGGAGGAGGAGGAGGAGGAGGAGGAGGAGGAGGAGGAGGAGGAGGAGGAGGAGGAGGAGGAGGAGGAGGAGGAGGAGGAGGAGGAGGGGGAGGAGGAGGAGGAGGAGGAGAAGGAGCAGGAGGAGGCGAGCACTCGAGGGTTGAATTTGTCCCTGGCGCGCCCATCGAGGCTGCGTACTCTCGATCCCTCTCGGTCACCCGCTCACCTCGGTCCCTCTCGAACCCATCGATGCCTCTCGATGCCTCTCGATCCGCCCCTCTGGTCTCTGGATCCCTCTCGGCCCTCGCTCCTCTGCCCCCCCATCGATCCCCCTCTCCCCCCGCCCCTCTCGATCCCTTTCGCTCCCCGATCCTTCCCCGATCCCTCGATCACTCGATTTCGATCCCTCGATCTCGGGGGGCGTCCAGCTGACCACCTTGCCGATCCTGGCCAGGCCCATCCTGGGCCCGGGGTCGGCGCCTAGATTCGCCCTCGTGGCTCTGTAAGGGAGGCCCGATCCCCAAACATCCGCCGACATGTGTTTCTTTTCATCCGCCGCGGCCCCGGAGGCCCCAACCGCTTCCCTGGGGGCAGTTTTTCTTCCGGGATCCGTCTTTGTTGGTCCCGGGGTCCGATAGCGGCCCCCCGCGGACCGATCTCGCGGAAAAACGCCCAGGCTGAAAGACTCGCAACGTCGGATACTTGTCAGGCGGGCCTATAGGGATACGTTCTTCCAGAGCGTTCCAGAACCCTCTCAGAGCGTTCTGGAACGCTCTGGAAGGCCGCCGCGCCCGATACATCCTCCAGAACCGCCGATTCGCGGAGATCTCCGATTAACCCTTGTCTTGGTTTCGTCTCAGGATAGCGGCCCCCCAGGGATAGAAACCGAGGAAAAACGCCAATATTGTAATTATTGCATCGTCGTCGGGCGTTGCGTAGGGGCACGAAGGTTGCACGTTTCCCCCTCCCCCACTCCCAGAATATCTTTCATGCATTTTTCATGTATTTTTTATGTTTCGTCCTAAATCCGTCTGTAGGGGGACATGCCCGGCCTAATGGTACTCGTGCTGCTACCCTTCCCAAGTTTTCCTCTTTTCTGAGCCTCTTGGGAGGCCCTGGCCGCCATCGCTGGATTCGCTTCGAAATTCTGGTCATAACGCACCGGGGGATAGGCCTGGGGAGTAGCGGCGTGTGTACGTTTGGATTTGTCCCCAGGCACTGCGTGCGATGTGGTGCCGTCGGCCCGCTCATTCCGCGCTGCAGTCACGGCGCTGAAGTCAGAACCGCTTTGAGCTCAGGAGATGCTCGGGTGAGGGTTTGTGGGCCGTTCCTCGGTTGGTCTCTCTCTGTCTCTGTCTTCTTCTTGTTCGCTTGTCCCTTGTCTCACCGTCGTCAATTGTCATGCATGGCGGCGCCCCCCCGCCCACCTGCAGCGCCCCCGCGGCGCCTCGACTGCAGACCGATGTCCGATGTCCGATGTCCTCGGGTCAGGTCGTGAAACCTGCTCGTGGACGAGGCCCGCTGTGGCCAGAGCAGCCCCTTCGTTCTTACTTGGGCGTTCCTGCTGGCAGTGCCGTGGATGTGTCCCCCTCCTCCTCCTCCTTCTCCTCCTCCTCATCCTCCTCCCCCTCCTCCTGGTCCTCCTCCTCCTCCTCCTCCTCCTGCAGGTGGACGGGGCGTGCTTCTTTATTGCTTGGGGCATGGTGTTCCAGGGGTCCATAATCTCATGTATAGGTTTAGCTTTTGGTGTTTCACTCTGGGGACTGATGGATAGAGATCCATCTTGTGCGTGTCCGTGCCACATATGGCTCAAGGCAAAACATTCTGTCCCCTCTCCTGCTGCCACAGTTGGTAGCGGAGCGGGGTCCGGCCCGGAGGCCATGGGCGCGAGAGGCTGGCTGTGACGGCCAGGCCGCTTTGCGCTCGCGCGCCCCGGAGCCAGGCTTCGCTCTGACCACTGAGCAGCGTGGGATCCACGGCAGAGAGATGCCCGCGGATGGTGAGCAGCAGCCGCCGCAAGTCGCCCCAGGAGGCGACGGACGAGAGGAGACCTTCGCTGTCATGACGGCCCGAGGAGCTGAGGGGTCGACGGCAGGGGCAGCAGCATCAGGCTCTACGGTCGTGGCGGCGACGATTGATCAGGAGACGCTCACTCGGGCAATACAGTCCGCAGTCCAAGAGACAGTGCGGGCGCTCGGCCATTTTGGCCAACAGCAGCAGCGGCCACCGCAGGAGACGGCCTCGACGGTGGCCGACCCGTGGGACGGCACGGGAGCCGACCCGTGGAGCAGCAGCAGAACTAGACAGGCAGCCGAGGTGGGCAACGGAGAAGCAGCAGGAGATTCAGGACAGCGGCGCTCACCCGGCGACAAGGACGACGTGAAGGAGGACCAGAAGTGGGACGAGCACCAGGACTGGGGCTCGAGCTGGAATAGCAACTGGTGGCCAAGCCAGTGGACCGGAGGCCGAGGTGACTTTTCTGACCCTCCGGCGTGGCCTGGCTGGGCCCACTATCGACAATGGCGCCGAGCTATTCGGCGCTGGAACGACAACACCGACGTGGCGGTCTGGAGGAGGTCGGAAAAGTTCATGCGGCTCTTCGACTGGACGATGCAGGCCAAGTTCGAGGACATCCCGGACAAGGAGCTCACCGCATCTTCGTGGTTACAGACGCTCCTCAGTCGCATGGACCTGATGATCGGGGAGCGCGAGGGAGACGAGCTACGACGAGCAGGACGAAAAGCATTATACGAGGCCGTCCGTGACTCCAAGGAGACGCTCACGCAGTACGTGAGTCGTCGCGAAGCAGAGTTCATCGACGCGGAGGGCCATGACTTATGGATGTCCGACAAGCTCAAGGGTCTCTTCCTAGAGGAGGGGGCCAACCTCACCCAGCAGGGCGTGCAGAACTTGCGCACGCTCACTCGCGGAGACCTGACCTACAGCAGCGTGAAGTGGGCTCTGCGCCAGCTTGACTCATCGGCCGGCACCGAGCGCCTGCTTCCCGGCAAAGCTGGGGCAGGCAGCATGCTAGCAGCAGCGTCTGAAGACCTAGGGCCGAGCGCTCGCTCGGATGTTGGTGCTTGTCAGTCTTCCTCTTCCCCTCCTAACCTCGGTCGGTGTGAAGGTAGGTCGGAGGACGCCAACTACCAGGTGGTCGAGGACGAAGAGGATGACTACGACGAGGGAGCCGACGAGTCGGACGAGCTCGAGGAAGAGGACGTGGCGGCCCTCCTCGCGGAGATCGATGACATGGACATCGAGGAGGACGACGCCGAGCTGGTGCTGGCCGAGCTGACGAACAACAGGTCCTGGAAGCAGAACAAGGACCTCAAGCGAGCAGCTCGGCGCGATCGAGAGTATTTCGGCTCCCGAGGTCGAGGCAGTGGCAGGACCCCTCCTCCTTCTCGGCCAGCCGGACGAGGAGGGGGTCGCCAGCGACGAGAACGTGACGAGCGTGGAGGCGGAGCCGGAGGAGCAGGACACCGGCCTCCTCCGGGCAGGCGACGCTTCCTCACCCAGGAGCAGCTGATGAAGGTCACCAAGTGCAAGCTGTGCCACGAGAAGGGCCATTGGGGGCGTGAGTGCCCCAACGTCAGCAGCGCCAAGAAGGACGCGGTCAAGCGGGAGGTCTCCATCAAGAAGACTCCCATCAGGAAGGCCTCGTCCTACATGTTCGACGGAGTGGCGTTCAGCAGCAACGACATGTGGGCCGCGCCGGCGTGGCGCGGGATTGAAGAGGAGATCACATCAGGGTCGATCTTCCTGGCGGCCTCGTCGACCCAGGGCCTGGTCGACCCCGGGGCGGGGACTGACCTGGTGGGCGTGGAGGCTCCCAACAGGGAGTCCGAGGCGCTCGTGACCCACGGCCTCAGGTACGTCGAGATTCCTGCCGAACATCGGACGCACCTTCGTGGGGCCCATGGAGTCGGAGGTCAGGCCAAGGTTGTGAGTGCTATATTTTTTTCGTTGTGTTTAGGTGGCGTCTTTGGCATCATAGACACCACTGTGCTCGGAGAGGCTGTTCCTCACGTTTTGAGCGTTAATCTTCTGGACTTTCTAGAGAGCGTGATTGATTTACCGAGGAACAAGCTTCGCTCCGGCACCCCGCGCACGACTGCGGCCATGACACGCCTGGGTTCCGGGCACAGGATGGTAGAGATCGCGCGTTCCCTGGAGGAGCCGCCGACAGTCCCAGCGTCGGCGCTCCAGCGCTATCCTTTTCTGACGGAGGGGTCATTCACCCTTGGCAATGAGAAGCCTCCGAAGATGCTGGCAGGTGGAACTGTGACGCAGTACATCCCTCACCTCATCATCTCCATCCTTCGGTTTAGAGCTAAGTCGAGACGTACGGGGCCCGGGTCAAGTCGCGCGGGTTCTAGGCCAAGGGGGTCTTCGAGCAGAACGTCAAGCAGGGATCCGAGGGAATCGCCGTACGTGGGCTACTCGGTCGTCTCAATCGTCGCAGTCGTGGTCTGCCTATTCATCGTGTGTTGGGCTCAGCAGGCCCGCCTCGAACAGGTCACGGGCTCAGGATCTTTGGGGCACACTAAGGTCTCGGACAACAGCAACGAAGGACGGGGCAGGGCTCTCGACCCCATCGGCAAAGGAGCTCTCGACCTCATCGGCAGCAGGGGCCCAAGGGCTCTCGTGTATATACTGTCCGTGGCCTCTTTTGGCTCGAGTCTTTGCTCGCGTCTTTCTCGGCATCAACGGTTGAGCCGACGATCACAGTGTCCTGCCGGCATCGTCCGGCGCAGCGATGATGTTCATAACGATTTCCATGTGCATCCTGAGGGGGATCCTCTCAGTGCGGGGAGCTCCTCAGTTCCGCGGGTCCACCACTCAGCCGCCCGGCGGCGGCAACGGCAGAGGCGACGGCAGCGACAGTCGAGGAGACGCTGCCAGGGCAGCGCTGAGCCAGGCGATCGAGATGCCGGTGGAGGCGCCGGCAGAGGTCACCACGACTCCGAGCGGACCGCCTTCCCATCCGGGGGTGCCCAGCCAGTTGCCCGCCCAGCTGATGACTTGGGCCCAGGCGATGGCGGCCGCCGGACCCGATGGAGTGCCCGACCGAGGGGTGGCCGGCTACCTGACGGACGGGACGCCCATCCTGACGACGGAGTACCAGCAGTATCTGCTTCAGGCGCCCCCTCCGCCGCCGGGCCCTCCGCCTGGGCCGAACCCAGCAGCAGCCTCCAGCGCTCAGCCAGCAGCATCACCGATGCCGTGGATGGCCGGAGTCCAGGGGCAGTTTCCAGGCCCGCCGAAGGCGAGATCGGCACGGCTGCTGGGCCACGGAGGGG
Organism: Prorocentrum cordatum; assembly: GCA_963575745.1. Taxonomy (NCBI): domain Eukaryota; class Dinophyceae; order Prorocentrales; family Prorocentraceae; genus Prorocentrum; species Prorocentrum cordatum. The sequence continues at coordinate 493,265 of CAUYUJ010020315.1, read as the reverse complement.
CGCCGAGTACTGGGGCCTCGGGAGCAACGCCGGGGATTCACCACGGTCGCGACGAGGATCAGGCATCGATGCAGCTGGTCACGAACCAGAGCGACGACGGAGAACCGACAGCTGCAGCAGCAGCAGCAGCTCCGACTTCGGCAGCAGCAGCAGCAACCATCCCAGCCTGGCGGGCAGCAGCACCGCTGAAGCCGAGATCGATCCCAGTCAAGCCGCCCCCGCCCAAGCTGGTGAACAACTGCAACCACTCGCAGGCCACGCCGTACGGCAACCAGTACGGCTCGGGCACGAAATGCAAGTTCTGCGGCTACAAGCTCACCTGGGCGCCACGCGGCAGCGGTGGCGAGCAGGACGGCGGGCCGGCAGCGAGGCCGGAGTCCGCGGCAGAGGCGGCCAGACGGGCGGCGGCTGCTGCCGAGCGGACTGTGCAGATCATGCAGGAGAATCCCGTGTTTCAGACAGGGGCGGCAGCGCTGCAGACGGCCAACGACCTGAACGGCTACCTCAACGCTCTACAGTGGCAGCTGCACCAGATCCCCGAGGGGATTCGATCCCTCGGAAAGGTGCAGGAGGTGGTCGAGCAGATCGCACAGTACGCCAGTCAAGCCCAGTTCCAGACCAGCAGTCAGCTGGAGGAGGGCCTGCAGCAGATCCATCAGGCGCTCATCCGACTCCGTCGTACTTTGGAAGCACTGGAGCCGATGGGAGAATCCCTCGACTACCTGACAGAGCAGATGAGCACCCTGTCGCTGTCGGTCGGCAACATCGAGCAGTCAATGGGTCAGATGGCGCAGATGATAGTGGAGATTGGGACGGCGGTGATGGGGCTCGTGCAGGTGGCCAACGCTGTCGGAGCGAACCAGGAGCTTCCGCTGCAGGAGCCGGACAGCTCACAGGCGGGTGCTTCCTCGCCGGAGCCCGAGGGCGCACCGCAGGTCTCGACCACGGCAGTGACACCGCCTTGGGAGATCCTCTACGAGGGCGACAAGGACGACGAGATGTAGCGGTGTCCTCGGACGCCACTCCTAGCTCTTTAGTCGCCGGCCCGAGCCAAGGGGCTTCGGGCCAGCAGCCGCAGCGTTCAAGGTGCAGTCGTCTGGACTGTGCGTGCGCTGCCGTCTCCGACAGGGGCTCGCCAGAGAGCCCATTGACAGTCCATTATCCTACTTCTCCTCCCTCCGTGCAGAGGCTTCTGGTCGGGCCTGAGTGGCTCGACGGAGATTGGATGAACGACGACCATGAGGTCGCTTGCGGGTCTCAAGTGAGAAAGGCTCTCGGCGAGGCAGCAGCCAGGGCAACTGGAGCCCTCCCAGGGACCTTTCCTGTCGGCGCGTCGGTCACCCCGGGACGATCCAAGGTGGCTTTCATGGAAGTGTTCCCCCCTCCCAGGATCGCTCCCGCCGTTAAGAAAAATGGGGCCCCTGTGGGAGAGGAGGCCTCATGGGACCTCAAGGTCGGTTGGGACGCCGCTCAAAGAACAGAAGTTGATCGCCTCTGGGAGACGATCAGGACCGATCGACCCGAAATGATCTGGTTGTGTTCCGAGTGTCGGGCCTTTTCCGCGATCAATAGGTTGAATCGGGATCGGATGGACCCTGAGGACTGGAGATCATTAGTGCGGGACGGCCTCCGGGACCTTTTCCTTTGCATGAGGATAGCCGACTATCAGGTCCGACACGGCCGTTTCTTTGCGTTTGAACACCCCCTCTATGCCTCATCCTGGGGAACGCATGTCGTCAAGTGCGTGTGGGACCTCCCGGGCGTTCGACGGATCCGGCTCGACATGTGCCAGTTCGGAATGCGGGTGGACGACAGGGGGCTCAATAAAAAGCCCACGGGAATTTTGTCTAACCACCCCGAGGTGTTGCGGCTCTTAGACGGTCACCTCTGCACGGGGGAACACAAGCACGCTGTTCTGGAGGGAGGCTCGGTCACTACCAAGGCGGCATGTTACCCTCCCCCGTTCGTGCGCGCTGTCGCCAGGGCTGTCGCCGAACACTGGTCTGGAGCTTCCAGGGCCAGGCAGTCTTCCTGGGCGGAGTTGGCGGAAGGAGTCTCCGACGGAGCTGCGGAGGCCGGGGAAGCAATTGGCGGCGAGGGCGAGCCCGAAGGTTCGGGCGAGAGCGACGACGAGCCCGAGACCCGACCACCCACTCAGAACAGAACGAGGGGCGACGTGACCGGGAAGCCCGATCCTCAGCCCACTGAGGACGAAAAACGGTTGATATACAAGTTGCATTGCAGCATGGGCCATCCCGACAACCGGAAATTTCTTCGGGTTCTTCGAGCCGGCGGGACCAAACAGCACCTGGTGAGATGGGTGCGTCAGCATTTTGTTTGTTCGGAATGTGCGGAGCGGTCGCAGTCGGGGGCCCATCGTCGAGTTGCGTTGCCTAGAACCTTTCGTTTTAATCACATCGTGGGGGTCGATCTCTTCTACCTCGACTTTCAAGGTACGACGTATCCATATCTCAACATCGTCGACCACGGGTCGAACCTGCAGGTTGTCACCCGAGTCGAGGCCGCGACGTCGGCTGCCGTCTGGTCCGAGTTTCTGAGGTCCTGGGTCCGACCCTTGGGTGCGCCACATCTGATCATCTCGGACGGGGGCTCGGAGTTTGGAGCTCGGTTCGCCCGAGGTTTGGAACAGTGGGGAGTTTGTCATCATGTCTGCGACGCAGACAGTCCCTGGCAGAACGGACGAGTAGAGAGACACGGTGGCTGGGTCAAAGACAGAGTCCGTATCGAGCTAGAGTCCGGGACGTCGCTTCCCTCGTCCCTCCAGGAGTTAGATGATCTGGTGTTTGAGCTGGTTGCGCATAAGAACCGATTTTGGCATCGAGGCGGGTTTTCGCCTCTCCAGTTGGTTTTCGGAGAAAATCCGCGGCTTCCGCACGAGCTCCTGTCCGACGATCGACGGGCATTGCCCGGGTGGCAGGATGTTATGAGTCCCTCCTCAGAGCAGGACGAGGCGGGAGCCGAGTTTGCTAGGGCTCACGCCATCCGAGCGGCGGCCCGTAGACTTGCCATGGGAGCCACGGCCCGAGACAAGCTGTCCCGAGCGGCCCGGGCGAGGACCCCTGGGACCAGGAGGTTTACCCCCGGCCAGTGGGTTTTCGTCTGGAGGCATTTCACCAGGATATCGTCCAGGGCCGACGCTCTAGGGCGCCGCCGTGCCGGCTGGACGGGTCCCGGGGTCGTGGTGCTCGCCGAGGGCGGCACGGTGTGGGTTGCGGTCCGGGCCCGTCTCTGGAAATGTTCGGCCGAACAAGTTAGGCTTGCTAGCCCCGAGGAAGAGTACGGCCTTCAATTGGCCGAAGACCCTAGATGGCAGGAGCTGCTCCGTTCGGCCCAGGCGAGGCGGGTGACCGCTGTGGACGTCCAGCGCGAGGGACCCCCTCCCGAGAGTGCTTGGGACGAGGCGGCACAAGCCGAGCTCGATTCGGAACCAAGGGTCCCCGGAGCTGGGCCAACACCAGCCGAGGAACGAAGACCGGAGGATCGACCCTCTTCCCCGTCGGTGGGTGGGACTCTCGGGCTTCCTCGGAGGCCCTCCAGAGGGTCTCTCTCTCGTGCTGGATCGGTCGTGGCCCAACCAGGCTCGGACAGGACCGGGCTGCCCACTATTTCTGAGCTGGCTCCCTCAGACAGAGGAGAGTCGGCAACGCCGTCCCTCAGTCAGCAATTGTCTCGAGGAGTCAGTTCAGGATCCGCAGAGGTCGAGCCAGGGGATCAGGAGAATCCAGAACTCCTTCCTCCTCCGTCTCCTCCTCGTCCTGTTTCCTTACCCGCTCCTGCTCCTCCTCCCTTGCCTGCGTCTCCCAGTTCTCTTTCCCCTGTCACTCCGTCTCCACCAGAGGGGGCGAGGCCTAAGACGAGGGGGCGCCTCACCCAGCCCGAGGATGTCCCAGCCTGCATTCGAGCTGCGAGGGCCGGGAGCGCCCCTCCCGGGATAAAGAGGGCCAGGACCGACCCTTCCTCGGGCTCCTCCCCTCCTTACCCCGTCGGTGGAACTGCCTCCTCCTCCTCCGGCGTTGGGGGTCCTGGACCCGGCCTGGAGACCCGGGGGCCTGTCAGGACCGGCGATGAGCCGAAGCAGTCTGTTCAGGAGCGTGTTCAGGCCATCGAAGCCCGAGTCAGGTCTCGGTCGCCAAATCGCAACAGAGGAGCCGAGGGAACGGTCGAGGCAGAAGCCACCAGCGAGTTCTTCGTGGTCCCGGGACCGATTGACGGGCTCTCCGTCGTTCCCGGGGATGTCGAGGGGTTTGTTGGGGCCGTGAGCGAACGCATCCAGGGCGGGGGCACCTTTGCGGCTAGCCGCGGGGGAGAAGTGACCCTCAAGAGGCTCACCCCTCAGGAGCGTCAGAAGTTTCAGGCTTCAGATGACAAAGAATGGAAGGCCATGCTGCAATCCGGGGGTGTCCGAGTCATCCCTCCGAGCCAGGCGGCGAAGATCCGGCAACGTTGTCCGGACAGGATCATATCCAGCCGAATGGTGCGCCGATGGAAGCCAGTTGAAGGGACTTTTGTGGAACCCGAGGCGAAGTCCAGGTGGTGTGTACATGGCCATAAGGACCCCGACTCTGGCTCCCTCGCTGTATACGCACCCACTCCCCAGACCTCATCTATTATGATGTTCATTCAGGTACTGGTCAATTTCAGGATGCTCGGGGACATTGCGGACGTTAAGAACGCTTTCACCCAGTCAGATCCAATGACGAGGTCCCAGGGCCAGATATATGTTGAACCCTGCGAGGGTATCGACGTCGAGCCTGGATCCCTTATCCTATTGCTGGTGAACGTTTACGGGCTGGACGATGCTCCAGTAGCGTGGCGTCGCACCGTGGTTGGCCATCTGGAAAAGCACGGGTTCGAAAGGAGTTTGCTGGAGCCCTGCTGGTGGTTGAAGTATCGAGCAGATGGGGCCATCCAGAACATGATGTTGCTGGAAGTCGACGATTTCTTTATCGGCAGTGCGGATGCGGATGCCCGAGCGTGGATTCGCAGTATCCTAGAGGACCGCTTCCGTTTCGGGAAATATCGAGATTGTCATGCCGGCTCAGTGGATTTTGCGGGTAGGCGCGTTTCCTTCTTACCCGGAAAGGCCGTTATCGATCGAGAAAAATACATCCTGGAAGAAATCCGCCCCTTGACTCTGGCCCGGGGCCGCTTGTCTGTCAAGAGTTCTCCTCTCGAGCCGTCCGAGTTCAAGGCTTTGCGTTCCCTGGTCTACAAATTCAATTGGGTCGGCCGAGAGTCACGGCCAGAAGCGGCCGGAGTGGCAAGTATCTTGGCCAGTCGTTTAAGGGCTCCGACAGTGTCGGACGTGTCTTGTGCCAACAAGTTGGTGAAGCACTTGAGGGCAACAGCCTCTCGAGGATTGACGATCTGGCAGCTAGACCCCGAGCGCATGTCCTTCATCTCCTTTTCCGATGCCGGCGGTGTTGGATCAATAGAGTCTCTTCAGGATGACAACGGCCTCCCGGCCGATCCCACCCAGGGAGCCTGGATGGTGTTGGCCGCCGACAAGTCTGTTCTCGATAATCAGGTGGTAAGAGCGTCCGTGCTCGGTTGGCGTAGCAGTAAGCTACGGCGTAAGGTGCCTTCGACGTTAGCCGGGGAGACTCAAGCTCTCTCGGCTGCCGTGGCGGAAGTCGAGTATCTTCAAGTGTTGTATCGAGATGTTGTGTTCAGGGATGTTGATCTGCCTGATTGCGTGCGGGCCTCAGGGCCCTTCACTACGGTCTTAAGACGCGATTGCAGTTTGGGTTCCAGGGAGCAACAGGTCCACGTGGTGGACGCCAAGTCAATCTATGATACCTTCCAGAAGGAAGGCAATGCGTCAGCCCGCGATAGGCGTACTGCTCTAGACCTCGCCATCATTTGCGAGTCCTTGGAGCGAGCCAGGGGTAGAATACGGTGGATACCCCATGGCCGTATGCCCGTGGATGCACTGACCAAGGACGACGTGACTAAGTGCAATGCGGCACTGTTCGATCTGATGACCAATGGCAAGCTCAGTCTGGTGGACGAGGCTCAAGAGGTCGGCCGCCGGAAGGACATGCCCGAGCGCAAGGATCGCTCTCAGTCAGCCTCCCGAAGAATGCTGTCGGAGCCCGCCTGGATCGCATGGCTCGACTACCTGGGCCAGAGGGCTCCTCCTGGCTTGGTTGGTGGTGGTAGTGTCCTCCCGTCCTCCTCCTCTTTCCCTCCGCCTTCATTATCCTCCGAATCCGCTTTCCAATAATCTGCTCTCTAGTTCTGCCTCTCTCTCTCTCTATCTTTCTACTGCTGCGTATGTTTAGTATTTGCAGGTCGTTTTTGACACTGCCAGGCAGTGGCCACGGACTTGTGAATTGAGTTTCGGGACAGCTAAACCTAGAGAAAGTTGGACCCATGTTCCAGGGGTCCATAATCTCATGTATAGGTTTAGCTTTTGGTGTTTCACTCTGGGGACTGATGGATAGAGATCCATCTTGTGCGTGTCCGTGCCACATATGGCTCAAGGCAAAACATTCTGTCCCCTCTCCTGCTGCCACAATGGAGGGCGCCATGGCCCCCGCCCCCCCCCCTGTGACGTAACGCTCCCCCCGCCCAGTGCGCTCTGGGCCTCGCGGCTGTGCGCAGCGGGATCCGCATAGGCGCCCGCATAGGAGTCCGCATAGGAGTCTGGTTTGCACACGTCGTCGGCGGCGGCGGCGGCGGCGGCGTCGGCGTCGGCGGCGGCGTCGGCGTCGGCGTCGTCGTCGTCGTTGGTCGTCGTCGTGGTCGTGCTCGTCGTCGTTCGTCGCTCGGCGCTCATCGTCGTCGTGCGCGCGGACGCGGCTGGAGCCTGCTTTCTGATTCCGAGCCGATGACAGCCGTTTCGTGCCAGCGGCGTTTGAGAATGTCTAAGAATGACCGAGGACGGGTAGCAACAGTATGTAGATGGCGAATTGCACCACCGGGCCTGTGTACACCGCCGTATCTGCGTGCACCACAGCCCCTGTGTCCACCACACCGCCTATGTACACCACCGCAGCCGCGTTCAAAACAGCGCCAGTGTGTGCCACAGTGCCTGCGGGCACCACAGCGTTTGTGTACACCACAGCGCCTGCGGTCTCCACATCAGCCGTGCGCAACACATCACCAGTGTACACCACAATGCCTGCGTGCACCACAGTGCCTGTGTACACTTTGGCGCACGTGTGCACCACAGCAACCGTGTTCAACAGAACACCACTGTTGCATATAGAATTGTAGAAGGATTTTACATGACAAAATGGAGCGCCTGTGGATTCCACAGAAGACAATTGCTTTATACATGATTTGGAAAAGAAGCCTCACGAAAGAAGGAGCGCCGCTGGAATCTACGACTCCTCCCAAGTCCGCCCGTTTCATCCTAACTCTTCCCATTTGCGTCCAGGAAGGTCCACCAGAATTGGCTGTCCGAGGGCCAAGTGGTGCGCACATGTGTGGTGCACGCAGATGGTGCTGACATGATCATGGGTCGTGGCCCCTGGTCGTGGCTCGTGCGCACACGCTGTGGTGCACGCAGAAGGCCTGCCCTCCCCATTCCTCCCCATTCCTTGGCATTCCTTGTCATGGGCGCTTACGGGCGTCGTGTGCTCAAGGTGCATGAGTGCACGCAGGGCAAGGAAAACAACAATCACAATCAATTCGCATATTGAATTTGATGATATCGACCGCCCCCGCGATTTTGCGGCATTTGGTCCCGTCGGGACACCATCGGGCCCCAGAGGTGCACGCAGGCCTTGTGGTGCGCTCAGGCACTGTGGTGCGCGTAGATGGTGCTGAAATGGTCGTGGCTCGTGGCCCCTGGTCGTGCGCGCAGGCGCAGGGCTGCACGCGGAAACGCTACCATTTTACCCACCCCTCTCGTCGTAGTCGTCGGCGTCGTCGGCGTCGGCGTCCGCGTCGGCGTCGGCGTCGGCGTCGTCGTCGTCGTCGTCGCCTTCGTCGTCGTTGCTCGTCGCTCGTCGCTCGTTGTTCATCGTCGTCGTGCGCGTGGGCGCGGCCGCAGTGCCGGAACCGCGCGGCGTGGGGGGGCGCTACGTCATGCCCCCCCCCCCCGCCCCCCCCCCATGACGCCCGCCATCGCCAAAAACTTCGAAACGCGCTCATGGCGTGCGCAGGAAATGCTTTTGCAGGGGGGGTCGTTTCACAGGAATAGCGTGCACGGTGGAGGCCTTGATTTGTGGGGATGGCGTGCTTTTCGGACATCCGTGTTGCACGCTATCTTTGCGACGCCATGACATCTCCCCGGGGCGTCTTCTACGATACGATTGTTGTGGGTATGGGCGAAATGGTACGAGCACCGGCAGCATCTCTTGCTTATTCAGAAAACGACTCGCTGTCGGTGTAGCTGCGGGCGTTCTTCACTTGAGGCAACAATTTGCCTGATCAGCAGTTGCCACGGTCGGCTTTGGATAACAGTTGCTGTGGGGCATCATGCCAATACGCATTTTCGGCGTCAAATTTCTTGTGTTTTGAGTGCATCATTGGAGTGCCTCATGGACCACGACTTGTGACACCCAGTCTTGGACGCCCCCCTCTCGGACGCCCCCTATCGCATTCCCTGGCGATAGCAGGCGTAACCAAGGGGGCTGAGAGGGGGGGGCTGGTATTGCCACGATTTGCGCCGACGCCTTTCGGGATTGCTTCGGAATGCTTATCCCGACACGGCGCCGGGTCCAATCGTGACGTGTCCAGTCGGGAGCGTTGATCCGGGGCAACGATAGGGGGGGGATAAACATAGGGCGAGATGCGTCGACCCCCAATCGCCCATTGATCGCCGATATGAGCATCGTAGGTGCGGATTCACCATCGAGGGCCTATCGCCGATCTGTCTGCGATGTATCGCCGATTCCAGGCCCATGCATCCCCCCCTGACGCCAGTCCCCCCTATCGTTGCCTCCCGGTTGAGATGGGGGTCAATGCGAACGGGGGTCAGCCAGAGCGCCAGACCTTTCAGGATCCTGCAGAGCCAGGGCTGCACTGACCCGAGCTAGCGCGCAGGATCTTGCAGGATCTTAGAGCATCCTGAAGGATCCTGCAAGGCCCGACGGAACTGGATTTGCATTCGCCCGGGTCAGTGCGTCCCCGAACTAGGGGAGGGAGACACGGGGGTCGGTGCCGGTAAGTTAACGGGCGTTGTCGCTAAGGATGGAATAATGGGCTCCAGGTCCTCTACAGGAGGAATGTCCAAGAATTGTTGAAATTTTGTCTTGGGACAACGTTTTTTTTTGTGTGTGTGTGTGTGTGTATATATATATATATGTATACATGGACTATTTTGTGTTCTGGGCCCGATCCAAGCTCAGGCCCAGAAGGAGGTCCTCTTCAAGATTCGGCTCGCCCCAGGTCGTAGGCCGGGATTTATCCATAGACCAAGGCCTGGGGGATTGATCCTCGCGGACCTCCACAGGCGGTGGACATGGACATATTCGGGTCCCTGCTATCCAGATCCACCGCCCGCTGGGGGTCCTCAGGCGGTGCATATTCGGATAAATCCCCGCCTCGCACCAGGGGCGGCAACGCATGTCACGGGCGCCTTCGTGAGGAGGGTGGGGGCGCCAAGGCTGGAGTTGGCGGGATTTCTGGGACCACATGCGTACTGGGCATGCGGGGACGGAGACAGGATACGAGTCTAGGCCTCCTAGATGGGGTCGGAGTGGATGGGGTCGGAGGATCGCGCCGCATCGCCGATGCATCGGCGTTGCATCGGTGATGCAGCTCGATGTGGTGCCCAGTCTGATTCATTGCCGACGTCGCAAGTGCATCGCCGATGCATCGCCGATGCATCTGCGACGTATTGCAGATGTGTCGGCGATGGGGCGAAATCCTCCGACCCCATCTGCGCGGACCCCATCCAGGAGGCCTCTGACAAGACCTTGCTCAAGATCCTCCGACCCCACCTCTTCGGACCCTATCTAGGAGGCCTCTAACAAGACCTTGCTCAAGATCCTCGTGCGTGTCTACTCGGACCCCATCTTGGAGGTCTCTGACAGGGCCTTGCTCCAGATCCTCGAGGGAGCGCTTGTTGTGCGCGCGCGCCTGCCGACGCGCCTTGGGCTTGTGGCTCCTGTCTGTCTGTCTGTCTGTCTGTCTGTCTGTCTGTCTGTCTGTCTGTCTGTCCGTAAGTCGGGCGTGTCCCTCTACAGGAGGGATATTCGAAAATAGTTGAACCATAGCGTGGGGAAGATTTGTTAAATATTTGTGTGTTGGCACTTTTTGGGTATCTTTGGGTATATTTGCTTTTTCGCCCAAGATCCGCCTGTAGGGGGACATGCCCGACCCAATGTCTGTCTGTCCTCGCCGCGACCCCGCGCCGCTCCCAGAAGGTTGCGCCGCGCCGGTCGCGCGCCCGGTGGGGGCGCGCGGTGGGCGGTCGGGGCGCCCTTCTTACGGTCGCCGCCGCCGGAGAGGCGGCAATGGCTCCCAAGGACGCGCCGGCCGCCGCCGCCACGCTGACGTCAGGGGCAACGTTCCCCAATCAGGGCTTGCACTGAAGGGGTCCTAGCGGAAGTTGAAAGATTTGGCGAAAGTTCCCCGCCGATTCTGGTAGCAGGCTGGGTTTCTGGGTTCCCGGGCTCCCGGGTTCCCGGTCGATCTCCTCAGCGAAAACCATCCACTGATTGTTTTTGTTCTTTGGTGTAATTCGATGTTCAAGGTTTTCGGGCGGTTTTTTGGCCTCGGGGTGCGTTCCAGCAGCTGCGCCTCGCCGAGCGCATTTCAGGGGTGCCTGGATCGTCTCGACGGGCCGCCGGATTGCCGAGTTATGTTCCGGAAGCCAGGGGTCAACGAAAAGAGGGGGTGGGCATAGAGGGGGATGCATCGGCCCCCAATCGCCCATTGATTGCCGAGGGGCTCGACAGCCCCACCCCGCCCGGGAACGTGCGGATTCGCCATCGGGGGCGATTCGCCGATCTATCGGCGATGTATCGCCGATTCCAGGTCGATGTTCCCCCCCTATACCAATCTCCCGACATCGCTGCCCCTCATTTCGGATTTTTGTCAGAAGAGGAGAGGTACCGATACCGATAACGCTGCGCACGACCGCAGAGACTCAGACCTCCGCCTTATTGGAAGAGTCAAGACTGAGGCCTTTCATTGTTCCGGCCTCCAGGGGTCCTCAGGACGAAAGCCGGCCCTGGGGAATCGGGATTTCGGGGAATCGGGATTGAAAACATCAGGCTGGCGATGACGTCGGCGGCAATGATGGCGAGGGTCAGAGGAGGGAGGAACAATTACTACCGATGCCAATGCTCGTCCTGGAGAGCCCTCGTCGCCACGGCTGGATTCCCTTTGGAATCCTGGTCAGAATGCGCCCCTGGAGAGGTCCCGGGAGCAGTCGTACATTCGAAATCCATGACAGATGACCAGGGTGGGGGGTAACCCTCCCAAGAGTACCCTCCGCATCTTTGCCTGCTCGGCTCATCCGTAGCCGCTTTCGATGGCCAGCCCCGCTCGCAGGGCTTCGACACGGACGCCCAAGGGGCTTGCATCTTCATCGCGCATTCCAGGGGTGGGCCTAAACCGTGTTTTGGAGATTTCGTTGGCCGTTTTCGTTTCGACTGCGTTCTGCGGTAGAGGCGGATCGATGACAAAACGAGGGGAAACGTAACAAACAAACAAACAAACAATCGAAACACACCGTTTAGGCTCAGCCCTGGCTTGCATCCTTGCTGTCGATTCTGACCGCGCCGGTATTGGCGCCTCGTGACTGTTGTTCCCCCAGCCCCGCTCTCGGGGCTCGGCGCCTCGCGGCTCGTGCCCAGGAGGGACAACACACACACAGGCACAATTCGTCGTCGATTCCCCAGAACATGTGGGAACGGATCGGAAGTGGGGGGAAGACAAGAACACCCAGACAAGAGGGGAACATATGGGGAATCCTGCTTATCGTGTGTATTTCTTCGTGTGTGCCAGGGCCCCTTCACACTCGTGCCCAGAGGCTCGGCGGAGAGAGCCAAGGAGCAAACCATGGCAGTACCCCAAGCTTTCGGGGGTCCGCGCGGATTCCTTGGGTCGGCGCTGGGGCCCCCTGACGGCGCCTCCGGCGCAGCCCCAGGCGCGCTCCTCGCGCCAGGGAGGGGGTTCCAGCGCCGATCCAAGAGATCCGCGCGGACCTCCGAACATTTTCGGTCGAACCGAGGTGTAAGGTCGAGGTCTGTTCGGGAACGGTACCCCAGTGTGCTTCGTGTTCTCATGCAGTCTGGGGAGGGTTACGCTTGGACGTTCTGTTTGTTTTGGCCGACGGAGGGTCTCGTGTTCTTGAGGGTCTCATGTTCTGGCAGGAAGTTCTTCTGGCCTGGGTTCGACTGCATATTCACGTCAGTGCTTGCACTCGAGAGTGGCGCGTGCCAGTGGTTGCCCAGGTCGCCCGCGGAGGCGCGGAGATGTCCGCCCGATCCGCAGTTTGGGCCCAGTGGCGGCTGCCCCCCTGCGGGGAAGACGTGTGCCCATGCCCACTGCAGCTTGGAGCTGCAGGCTCCCTTCCCGGAAGCCCGAGGCGCACTGGATATGGTCAAGACCCTGGCTGGCTCCTACAGGCTCGAGTTTCACCTACACCCCATCTACCGAGCCATCTCGACCCCTGCACCCCCCTCGGTCCCTCTCGATCCCTCGCTCCCCCTCGATCCCTCTCGATGCCCCCTCTCTCGATCCCTCTTTTCTCGGGGCCCACCTCGGATCCCCCCCTCCCCCCTCGATCCCTCTCGATCGCCCTCCCCCTCTCGCTCCCTCCCGATCTCCCTTTTGGGCCGCCCCTTCTCCGCCTCTGGTCCCTGCCTCGGATCCCCCCCTCGCTCTCGCCCTCCTTGGGTGGAGGCACTCCCGCCGCTGCGGCCGAGCAGCCCTCCTCCGGCAGCGCCCGGCCGCCCGCCTTCTCGATCTTAGGACAGCCCCCCTCGCCCCAGCCTCCTCCTTCCTCCCTCCTCCCTCTTCCCTCCTTCCCTCCTTCCTTTTTCCTCCTCCTCCTCCTTCCATTCTCCTCCACCCTCCTCTCACCCTTCCTCCCTCCCTCCTCTTCTCCTTCCTTCGTTCCCCTCCCCTCCCCTCCTTCCTCCTTCCTCCTTCCTCCTCCTCCTTCTCCTCCTCCTCCCTCCCTCCCTCCCTCCCTTCCTCCCTCCTGTCTCCTTTTCGTCCTCATCCCTCCTCCTCTCCCCACTTCCTCCCCACCCTCCTCCCCTCCCCTCCTTCCGCCTCCTGCTTCTACTCTTCCTCCTCCTCCTCCTCCTCCTCCTTCCCCTCTTTCTCCTTCCTTCTCTTCTTCCTTCCACCCTGTTCTTCTCACTCCCTCCTATCTCTTACTCTCCTCCTTCCTCCTCCCTCCTTCCTCCTCCATCTTTCCTCCTCCTCCTTCCTCCCTCCTCCCTCCCTCCTTCCTTATCCCCTCCGCGTACCTCCCGATGACCTCTTCCTCCGAGCTTTGAGCTGTTGGCTATTCGGTCATAGTCGGTCGCCCCGACGCGGCCATCCCCCCCGCTCCACAGGGGGCGATGGCCCCTGGGGGGGATCAAACCAAAAGATCTGTCAATCAAGGATGGGTAAGCGACCAGCAAGCACCCCGAGGAACGGGTGGGGGTCGGCCCCAGAACGCCCTGCGGGGGGGGGGGCGGGCGGTAGAGAGGGAGTACGTGGGGCACCTGAAACTATCCCGAGAAGCAGGGGGGACTCCTTCCTGTGCGCGCCGCCAGCCCAGGCATCCGCCGGTATTGACGCTTCTGTCCAGATTCCAGGCCTGCAGGGTCTGGACCCGTTCCCCGGCGGAGCCAGTGGCTCGAGGGACGGGGTCAGTCAGTCAGAGACGGATTTTCGCACCGAGGGACGGTGGGAGGAGGAGGAGGAGGAGGAGGAGGAGGAGGAGGAGGAGGAGGAGGAGATAAAGGAGGAGGAGGAGAGGAGGAGGAGGAGGAGGAGGAGGAGGGAGGACCCGTTCCCCCGCGGGGCCAGCTTCGCGCCCCCGGGTCCGCTTCCGACGGTCTCCGGGCCCGCGGGCGGCCCCCGGGGCCGAGAAGTCAGAACCCCGGAGACGTGGGATCAGGGGCATCGGGGGCGGCAAAGAGGGGGGTGACTCCTCCTCCTCCTCCTCCTCCTCCTCCTCCTCCTCCTCCTCCTCCTCCTCCTCCTCCCTCCTCCTCCCCCTCCTCCCCCTCCTCCTCCTCCTCCCCTCCTCCCCCTCCTCCTCCTCCTCCCCCTCCTCCTGCTCCTGCTCCCCGTCCTCCTCCTCCTCCTGCTCCCCCTCCTCGAGCCCCTCCTCGAGCCCCGTCGGGCTCCTAGGGGGGGTGGGGGTATCATGGCGGGGGCCACGATGTTTCCCCAGATTTCATGGCGCCCCTTCTTATTTCATTACGTCCCTGGCCCCCCCGCTGGGCCGCGCACATGCCGCTTGTCATGATTTGCACCCCCCCCCCTCTTGGACACCCCCTCTGTAAGCCGCTCCCGAAGACAGCGTTGGGGGGTCAGGCCCAGTGGGGGACGCATCGGCCCTCAGTCCCCCGGTCATCGCCGATAGTGGCCCGATAGCTCTTCCTGCCCAGGACCCATGCGGGTTCGCTATCGGGGCCCTGTCGCCGACTCCAGGTCGCCGCTTCCTCCCCGCCGAGCAGGTCCCTTCCTAGCGTTCCCCGCGCGGCGCTCAGTCCTTGCACCAATTACCAGGCCCACACGTCAGCCTCGTCAGACGTGGAGCGACGTTCGCGCGACGTACGTACATCCGACGTAGCTCCGGGAGGAGGGAGGAGGGAGGAGGGAGGAGGGAGGGAGGGAGGAGGGAGGAGGGAGGGAGGGAGGAGGGAGGAGGGAGGAGGGAGGAGGAGAGGAGGAGGAGGAGGAGGAGGAGGAGGAGGAGGAGGAGGAGGAGGAGGAGGAGGAGGAGGAGACGTGGATCCGATGCGAATTGGGTCTCAAGGTGCCGCGTGAGACTTCGTCTCATCCGACTCCGCCGCCGCCCTCCCTTGCCGCCGCCGCCCTCCCTTGCCGCCCTCCCTTGCTGCCGTGCGCGGCCACGCGGTCTTCGCTACACTCTTCGGGAGACGTAGGTTTCGAATGGGACCTCAAGCAGCAGCCACAGCAGCCAACAGCTGACCACCATAGGGAGACCATCGCAGTCAGATGCGCTGCACCCCACCGCTCCTGCACAAACTTGGCCTCAGGGCGCCGCGCGAGGCATGTTCCGCCGCCGCACCCCCCTCCCCGCCCCGCAGGAGGCGGAGAAGGCGGAGCCTGGCGAGGCTGCCGCCAAGAAGGATGGCCCCCCCCCCCGCCACTCGGCCCTCCTCGGCCCTCCCTCCAGGGGCCCCGTTCTCGGCCGAACATCCTCGGCGGGCTCCGAAGAGACGGAGGTGATGGAGGAGGAAGGGGATGAGGAGGAGAAGGAGGGTGAGGAGGGATGAGGAGGGACGAGGAGGAGGAGGGAGGAGGAGGTGATGGAGGAGGATGAGGTGATGGAGGAGGAGGAGGAAGCGGGAGGAGGAGGATACATGGATGGAGGTGATGCAGGAGGAAGCGGGAGAGGGAGGGAGGAGGAGGAGGAGGAGGAGGAGGAGGAGGAGGAGGAGGAGGAGGAGGAGGAGGAAGGTTGACGAGCGAGATGACCCAGGAGGATAATCGGCAGCGAGCGAGGGGGGAAGCGAGAAGGAACATGCCCTCTCTGAATATTTGGGACTTCTCAGAAGCCCTCGCGCCTTCAGAGATATATGTTGCCTCTTCGGAGAAGGTTTAGGCAACTTCTCAGGAGCCAGGGGGCTTCCGAGCTTGCTGAGGGGGCCCGCCGCGTCTCATCTCCCCCCTGGCTCGCCGCCGAAGGATGAAGAGCGAGGAGGACATGGAGGAGGAGGAGGAGGAGGAGGAGCAGGAGGAGGAGGAGGAACAGCGAGCTTGAGGAGGAGGACCAGTCCAAATCCAAGGAGCATCAACGATGGTGCAGTATACCCTCCCTCCAAGTTTTGCTGCATGGGGCCCTCCAAAAAATTGTTTCCATTACGGGACAATCGAATACACACGTCTGATACGCGTCAGCCGTACCAAAACTCAATTCCTGGGTTTGCAGTTCCGCTAATCAACGTGACTGTTGCGCCAAGGAACTCCTCCACATTACCAGAACGCTGTCCTTGGAAATTTCAGCACCGCGAATCAACGCGGCTGTTGCGCCCTGACAATCCCAAATATTGCCAGAACGCTATTCTTGTGGGACTTTGACCACCCGAACCTTTGAAGCGTGTACAAAGTTTCGCAGCGAATGTGGTTGGCCCTAGGGCGAGGCCAACAGTTTGAACATAATGGCCCATCATCCTTGAACCAGGTGCCGCGTTGAGATGAATGTGAGCGGCGCTGAGGCGAGAGCAACTGTTTGAGCACGACCCGCTTTCCACGCTTGAGTAGGTTGTGTCCGCGGCGCGACGGGAAGAACCATAGTTGTAAACCACCCGCCCTCCATCCTTGAAGCTGCTGCAATTTTCAAACTTCAGGGGCATAGGTGGTGTGGAAGGTTCAGGCGAGACGTCCAGCTCGCCCTACCGACGCGTCTGGGGATGCGACAGGGGAGCGGTGTGTAAAACGAAAAAGGGGGGCGTACTTGGCAGGCAACTGGCAGGTACGCAGAGGGGGGATTCAGGAGGTATGAGGTACGAGGAGGTGGAGGTGGGGGAGAAGGAAGCGATGGAGGGAAAGGCGGTAATAAGGAGAAGGAGGAGGTGGAGAAGACCAGGGTAAACTCAAATTCTTCACGCTTCGCGTATCCCCACCAGCCCATCTCAAAACAGCTACTCTTGCGAAGCATGCCGACAGTCGTGTTTTTCAGGCGTGTGTCCGCTTGCCCCCGCATATCTCCCCTGTTCCTCCTTCCTCCCGCCTCCTTGTACATCCTCCTTGTGGTGGGAGCGGGAGAAGGACGAGGCGGAGGAGGAGGGAGAGAACGCGGTGGGAGGCAAGAGGGATTTAGCGGAGACGGCGACCACAGCGATGATCCTAATAACGACGACGCACCCGACGACGACGACGATATCGACCGCAACGACGACGACGACCACAACCGCGACGACGACGACGACGACGACGACGTCGACGACGACGACGACGAAGTCAGCGGCGACGACGACGACGACGACGACGACGACGACGGCGACGACGACGACGACGACTGGTGGGAGTCGTTGGGGCCCCTCGTGGTGTGAGTCGTTCGGCCCCATCGTCCTTGTGTGAGTCCTTCGGGCCCCTCTTCCTGGTGTGAGTCGTTCGGGCTCCTCGTGGTGTGAGTCGTTCGGGCCCCTCGTCCTGGTGTGAGCCGTTCGGGCTCCTCGTGGTTCGAGTCGTTCGGGCCTCTCGTCCTGGTGTGAGTCGTTCGGGCCCTTCTTCCTGGTGTGAGTCGTTCGGGCTCTTCGTGGTGTGAGTCGTTCGGGCTCTTCGTCCTGGTGTGAGTCGTTCGGGCTTCTCGTGGTGTGAGTTGTTCGGGCCCCTCGTCCTGGTGTGAGTCGTTCGGGCCCCTCCTCCTGGTGTGACTCGTTCGGGCTCCTCGTGGTGTGAGTCGTTCGGGGCCCTCGTCTGGTGTGAGTCGTTCGGGCTCCTCGTGGTGTGAGTCGTTCGGGCGCCTCGTCCTGGTGTGAGTCGTTCGGGCCCCTCCTCTTGGTGTGAGTCGTTCGGGCTCTTCGTGGTGTGAGTCGTTCGGGCCCCTCGTCCTGGTGTGAGTCGTTCGGGCTCCTCGTGGTGTGAGGCGTTCGGGCACCTCGTCCTGGTGCGAGTCGTTCGGGCCCCTCGTAGTAGTAGTAGTAGTAGTAGTAGTAGTAGTAGTAGTAGTAGTAGTAGTAGTAGTAGTAGTAGTAGTAGTAGTAGTAGTAGTAGTAGTAGTAGTAGTAGTAGTAGTAGTAGTAGTAGTAGTAGTAGTAGTAGTAGTAGTAGTAGTAGTAGTAGTTAGTAGTAGTTAGTAGTAGTAGTAGTAGTAGTAGTAGTAGTAGTAGTAGTAGTAGTAGTAGTAGTAGTAGTAGTAGTAGTAGTAGTAGTAGTAGTAGTAGTAGTAGTAGTAGTAGTAGTAGTAGTAGTAGTAGTAGTAGTAGTAGTAGTAGTAGTAGTAGTAGTAGTAGTAGTAGTAGTAGTAGTAGTAGTAGTAGTAGTAGTAGTAGTAGTAGTAGTAGTAGTAGTAGTAGTAGTAGTAGTAGTAGTAGTAGTAGTAGTAGTAGTAGTAGTAGTAGTAGTAGTAGTAGTAGTAGTAGTAGTAGTAGTAGTAGTAGTAGTAGTAGTAGTAGTAGTAGTCGTAGTCGTAGATGTCTGTTGGGAGCCTCTTGGAGGCCTTTTGGAGCGTCTTGGGGGCCTCTTGGCGGCCCCAGGGGCTTCTAGGAGCGTCTTGGGTGCCCTGGGGGAGCCTCTTCGGGCCTCTTGGGAGTCTCTTGGAGGCCGTTTGGGGCGTCTTGGGGGCCTCTTGGCGGCTCCAGGGGCTTCCAGGAGCGTCTTGGGTGCCTCGGGGGAGCCTCTTGGGGCCTCTTGGGGGCCTCTTGGGGGCATCTTGGGGGCCTCTTGGAGGCCTCTTGGGGCCTCTTGGGGCTCTTTGGGAGGGGTCTGGGGGGTATCTTGGGGCCATCTTTCGGGCGATCGATCACAGCTGGGGCGAGCACTTTTCTGCCTCCCCCCGTCGGGGCCAGAATCCTCGTGAGGGGTGTCGAAGTTTAGCCCTCCCAGGGATAGAAAAAGGACCCTCTGACCACCCGCGGAACCCCCTCTCCAGGTCCAGGGGGAGGGGGTAGGGGGAGGGGTAAACCCCTCCCCGAAGGGGAAGAAGGGGGGTTGAGAACAGACAGAGCTCGCTAAACCACTCACGCCCAAAGGGCTGGTGGGATTTCACCACGGATGTTAGAATCAACCCTTCCTCCAACCTCCCTTTTCGCAGGGCGGGAGTCACTTCCACTGATGGATGCGCCCCGGCGGGAAACAACCCTTACAATATCCTGAAGCGTGTCAGAAAAAAAGACTTCGCGATACCATCTCCACGACTGAACCTGACTGTCTCGTCTTGGCGATCCTGAATCGTGCCAGAAAGCTATTCCTGGGATTTCAACACCGCGAGTCAGTGTAACTGTGACGTCCTGACAGTCTCGAATCGTTCCAAAACGCACGTTCTGATATACTAACCATGGGAGCTCGTGGAACCCATGCAAATGTTGAACACGAATGTGCGCGGTGCTTGGGCGAGAGTGACAATTTGAAAAGGTACCGTTTTGAAAAAGTGTTTCGTGCAAGTTGTCAAGCCGAGTGCGCGCGGCGGTAAGGCAAGAGCCACATCTTGAAAACTGCATGACTTCAATCCATTCGAGCTCTTGAGATTGTTGAAGGCGGGTGCGCGCTGCGCTAAGGCCAGACCACTGTTTGGAAAGGGACCGCCATTAATCCGTGAAGCTCTTGCAGATTGTTAAGACGAGTGCGCGCGGCGCTAGGGCAAAACCAACAACATTCTGAAATCCACCCACCCTCAATCCGTGACGCTCTTGCCAAGTTGTGCGACTCATGTGCGCGGCGTTAAGGCTAAACCCACAGTTTAGAAGCGTTCCCCTCCATTTGTGAAGCTTTTGCTGACGCCTGGAATTCAGGATCTGACATTTACCAGGCGAACTGTCCAGCCCGCCTTTTCGAACGGTCTCGGGGTGCGACAGGGAAGAGCTATCGATATGGAGGGGGTACGAGGAGAAGGAGGAGGCGGACCAATGTAAGCCCACGGCACACCAACGATGTTGTAATAGTAAGCCCTCCCTCAAATATTCATGCTCATAAGGCCGTACAAGATTGTACTATCATTGTGTGCACCGCCCCACTGAAAGACAATTGTCTGGTAATTTCCGGCCGTGCCCAAAACAATGTGGAATTCCAACGCGACGAATCAACGTGACTGATCGTTTTGACAATTCTCAATCGTGTCACAACGGTGTTCGTGGGATTCCAGCAACGTGAAGGAACGTGAATGTTGGGCCCGCGAAATCCTAGACCGTACAAGGCCACAACTCCAGGGAATTAAACCCAACGAACCTATGAAACCGTCACAAGCTTTCGCAACGAGAGTGCACGGTGCTGTTGCGAGAGCATCATTTTGAACACCGCAAAACGTTTAAGTTTTGCTCAGACGAGCACGCGTTGTGTTGAGGCAGGGCCGCATGTTGAAATGGTATCGCATTCCATCTCTGGGACTGGTGAAAATTTAAAACGAATTTGAGCGGCGCAAAAGCGAGAACCACGATTGGAGCACGACCCGCCCTCTGTCTTTGAAGCTGTTGCAAATGTTCATAACGAATGTGCGCGGCGCGAATGCGAGAATCATATTTTTTTCGACGACCCGCCCTCCGTCATTGAAACTGCAAACGCACGTGTCAAATTGAAGGGCTATGCACGTTGATGCTGTATCAGGCAAGACGCCATGCCCGCCCTATCGACACGTTTTGGGTTGCGGCAGGGAGGAGTTTTTTTTACGGAGTGGAATCGCGAAGGAGGAGGATGTGAGAGGATGGGTGGAGCATAGGAGGAGGACTAGTGCAAATCCAAAATCCATCATCGGTGTTCGAACACATCCTCCCCCAACGTTTCTTTTTTTTTGGTAGGCCCTATAGACCTATAGCCCTGTGGCCCTATAGTCCTATAGCTCTATAGCCCTATAGCCCTAAACAGATTATGATTGGGGTTATTCTCCGATCTCATCATTTCCAGCGCCATGCCATTGCATGGTTGTCGGTCCTTCCAAGTATTCTTTATTGCTTGGGGCATGACGGGCGTCATGGCCCCGGCCCCCCCCCCCCATGACGTAACGTTCCCCCCCCCCCGCAGTGCGCTCTGGGCACTGCTGCCGTGCGCATCGGGATCCGCATAGGTGTCCGCATAGGAATCCGCAAAAAGGAGACTGGTCCGCAGTCGTCGTCGACGTGGTCGTCGTCGTCGTGCTCTGCGCTCGTCGCTCGTCGCTCGTCGCTCGTTGCTCATCGTTGTCGTCCGCGCGGACGCGGCTGGATTTTTTAACATCAGTAAAATTGAAAACCTGCATATATAATCCATCCGGGCCGGTGACGGCAATCATCGGGGGGGGTGGAGGGAGCCGATGACGTCGCCTAGGAGTGACCGAGGACGGGTACCAGCAGCATGTAGGTGGCGATTTGCACCACAGCGCCTGTGTACACCACAGTGTCTGCGTGCAACACAGCGCCAGTGTGTGCCACAGTGCCTGCGGGCACCACAGCGCTTGTGTACACCACAGCGCCTGCGTACACCACATCAGCCGTGTGCAACACAGCACCAATGCACACCACAATGCCTGCGCGCACTGCAGCGCCTGTGTACACCGCCTCTGTACACCATGACGCCTGTGTCCACCACAGCAGCCGTGCGCAACAGCACCACTGTTGCATACAGAATGTTAGAAGGAATCCTTGTGACAAATTGGAACGCCTGTGGATTCCACGTTTTGTAGAGGATTTGGACAACATCTGTATGGAAAAAGGAGCGCCACTGGAATGTACGGGTCCTCCCGAGCCCGCCCGCATCATCCTAATTCCTCTTATGTGCGTCCAGGAGGCTCCAGCAAGATTGGCCGTCCGAGTACCAAGTGTATGGATTGAACAGACCATTATGCGGTGCACGCTGAGATGCGTACGTGCGCTGTAGCGCCGACCCGCACGACAGGGGGGAAGGTTGAGGGAGGAAGTGGAGGAGGACGAGGATGAGGAAGAGGAGGAGGAGGAGATGGAAGAGAAAGAGAAGGAGGAGGAGGAAGAGGTGGAGGAGGAGGGAGGGGGGGAGAACGTCGCATTTTATTGTCAGCACTTCTTTGGCGTGACGTTTAGCTGCCCGCAGCATGTCCCCACCGACATGTTCCTTCTACCTTTCTTGTGCGCGCAGGCGCCCTGGTGTACTCCAGCGCTGCGTTGCACGCAGATGCTGTGGGGGCAGAAGCGCGTTGTGGTGTGCACAGGCGCTGCTGTGCACGCAAGCATTGTGGTGTACACAGGCGCTGTGTTGCACATGGTTGCTGCGGTGTACACATTCGCTTTGGTGTACACCAGCGCTGTGGTGCACCTGAGCGCTGTGGTGTACAGGTGCTGCGTTGCACACGGCTGATGCGGTGTACGCAGGCGCTGTGGTGTACACAAGCGTTGTGATGCACGCGAGCCTTGTGGGGTGTACACAGGCGCTGTGGGTCAGATCGCCACCTACATGCTGGTCGCGTTGTCGTCGCTCGTCGGTCATCGTTGTCGTGCGCGCGGGCGCGGCTGTGGTGCCAGAGCCACGCGGTGTGGGGGGGTCGTTACGTCGATTCAATGGTCGAATCGCCCCCCTGCGTTTTAAACAGGATTGTGTTTTGTGGGAGGCGGAGCGCGTCGTCAGCTTGCTGCTGGTATCGGCGCGGTATGCCCGCTGTGCTGTTCATCGGCGCTGCCTCCCCTCTCCTCTCCTCTCTCTCTCTCTCTCTTTTTCTCTCTCCCTCTCTCCCTCTCTCTCTCTCTCTTCTTCGTCCGCAGCCGAATCATCAGCGTAAGCAGTAAGCCTAACCTAAGCCTCAGTCTAACATAGGTTAAGTCCCAACCAACATTTAGCCGACACCTAGCCTCAGCCCCCGCCGCAGCCTCAGCCCAGCCTCAGCCTCTGCCTCTGTCTAGCGTCAGCCTCTGCCTCAGCCTAGCCTAAGCTTGCCCTCGGCCTCAGCCTCAGCCTCAACTTCAGCCTAAGCATTGCCTAAGCCTGGCCTGCACCTCAAACTACGCCTAAGCACCAGCCGCCGCCGAGCCTAAGCATCAGTCTGCACCAGCCTGGCCGAATCCCGTCCTAAGCCTCTGCCTCGCCTAAGCCTCAGCCTCAGTCTAAGCTTCAGCCTAACATGAGGCTCAGCCTTAGCCTCGGCCTAAGCTTAGCTCCAGCCTCAGCCAAAGCCTAGCCTGGGCCTCAACCCCGTTATTGCTACTTCCATACTACTACACACAAGCTGTTATATCATTACCACCACCCCGCCACTATTACGACTACAGCAGTAAGACCGTATCATAATGCGGCTACACTACTGAAGTACTGCAATATTGTACCGCTCCTCCAGCCACCACCACAGTGTTACCACCACTACTGCACCAAAGTATCACCTCGACTTTAACAGGATGTTGCAAATACGGTACCTCACGGCAATGCAATACTAGGGTACGGCTACCCTGCTTGAGCACTCCACTGTTGGAGTTCCACTACTACTACGACTATTTCAGCGCCACCACTACAGCATTACAGTTTTATAATGCTGGCAACTCCTGCTACAGCATTGTAATCCATTCACTGCATACAACCGTACAGCACTGCTCATACGAACGCTCCGCCATAGCCCTGCTTCTACAGCGCCACTACTACAATACAGCACACTTCCAAACCAACGTACCGCATTTTCTTACAGCGCTACCACTAAATCGCGACAGTCCGAGACTACTACTACTGCGCTCGAGTATTGCAGTCGTGGACTACTTCTACTACAACACGCCAGTGCGACTACTACAGCAAACGCTAAGGAGTATAAGCTTTACTGCAAGACCTGAGTACACTGGAACTGCAGGGCTACGACAGTGCTGCCACCTCATTGATGCAATACGACTACTGCCTTACAAAGGTATTCAAGTACAACCAGTACAGTACCAGAGTTCCAGTACAACAGTACTACTGATATAGTATTGTACGACGACGATTACAGAGCCACCACCACAGCACTACAGCACTATGGTATTACAACCATGCTGCGACACCACAGCGTTTGAATAGCTACACCGGTACACACGTACATTTGTGCAGGCAATTTTAGAGTATTGCTCGTACGGAAATTGTATTCGAGTGTGGCGTCTACAGTGCCACTTCAATAGCACATCACTTGTCCTACAACACTGCCATTAAACCGCTCGAGTTCGAGGATCTGATTACCGTGCGCGAGCGTTACAGTGGTGGACTACTTCTACTACAACACGACAGTGCGACTACTGAAGCAATCACCAGACTATGACCTTTTACTGCAAGGCCTGGGTGCCACTACTTCTACCCCCCGCCCCACCCCATGGCGCCCGTCATCGCCGAAAATCAACAAACGCTTTCCCAATAGGCCCCAAATTTAGAACATGCCCCGCAGGAAAACAAACACATTAGAAGTGATTCCGCATCCCGTGTCGATTCTTTGCCTTCTTGGGCCGCAGAAGCCCCCCACTTTTGGGGCGTCGTCACGCCATGCTATGTCAGGCTACGCGTCCTCATTTCTGGCTTCCGCGCTTGGGTGTCTGTTGAAAATGCTGCTCTCGCTGCAGCGCTGGACTCATGCTCGGGCTACCGCGTGTTCCGAATCGTGCTCCCGCTGCAGCGTTTGCCTCACTTCCGCGCCTCCGCTCGTTCCAAATCGTGTTCCCGCAGCAGCGATGGCGTCATTATTTCGAGCACCATGCCACGGCATGGTTTTCGGTCCTTCCAAATAGGCCCCAAAATCTGGAAAATGGCACCCCGAAGAGCCATCGGAAGTGCTTCCACATTCAGTGTCGATTCGTTGGTTTTCTGGCCCCCCTCATTCGGAAGCGTCGCCACGCCATGCTATGCCAGGCAATACCATGCTGTGCCATGTACTGCTACGCCATGCTGCGACATCCGATATTGCGAATACTGCGGGGATCTGCGCCATGGGAAGGGGCGGGAGGCAGAGGAAGGACGTCAGATATGACGCGAGCGCACTCAGCTTGACCTCCTCCCTCTCCCCCCCCTCCTGCTCCTCTCCCCCCTCCTCCTCCCCCGCCGACCAAGGCCGAGAAGGAGGACAGTCCCGCCCCGCCCCGAGCTGGGGGCGCATCGGGGCCTCTCCTCTGCTGCGCGCGCGGCGCCCTCGTCGCTGCCGCCGTTTTCGCGGTCGAGTCGTCGTCGCCGCCACCGTTTGCGCCGTCGTAGTCTTCGTTGCCGCCGCCGTCGTAGTCGTCGTCAACGCCGCCGCCGCCGCCGCCGCCGCCGCCGTCGTCGTCGTCGTCGTCGTCGTCGTCGTCGTCGTCGTCGTCGTCGTCGTCGTCGTTGTCAACTGCCTCGCGCGGGGGGCTGGACCTTCGACGGTGGGGCAGCAACAACCTTGAAGCGGGCTTTCTCGTCGTGTTTGTCTGTTTGTTGTCGCTCGGTCACGGCGTGTGGCGGGGTCTATATCGTCTGGGCATTCGAGCCCACCCAGACCCGCCAATACACAACCCGACGAGAGCCCCTCAAACACGCGCCACCTATACGCAGGGCTCATTCCGATTCCTCCGAGTCGATTCGATTCGGTTTCGATGGCTTCGATTCGGCTCGGGATTCCGATTTGAGTTCCGACTTCTCATTGGAAGCCTACTACTCGCCTGCCGGTGTCCGCCGATTCGACTTTTTCCCGACTCTGCTGCTGATCGCCCCCGATCCGATATATTCCGATCGCCGATCCGACTGATCGATTCGATTTTGGACTCCTGCTCTGGCCAGGCCGGAAGGCCGCATCCACCGATCACGGCTGGCGCGGCTCTTCGCCGTATCGGGTTGCAGGGGGCTATTTGCCGGGCCCTGGGGTGCCGCAGAAGTTCGGGCGTCGCGTAGAATGAGGGGGCGACAACTGGGGAGGCAGCGAGGGCTGCAGAAAGGAGGCTCTGTAGGGCCCAAAAGGGCGCCTGCGGGGCCCGAAACGTGGACCTGTCTCCCCCCCCCTTATCGCGCCCCGGTGAAGCGACGCCCGAGAGGCGGCCGGCGGTGAGAAAGGGGGTCCAGGTCTGGGGCCGTGAGCTCTGGGCGCCGACGCGGGCTGGGTCCAGGCCCGGGGAACCGTGCGCATGCATGCCCTGCACGGGCGACGAGCATGTCCATCCATAGACTCTAGGCCTCCCAGATGGGGTCCGAGTAAATGGGGTCAAAGGATCGCGCCGCATCGCCGATGCATCGCCGATGCAGCTCGATGTGGAGCTGGATGTGCTTCACGTCGACGTTGCCGATGCATGGCCCACGTCGGCAATGCATCGCCAGTGCATCGCCGATGCATCGCCAAGGTATCGACGATGCGGCGCGATCCTCCGACCCCATCTACTCTGACCCCATCTAGGAGGCCTCTATAAGACCATGCTCTCGCGGTCTGGACACCGAGGCGCGATCCCGTGGATGCGCGGCCCCACGGATACGTTTCGCGCGGGGCATCCGCGCAAATCGAGCAGTGGCGAAGCGTCCTGGCTTGCGAAGCTGTTGTGGTCTGCGCGAAATGTTCGTAGAGCATTTCTGGCTGAGGTTGTATTGTTTGCCGTCATCGGCTTTATGTACTAAGAACATTGTTTGGTTATTCGAGACTACTTGTGCTAAGATCAATCAGTGATAGGCCCATAGGAATGCCGGGACGGTCGGTCCCTGCTCAAACTGATCATGTGCCCAGTATGCATTGGCCAGGTCTGGTGCTTGCGGGTCCTTGGAGCCCCTCCGACGGGATGACGCCCTTCCGTGCTCCGACGGCTGAATCCGAGGTATTACAGCACGGGGGGGATTTGCCACTTGCGGTGGGCTCAGAGTTTGCACGAGCGCATTCGGTGGATACCTGATCGCACAGGAGTCCAGAGGTCCCTTGAGGTTTCTGAGGGTGCCCCGAGGCTTCGGATGCCACGCAGTGGCAAGCAGCTGCAAGAAGCACTTACCCTCGATGGTGACGATGACGACAAATAGGAAGAGCAGGTGACTCGAGCTTAGTGTGTGTGTGTGTGTGTGTGTGTGTGTGTGTTTGTGTGCGAGTGGGGGAAGTGGAGGCCTCAGGGGTACCTCGAGAGAAGCAGGCATTGGGGAGGAGGTTTCTGGGGATGTCTGGAGGAGGGAGGGAGGTTCGGGGCTGTGGTAGGGAGCCGACGACGACGCCGCCGCGACGACGACGACGATGAGGGCGGCGGCGACGACGGCGATTGCGACGGCAACGACTCCGATCATGACGACGGCAACGTTGAACCCCCACGTGACTTGATCCAGCGGAAGCGGCGACCAGGAAAGGGAGTGTGAGCAGTGTCGCCGTCAGGATCAATTTCGACCCGTTCGATTCGATTCGATGCTCATTCTGGCCGGCTCCATCCGATTTGATTCCGAGGTTCCGACGTACCGATGCGGCCCGATGTTCGCATGGCGCAGTTGTGCATTGTGGCGCGGCCGATCCACTTTGCCGTGCTCAAGTACGTTCCGATCCGATTCAATTTCTCTATATCCGTAAGGGCTTCGCCCCCTGCCGCCGGCCCCCTCTCTCGGAGAATGGGCCATGGAAGAGCTAAGTCATGAGGCCTTGGCGCTGTCGTGAAGCAGTATCGAAACTTCATGCGAAGCCGATTCGCAATCAGCAAAACCAACTGATCACAAGAGGGGTTACCACACCTGGCGATTGGTAAGACGTGTATGGTTTACGGGCTTGGTTACCACACCTTGCGATTAAAGGGCCGAGGGAGTTCTCGCAGTTTGGGTTACCACGCCTTGCGATGGATGTGCGATGAATTTCAGAAATGTGGCAAATCCCTGTGTTTTTGGACCCTGACCCCGCGGATCTGCGTGAGGGGTGGCACCGAATTTCAGAAATGTGGCAAATCCCCTGTGTTTTTGGACCCTGACCCCGCGGATCTGCGTGAGGGGTGGCACCGAATTTCAGAAATGTGGCAAATCCCCTGTGTTTTTGGACCCTGACCCCGCGGATCTGCGTGAGGGGTGGCACCGAAT
Source organism: Prorocentrum cordatum (assembly GCA_963575745.1). Lineage (NCBI taxonomy): Eukaryota > Dinophyceae > Prorocentrales > Prorocentraceae > Prorocentrum > Prorocentrum cordatum. The sequence continues at coordinate 465,572 of CAUYUJ010020315.1, read as the reverse complement.
TTCAGAAATGTGGCAAATCCCTGTGTTTTTGGACCCTGACCCCGCGGATCTGCGTGAGGGGTGGCACCGAATTTCAGAAATGTGGCAAATCCCATGTGTTTTTGGACCCTGACCCCGCGGATCTGCGTGAGGGGTGGCACCGAATTTCAGAAATGTGGCAAATCCCTGTGTTTTTGGACCCTGACCCCGCGGATCTGCGTGAGGGGTGGCACCGAATTTCAGAAATGTGGCAAATCCCATGTGTTTTTGGACCCTGACCCCGCGGATCTGCGTGAGGGGTGGCACCGAATTTCAGAAATGTGGCAAATCCCTTGTGTTTTTGGACCCTGACCCCGCGGATCTGCGTGAGGGGTGGCGCCGAATTTCAGAAATGTAGCAAATCCCATGTGTTTTTGGACCCTGGCCCCGCGGATCTGCGTGAGGGGTGTCGATTTCGAGCCCCCCCAGCAATTCAGACAACGCGCCAGGGGGTGCTAAAAATTTGGTTTGGGCCTCCCCCCCCTCGCGCGGTCAATCAACTAGTTACAGTAACCAGCAATAAGTCAACTAGTTATAGTAACCAGCAAGAAGCAGAACTGTAACACTGGAAACTACAAGCTACAACTGGTACAGGAAACTGCGAACCTCGCTCCTACAGCCTGGTGGCCCCACAAGGGGGGCCGGCGGATTTGATGCTGCTCGATCCTGCGCAGAGCACGTTCCGCTCCTTACTCCTGTGGGCCTTTGCGGACTTCGGGAGGCAGATGGAGGTCTTTGTCACGGCGCTGGAGGTGCTGGTGGCAGCCACGTCGTCGTCGCCGTCGTCTCCGCCGTCTGGCGAAGGTTTCTCGCACTCGCGAGCCGGGGTCAAGCGCTGCTCGCCACGGCAGCGCGGCTCCGCCCCTCAGGAGGCCAAGGAGGAGAAGGCTACCGAGGCACCGAAGGAGACCGAGAAGAAAGAGGAGCCAGAGAAGAAGGAGTCCCAGAAGAAGGAGCCCGAGAAGCCGAAGCGGGACCATCCCGTGCGGCTCCTGTCTCTGGCAGGATCTAGCCGAGAAGCGCGGCGCGCGGCCCGCGACGTCTCCCCCTTGCAGTAGGCCCACCAAGTAAGAAACCGGCCTGCGAACGGGTGCCGCGCGACAATTTCTTCTCTCCCGATGGGCCCGAAGAGGCCTTGGGGACCTTACGAAGCTCAGAGTCGGCGAAGAATGCGAAGGGCTTCGGCCCAAGATTCCTTATCTGAAGGGCTTTGTCCCCTGCCTCCGGCGCCAACCCCTCAGATTGCTTGTGTGGCCACGCTTGGCTGGTAGGCATTTCGGCTGGCTGGCTGGCTGGCAGGCATTTCGGCTGATTGGTTGTTTTGGCAATTGGTTTCTTTTCTTCGCTGGCTGGCTGATTGCCTGCGACTGGAATCATTCATGAAAGGTGGCGTCCTCAGGGATGCCGCGCTTCCACTGCAGTTCACGAGGGTTCGGGGCTTCGGGACCGCGCACCCCTAGCTCTTTACAAGGATTCGTTGCGTCGGGCCCTGACAGCAGGGCTCGTTTCGACTCCTCTGATTTGATTCGATTCGATATCGATGGCTTCCGATTCTGATTCCGATTCGATTCGTCTTGGGATCCCGATTAGGGTTTCGATTTTTCGTTTGGAGGCATACTAGCCTGCCTATTTCCGCCGATTCGACCTTTCCCAACTCGGCTGCCGATTTCCTCTGATCCGATTCATCCCGATCGCCGATCTGACTTATCGATTCGATTCTGGGCTCTCTTGTGACAGGGAACGATGGGGGGGCCGAAGAGCGCTTCACGAGCGCACCCCCGGGGTATGCGTATTGCGGCGGGACGGACGAGGAAGAATCCATTCGCTTGGGCTCGTCGTTCCTGGAAATGGTCAAGCACGGCGCTGCTGACGTACTCAGTTCGAGTGGCTGGATCGAGGCTAGGAGCGTGATCGACTTTTTAATCGTCGAAATTTTTGATCGCCCGTGGGCTCGTCTCCTGCACGCTCTGAGCACGTTGCCCAGGGAAGCGGTACATGTTCTCGAAGCTCAAATTGACGAACGCGACGAATTGGCTGTTGCCCAGCCCCCACATTGGGGTGAGAGTTTCGGGCGGAAGAGACCCCCGAGCCGGCGGCGCCTTCCTTCTATGGGGCCGATAGTGGACCGCTTAGGGTTCGGCCGAAGGTATTCCGCGCATCACACGGATACTCGTTGAGGGTTGTTGTTCAGCCAGAGCGCGTATATTGTCATTACAGACCGCTGGAGAGGAATGCGCTGACTGCAATTGTCTTCCCATTCGACCTCCCGAGCATCCTTCAATCTATATTGACAGAGTGATCCCTCTGGAGCGAGACATAACCCTGGGAAGCAATCAGTAAACCCCCCTCCCCCCCCCCCCCCCTTCATCAGAGGAAATTATAACGCTTCCGGCACCGGGGCCGGGGCGGAAGCGATATCCCCCGCAGGTCACCAGAGGTCCGCGGAGGGGAGGTCCCCGGAGGTTCTCAGGAGGCATCCAGAAAGGCCTCCACAAGCCTCTGAATGCCCGGTCCCCTTGTAGTCCAGAGCCCAGCGACAAGGCACACCTGCCCAGAGTCGCTTCCTGTGATTCTGTGCGTTTCTGTGAGATTCCTCAGAGATTCCTCTGATACTCCGATTGGCTTCTTTTGAGATTCCTTGCCGTTTCCATTGTGGTTATTTTGGGGCTCCTTTGAGACTCCTCTGGTGTTCCTTTGATGTCATTCTGAGGGTCCCTTGAGGCTCCGGTCATATCCCTTTGATGCCCCATCCTGGGCCGGTGGATTATTTCATTTTTAATAAATGTGCTAACATATCGCGGGGGGGGTTCGCGGAATGCGTCTGCGAAATCTCTCCGTGGACTCTCCCATAGGATCCCCTGAAAGAATCAATATGTGATTATTTTGGGACTCTTTTGAGACTCCTCTGGTGTTCCTTTGATGTTATTCTGGGGGTCCCTTGAGGCTCCGGACATATCCCTTTGATGCCCCATTGCCCAAGAGAGCATCACATCGACATCTGGGGCCGGTGGATTATTTTATTTGTAATAAATGTGCTAACATATCGCGGGGGGGTTCGCGGAATGCGTCTGCGAAATCTCTCCGTGGACTCTCCAATAGGATCCCCTGAAAGAATCAATTTCCCTAGTGCGGTCGCAATAGGGATTGCTTATGTCCACGCGAGCCCGCGTTTTGCAAATTCCTTAGATTCCTTTGTGGTTCGTTTGAGCTGCCGCTGAGATGCCTTTGACATTTCTGTTGGGCTCCTTTGAGATTTCTTTGAACTTCCATTGGTTCCTTCGATATCATGCGTGCGATTCCTTGTGATATTCTTATGGGATTCCTTGGGGGGTTCTTTCAAGTTCCTCTGATATTCCTTCGACAATCCCTGAAGGGAGCATCACATCGACCTCCGGTGCCTGTGGATTATTGTATTTTTAATAAATGTGCTAACATATCGCGGGGGGGGTTCGCGGAATCCGTCTGTGATATCCTTCCGTGGACTCTCTCATAGGACCCCGTGAAAAAAAAAACAATTTCCCTATTGCGGCCGCAATAGGGATTGCTTATGTCCACGCGAGCCCGCGTTTTCCAGATTCCTTAGGTTCCTTCGTGGTTCGTTTGAGCTGCCGCTGAGATCCCTTTGCGATTTCTGTGTGGTTCCTTTGAGATTACTTTGAATTTCCAATAGGGATCCTTTGAGATTCTGCGTGGGCTTCCTTCTGAGATTCCTCTGGGATTCCTTTGGGGGGTCCTTTCAATTATAGTTGCTTGCGGTGATTTCATTGTTTGTCATTTTTGTTTTACCTTTGATTTCCGATGCGCGTAAGTTTCCCAGTGTTCTAGCAAGGCGGGAATGCATTGGCAAGCGTTCGTGCGCGTTGGTTCTTCAGGCTGCCGCCTCGCGTTGCCGCCTGCTTCGGGCCCGGGGGGGCAAATTAATTATTTTTTTATGTGCTAACGATATCGCCGGAGGGCGCCGCCCAAAATAATTATTTATTTTATTTTCTGTGCTAGCGATATCGCCGGGGGGGCTACTGTTTGCTTGCCAGGGTTACATGGGGAGAAACAGTACAAGTTCATGTCGGTTTGCCCCGTCAAGCTGAACACTTTCCCTTACCCCGATGACGGTACTACGGTGCCTGGAGAGAACAGCGCCAGTGGGGGAATGACAACGTTCGACAGGGAATGGACCGGGGAACCATGCACAAGACCACCCAAACCAGTTCCCGAGATGGTTTCGGCCAAACGGCTGGTCAAGGGCGTTTTCGTCAGATGGTCTATATCCGCGTGTCTGTGATGTGGACCACCCAGCTAAGTTGTCGGGTCAGTACCTGGCGACGGTGTCTTCATGTCTCTTTGACGATTTGACATTTTGGATCATGCTGGATGGAACCTCTGCTGCCGAACATCGCCTTCATGGGGTAATATCGATGCAATAGTTCAACTAGTAATGACAAATATACCGATCCCGGCACTGTCGTGGACCGTGATGTTAGGTCGTCGTTTTGGTGGAGTCTGGCTCACGTCAATCCAGAATTTCAGGCTGTGTCGTTTACGTACAGTAGAAACACTCATTTAGAGAATTGGGCGACCCTGATGACGATCTGGAATCGCGAAAGCTCAACAACGCGATGCTCACGGACGATGTTCAGTTGGTCTGTTCCATGGCGTGTCGGGATCGGTTGGGAGCGATGCGTTGCTTGCAACGCTCACCGCCCACTTTCTATGAACTTCACCTTGTATCCCTGCATCGCGCGTGGCCCGCAGCTGCGTGGAACACCCTTGGGCTCGAGAAAGAGATGGGCCAGGATATTGACCCAGAGACAGGGGACAGTGTCCCTTCTCGACTCAAGCGGCAAACCCAGTTCCTACAAGGCCAGACCACATACAATAATGTACACAAGTTCCAGGCGAAGTGGCATCGTCTTGAGGCGGCGCAATACCGCCGCAAACGGGCTTTGCAGAGCAAGGCAGCATTCTCCACAACATAACGGCTGTCCTGGCATCCCGCCCAGTCTCGAGCACACATTCTTCGCCACAAAGGTTCACGAGTTGCCCCAAGAAGCGTCGCGAAAGCTGGGATGATTGGCCCAAGCGTCAGCAGTATGAGGGAACTCTGGCCACTGGTGCCAACGCTGTGGTCCCTTCTCATGTGTGGTGGCCATTCCTGAGTCGCCACACTCGTCGCGACGGTGATGGCCATGGTTTTTAGAGTCCTTCATGTGGGATGCCAAATCCAGAAGCCCCGCGCTGGGCTGGGAACGCTGGTGCGGCACGGTTGATCTGTCTATTTGTTCCAACTCTAGATGAGCTGAAGGACCGCACGTGGAGAAACAAATGCGGGTTCACTGGCCCCCCATTGCGGATCGTGACCCACAAAGTGACCATGTCCTTGATGAGCCGCGTCACGATGGTGAAGATGGTGATGGTGACCCGCCTGGCGACGGCGCCTGCGACATACCATCTTCGCCTGCGAGTCGCAAGCGCCGCGGCGCGACGCCGCTCCCGCCTCCTCGGCCCCGCTCAGTGAAGGCGGGGACGTATGTGAGGAGCAGTGGCCCGCCGCGTGTTCAGAAGCGCAGTGGGAGCTACGCGCCCCCCGAGCGCCAGACGGTCGTGCTTTGGCGCGCTTGGGGGCCGACAACATGGGCGTTGTATCAGCGAGTGCCGTTGCGCGCGCTTCGCCACGGGGGGCGAAGCATGTCGACTGCCAGGAGTGACGCGACGGGCGTTTGCTTGACCGAGGCAGTGCCTCCGTCGTGGCGTTTGACGCCTGCGCTGCCTTCGCTGGCGCGAGCGCTCGAGGCGCCCCCCCCGAAGAGTCGTCTCCCACCGTGGCATCAAGGAAATCGGCTGGGGTGGCGTGCGGAAGCGGTATCTTCCCGTCCTCTCTGGCGCACGGACCCCGCTGACATCTGGGCCTCCTGGGCTCCGCCCTCGAGTTTTGCTGGCTGGCAGACCTGGGGCAGTGGCCGGACTGGAACCGTCCACAGCGTGGCGATCCAGAAGTCAGTCAGTGGTGGTGCACCAACCAGTCAGGGTGGTAGCGTCGCGACGGCGTTTCGACCTGGCCACGCACGTTACGGGGCGATGCCCCCGGACTGCTGGCGCGCCGAGGTTTTCGACAGGTCGGCTGCCTCATGAGTTGAGAGCTGGGCGGTACGCGCTAGCGCTATTGTTTCTTACGGTGGGGCGCGCCGGGTGGGCCTCGGCTATTCCCGCATAGCGGTGGCAGGAATGCCCCCTTTCCTCCCGCGCGCGCCCTGCAACTTTTTGTGGCGCCGTGGGGGGCCCGAAACGGCCCTTGGGGAAGGTGTGAAGTCTGTCCGACGTTCTCGGGGCCTGCTGAGTTCTGCTCGGCGCGCCCCACTTATTTTGCTCGCGACGTCAGCCAGTGCGCCGACGGCCGCCCTGGCGTGGCGATGCCGCGCTGGGAGGCCGCGGGGGGAGTCATTACTGACGCACCTCTCGCCTGTTGAAGCTGCCGTGACAATACCCTTCAACAAAGGGTTGGCAGGGGTAGAGAGACGGATGCGGGATCGCCCGCAGTTGCGTGCTTGCTCAAGGCATAAGGCGCGCGCGCGGCCTCGCTTCCTCTCGGCCGGCCGGCGCGCGTACACATGCGCATTGTCTACAGATGCCCTGCGCACCGGACACTCTAAGTCACGCGGCCTTCGGTGAGCCGGGGTCTAACGGACCTAACGGCCTCCCTTGAGCATGACGAGCGCGGAGATCAAGTGCAAGAACATCAAGAACCCGTCAACCTAAATAAGTCTTTGCCCAATCGATCAATGGGTAGGGGAAAACCTTCTTGGGTCCCTCTTGAAGCTCTCGTGGGCCGTGTTGGGGCCATGCCTCCGAAGCCCGTCGGAAACGACAACATGCATTTTCTGAAGACTTCGATGCCATGTTTGCCACTACTGGGGTTCCTTGGAGGGTTCGGAGTGCGCGTGCAACCGTCTTGGGGCCGTTTTGGGGCCCTTTGGATGTGCGTCGGAGGTTATCTTGGGCAATCTTGGGTTCGATTGAGTCATCTTGGAGACCATCTTGGCGTCTCTGAGGCCCTCCTGGAGCTATTTGGGGCGATCATGGGGGCTCTAGCGCGGAGGGGCCAAACTACCCGCCCGCCCGCAAGCCGTCTGGCCTCCCGACGTCAGCATGTTCAACGGTCGCCTTTGGGTGGGCAACCACTGGGAACCAAAGCCGACCCCAGGTGCGCGACGCGTGGGCGAGGTGCGCCACGCGTGTCAGAGGCGCCACGCGCGCCGGGCACCTCCAGGGCCTGAGCGTGCCAGGCACGCTTGGTGTGCCAGATGTGCCACGTGCTCCGATTGCGCCACGTGTGCCGCACACTCCAGCCTCGCCAGGTGCGCCACGTTAGGAGCACGTGCAGAGTGCGTCGGGTGCGCCTGCACACGCGACAGCACATCGGGAAGCGAACCCCGCCATCCCGATCGAAAACCAATGCCCATTTGTGTGTCTGGTGAGCCTGCGCAAAGCAGGCCACGCGCCACCAATCCCGCCGTCCCTGGCGAAATCCATTTGCCAGTGATCGCGGTGCGGCCGCGCATGATCCACATTTATCTGCGAGGTCCACGCGCGCCAGATGCACCGCGTGCCTCCGCGTGTGCCAGGTGCGCTCGCGCACGTGACAGCACACATTGGGAAAGAGGTCGACCCCCGCCAGCCCTATCGAAAACCAATGCCCATCTGTGTGTCTGGTGAGCCTGCGCAAAGCAGGCCACGCGCCACCAACCCCGCCGTCCCTGGCGAAATCCCCTTGCCAGTGATCGCAGGGTGGCCGCGCATGATCCAGATTTGGCTGCGAAGTGCATTCTGTATTCTTCCTTTTGTGAGGGGTGGTAGCCCTGCGCACAACAGGGAATATGCTGACACCCCCGCCGCCCGTGTCAGAAACAATGAAAAGTGTTGGCGGGCCTCACGAACATGACTCAAGACTTGGCCCCAATGTGTGTACTTTGTATCGTTCTTTGAAAGGGATGCTTGCCAGGGGGGCGCACCGTGATGGTCGCGCGTGATCCAAATGTGGAGGCAGAGTGCGTTTCGTATGTTTTTTTTGACAGGGATGGTAGCCCTGCGCGCTGCAGGCAATATTCTCGCACCTCCGCCGTCCCTGTCAACAAAAAGTACAATGTGCTCGCGAGCCTCGCGAACAGGACTCCGGACTTTGCCCCAAATTGTATGTTGTATTATTGTTGTTGCAGGGATGGTGTGGGGGGGGGGGGGGCGCATCGGGTTGTGAACTCTCCAGGCAGAGTGTGTTCGTATGGAGGGGAAGGAGGGGTGTGGGCAGAGAGGGGGATGGTGCGGGGTGGGGGGCGCACCGGCTTGGTTGTGAATTCTCCAGGCAGGGTGTGTGTCCGTACGGGTTTTTGAAAAGGGTGCTTGCCGGGTCCCTCATTGGGCTCCTCATCGTTCCTGGTTGGCTGCCAGTCACCTGGGCGAGGGCGTGTATATTAGTAGGGAGCAGTGCTCACGACACCCCCCTAGACAGCAAACCGCCGGGCTCACTCCCACCAGCCCTCCCAAGACACAACATAAGTAACACCCGAGCCTCAGCACGTTCAGCTGTCGTGCCTGGGTGGACAGTTACTGGGACACACAGTCGACCACAGATGCACGACGTTGAGGCGAGGTGCGCCGTCCCTGTCAAAAACCACTTGGGAGTTATCGCAGGGTGACCGCGCATGATCCAGATTTGGCTGCGAAGTGCATGTTGTATGATTTTTTGTAAGGGATGGTAGCCCTGCGTACAGCAGGGAAGATGCTGACACCCCCGCCGCCCGTGTCAGAAACAATGCAAAGTGCTGGCGGGCCTCACGAACATGACTCGAGACTTGGCCCCAATGTGTGTACTTTGTATTGTTGTTTGAAAGGGATGCTTGGGGGGGGGCGCACCGCGTTGGTAGCGCATGATCCAAATGTGGAGGCAGAGTGCGTTTCGTATGTTTTTCTTGGGCAGGGATGGTAGCCCTGCGCGCAGCAGGCAATATTCTGACACCCCCGCCGTCCCAGTCGAAAAAAAGTGCTCGCGAGCCTCGCGAACAGGACTCCGGACTTTGCCCCAAATTGTATGTTGTATTGATGTTGTAACATGGATGGTGTGGGGGGGCGCATCGGGTTGGTTGTGAACTCTCCAGGCAGAGTGTGTTCGTATGGAGGGGAAGGAGGGGTGTGGGCAGAGAGGGGGAGAGGGAAGACACAATCCGTGAAACCATCTACGCACAGAAGGGTGTCGGGATTCGTGAAACTTCATGCATCCTGTTTGAGGCATCCCGCTTCAGGCAGACTTGGTGCAGCTTCCATTTTGGCCGTCACTTCACCACACACACACACGCGAAAACTTTCGGTTGCGCGTCCTTTCCTTTCTGTTCCATGGGATGGCGGTCCAGATGGCGCCTTTGACCGTGTGGTCTGCGGTTGCAGTCGTCCTCAGCATCAGCGTACCCACTGCGACCTCGATCGGTGTGGGTTCCAAGCCGAAGTGTGCAGATGATAACGCCCAGGTTATTGCGTTGGCAAGCGGATTTGGCGTCAATATCAGTGGTTGTGTTGAGCATTGCAAAGCAATGCAGTGCGTTGCAACGCAATGCAACGCAATGTTAAGCAACGCAATCCTATGCGATTGCAATTCAATGTAATGCGATTGTAATGCAATGCGATTGAAATGCATCGCGGAGGGGGGGGGTGCAACGGGGCCGCTGTTGCTGCAACCGGGCCTTCCATGGGGACAAAACGGTGCGGCGACGGACGGAACAGGGCCTCTGGGGCCGCCAACGGGCCCAATACTTTAGAAGCGCAGTAAGAGTTCCTAAGTGCATGCATTGTTTGAGGACATCTCAAGCGTTTTCTCAATTATGGAAAGGAGCCGCACTTCATCCATGAAGCTGTTGCGTATGTTCACGCTTGTCTCTTCAGTCAAAACCGCACCTTGAATAGGCACCGCCCACAAAATCCTTGTATCTGTTGCGAGCTTCTAGGTCGAGCGTGCGCCAAGCCAAGGCGAGAGACCACTGTTGGAAAGGAGCAGACCTCCATCCCTGAAGCTGTTACATAATTTTAGGGTGCTTCCGCGCGGCGCCACGGCGAGAGTCTAAGTTTGGAAAGAGGCCGCCCTCCATCCTTCAAGTGGTTGAGGAGGAGGAGGAGGTGGAGGAGGAGGAGGAGGAGGACGAGGAGGAGGAGGAGGACGAGGACGAGGAGGGCGAGGAGGAGGAGGAGGAGGACGAGGACGAGGAGAACGAGGATGAGGAGGAGGTGGAGGAGGGGGAGGAGAACTTGGCGTTGGGGTGAGTGTGCGCAGCACTACGGCGCGAGCCCAATTCTGGAAAGAGGCGCCCTCCATCCTTGAAGCGTTTCACGCTTCAGCACGAATGCGCTCGACGCTCAGGCGAGAGCAACATTTTCAAGACGACCTCTTCCACCCATGAAGGTGTTTTCAATTTTACAGCGAATGTGCGCGGCGCTCAGGCGAGAGCCCAATGTTGAAAATGACCCCCGTCCATCCGTGAAGCCGGTTCAAGCTTTTACAACAATTGTTGTTGTTGTTGCGCTAAGGCGAGAGCCACATCTTTAAAACGAGCCCCCTCCATCCGTGAAGCTGCTGCAAGGTTTTACGAAGAATGCGGGCGCCGCTAAGGCGGTAGCCACATTTGCATCCCTCTTCTTCGTCCTTGAAGCTGTCACGAACTTTGAAAGCGAATGTGCGCCGGGCTCAGGCGAGATGGTGAGGGCGTCTCAGGCGAGACGCCCGGCCTGCCCTAGCGACACGCCTGGGGGTGCGACGGGGAGCAGTTCTTTCTAAGGAAAAGGGATTGAGGGAGGAGGAGACATCAGGGGGATGATATTGAAGCTGGAGACGGGAGGACAGGGGTGAAGGAGGAGGAGGAGGATAATGTTGCTAACCTGAGCCAGCCTGCATCCTCTTCCGTTTTTTTTCTTCTAGCCTGCTCGTTTTCTGCCCGATCGGGCAGCGCCGGAGGACAAGGAGGCGGAGGAGAGAAAGAGAAAGGCCGACAAGAAGAAGAAGCAGAAGGAGAAGAAAAAGGCCGTCAAGGAAGAGGAGTTCAAGAAGGACCTCGCGGAAGGGAAGATTGTAAAAGGTAAGGGCGGCAAGATCATCAAGGGCAAGGGCAAAGGTAAGGGCAAAGCCGCGGCCCCGAAGGCGGCTGCGCAAAAAAAAGAGGAGATCGACGACGACATCGAGGTGTTTGCATCTTCCGCCACATGTCATGTTTCTCGGTTCCTTCTCCTCGTACGTGTCTTCATGCTGCCCCGCTTGTAAAGCGCCTCCGTCTTGCCTCATCGCTTATTCCCTACACCTGTCTTCCTTACATTGTGTTATACGATCTTTCTTGTCACATCACCACCAGACGTGCTGATTTTCTGGGCCAGGCGATCGCAATTTGTTTGAGATTTCCAGCGATTGCGCAGCTGTACGAGTGCTTATTTTCAAATGTGGGTCTCGCCCTGTTCCCGCGCACATCCGCCTTCGTCTCCAAGAGTTGCATGGACGGAGATTAGACCATTTTCCAAGTTTGGCTCGTGCTTCAGCGCGGTGCACGTTCGTCCTATCAGTTCCTCAACCTTACGGACCGATGGGGTTGGCTTAAGGCTGTTCTCAGAATGTGGATGTCTCTTCAGCGCGACGCACATCCTTTTCTAACATTTCGCAGCAGTTGCATGCATTGGTAACAGTGTTATTTTTAAAGCGGGACCCATTTCAGACGCTCTTTGATTTCACGCCACGAACCCACAACACGTGAAAGAGTCCCATGGATGCAGGGATAGCCTTGTTTGAGTTTGGTGTTTCTTTTAAGGCATTCTCGAATTAGTTGGTCCAACAATTGCAAATGCCCAGCCGCTTTACGAGTGCAAGGTCATAGGCAAGTCAGTGTGGCGTTTTGGAGTGCCCTCCGCAGTGACAGGGCGTTTTTGCAGGGGCATGTGACAGGCACGAACAGTGCAGCGTTGTTGATGCATCCTATGCTGACTCCTGCCACACACCTCCCCCCTCATCCTCTCAGTTTGCCTCAAATAACACCGAGTAGGGGTAAAGGGGGGATCTCGAGAAGCGAGACGCCCCGCACATAAGGACAGATCTGCCCGATACGGGCTGTCCCGCGTTGTGCGCGGCCGCAGTATCCAGGTCATGGAATCCATGGCGTTGCCCTGGAGTTGATGTAGTGGATGGTTGTTTGGTGGCAGCAGAGTCCCGTGGAGGACCCCGACGGTGGATCCCAGATTCCAGATTTCTCCCTGCCAATCTGTCCCCCCCCCCTCCTGCTCACAGTGGTCTTCTCTCCTCCTCGTCTCCCTGCGGCCCTTGGCGCTCGGCCTCCTCGTCGGTGTCGGCCCCCTTGGTCGGTGTCCTTGCCGTGCCCGCTCGGCCCCGTTTTTGTTGCTGCTGCTGCTGTTGCTGCTGCTGTTGTTGTTGTTGGTGTTGTTGTTGTTGTTGTTGTTGCTGCTGCTGTTGTTGTTGTTGTTGTTGTTGTTGTTGTTGTTGTTGTTGTTGTTGTTGTTAGTGTTGTTGCTGTTGTTGTTGTTGTTGTTGTTGTTGTTGTTGTTGTTGTTGTTGTTGTTGTTGTTGTTGTTGTTGTGGTGGTGGTGGTGGTGGTGGTTGCTGCTGCTGCTGCTGCTGCTGCTGTTGTTGTTGTTGTTGTTGTTGTTGTTGTTGTTGTTGTTGTTGTTGTTGTGGTGTGTGTGTGTGTGCCACGAGCGCGTTTAGTGCGCACACTGTGCTTACATCACCCCTGCACATGTCATGCATCACTTCATCGGGCATGCATGTATTGCCCATCAGCTGCGTGCCATTACTGGTGCCCGCCGTGTCTCCTCAGACTCCTCGGATGAGACTGGGTTGCCCGACTGTCTTGCAGGCGATTTCTCGCTCCCAATCCCTGGGCACCGCCCAACAACCATCGAATCGGGGCGTATGGGAAGGGGGAGTTCGGGGGTACACCCGCACGGGGGCTAGTTGGGTACTGGGTCGGGTGTTGCCAAAACTGCGGGGTCGGGTGTTGCCAGAGGCGACCCTGGTCCAAGATGGCCCTTTCGCTCTCGCGCAACGTCTGGGCCCTCGGGATCCCCTGGGGGCCTCGTGAAGAGAGCTCTGACCCTGGTGGCCGTGGGGGGGCTTCCTTGATGTCCTGGGGGCACCTCGGGTCAGGGGCACCTTGGGCAGCATCCTTGGGAAGAGGGGGAGGGGGAGGACGAGGAGGAGGAGGAAGAGGAGGAGGAGGAGGCGAGGATGAGAGGGAGGAGGATGAGGAGAAGGAGGAAAAGGAAGAGTAAGTCGAGAGAGTCGGGGGGGGAGGAAGCGTAGGAGGGGAGGGAGGAGGAGGAGGAGAGAGGAGGAGGAGGAGGAGGAGGAGGAGGAGAGCAGGATGAGAGGAGGAGGAGGAGAGAGGAGAGAAGGCGGGAGGGGGGGGGAGGCGGAGGGGAGGGGAGGGGGAGGGGGAGGGGGAGGTGGAGGAAGAGGAGGAGGGTTGGGAGGCGGATGGGGAGGGAGAGGTGCGGGGGAAGAAGAGGAGGAGGCGTGGGAGAGGGATGGGGAGCAGGAGGAAAGAGGAGGAAGAGGAAGAGAGGAGGAGAGGAGGAGGAGGAGGAGGAGGAGGAGGAGGAGGAGGAGGAGGAGGAGGAGGAGGAGGAGGAGGAGGAGGAGGAGGAGGAGAGAGAGAGGAGGAGGAGGACGAGAAGGAGGAGGAGGACGAGGAGGAGGACGAGGACGAGGACGAGGAGACGGAGGCGGAGGAGGGGAGGAGGATGAGCATGAGGATAAGGAGGATGAGAAGGCGGAGGAGGAGGAGGAGGGGGAGGAGGAGGAGGACGAGCATGATGAGGAGGGGGAGGAGGAGGAGGAGGGGGAGGAGGAGGAGGAGGAGGAGTAGGAGGAGAAGGAAGAGGGGGAGGAGGAGGAAGAACAATAAGACAAAGAAGAGGAGGATGAAGAGGACGAAGAGAACCACACTCTGCTTTGGGGTTGTTCCCGGGCAGGCCCCACCCTCGCTCTCGGGGCCCAGCCTCGCCTCGCCGGGGCTTCGTGCCCACGAGTGGGTGCGGGCCCCCCGCGTCGCGTGCGTCGGTCCAGCCGAGAAAACGGCGGCCTCGGCCGCGAGTAAGGCAGGGCGCGTGTTGATTCCTCCTATTCGATTCGATTCGATTTCGACCTCATCCGATTCCGATTCGATTCGACTTTGGATTCCGCTTTGGGCTCTGATTTCTTATCGCAGGCCTACTGGCCTGCCGGTTTCCGCCGATCCGACTTCCCGACTCGCTGCCGATTTCCGCCGATCCGATTCAGTTCGATCGCCGATCCGACTTATCGATTCGATTCTGGGCTCTCCTGGTAAGGGGGAGGCCTTCTCAGATGGCGGCGGGGCTTTTCAGAAGGCCTCTCCAGCCTTCTGACAGGCTCTCTGCGTCTTCGAGGAAGGCTCAGAGCATTTCTCAGAAGGGCCAGGGGACTTCCAAGCCTCCTGAGTCGGGGACCGATTGGCCCGAGTCAATCCAGACCCGGGTCAGCCAGGCTTTGCAGGCTCCGGCAAGATCTTGCAGGATCTTGCTCCCGAGCCCGGGCCAGTGCAACCCTGGCTCTTGCTGGATCCTGCAAGGTCCAGCTCTCTGACGGACCCCCGTCTGCCCGGACCCCCGTCTCCTGAGCCCCTGCCGCGGAGGCCCCCGCCCCTCCTCGCTTCCCCCCCCGGGCGCGCCGCCTGCGGGCCGCTCCCCGGGGGGGGCCTCCCGTCGCCGCGGGGCCGGGGGGGGGCCGCCCCGAGAAGTGCGGGCTGGGCGGGGCCCGAGGGGGGGGGGGGGGGCGGGTCCAGTTGGTTTTGGGTGTGGGGATTGAGGATTGGATTTGATTCTGGTGGTGTTGAAATACACTGCACGGGGGAAATAGTGAAGGCACTCAGTACCGTTGTGAAGCTAAAGAACGGCACCTGGTTGTAATCGCACGAACGGCGGGTCCTACGGGGGGGGGGGGGGGCGGGTCCGGGAGCGGATTTTTCCGAGCGGGGGCGGCGCCGCGGCCATTCCCTCCCGCCCCCCCCTAGCGGGCCAGGGCCGAGGGTCAGAGAGCGCTTGCTTCTGCAGGACCAGCAGAAGGGTGGCCAAACGCCTCGCCGAACATTCGCTCGTGTCCAGAGTTTTGGCTTGACGTCGGGTGTGGTGCATCAGCTTCGGCTTGACCGAACAGGTTGGTTGCGCCCGTGGACGTCCGTTTGGGGTGTTTTGCAGAGCGGACCCCCCAGCCCGTATACTCAACGGATGGGGAAGCTGAGGAGGAGGAGGAGGAGGAGGAGGAGGAGGAGGAGGAGGAGGAGGAGGAGGAGGAGGAGGAGGAGGAGGAGGAGGAGGAGGAGGAGGGAGGGAGGAGGAGGGAGGGCCAGGATGGACCACTCAGAAGGCGGAGGGGCTTCCGAGCCTTATGCCATTTGTCAGTCGGTCTGGGAATGCGCTCCTTCTGGGAGAGGGGAGATATCGTGGACGCTGGGCTCCTGGGCGGGTGGATGGATTACGTTGGGAGCTCGCAAGCTCGGCCGGGTTGTTTCTGGTCGCCTCACGGTGGCGCGCCCCGTCTTGATGACGCGCCCCCTCCACCCCGTCCATATGGGTGATGATTTTTTTCCGGTTGTTTGGCATCCCCCCCCCGAGCCAGAGGCTTTTTGAAGGATTGGTTTTCGCGGGCGGGTCTCGCGCGCGCAGGCCCGCGTGAGAGCTTCCTGGGGCCGCGTGGAGTGCAATCGTGTACTCAGCGGATCAGACTCGGCTTGCCGCCGCGTCAGGCCTTGTTTGGTCTCGTATGTCCCCATGCTGGCGAGTTCTGCGCTTTCTTGAATGCCACCCAGCTTATGTTTGGCCCCTGATCCGTGGTCTCCGACTGCGAGAATGTGGTCACGAGCTTTGGCGGCACCCCTTTCTCATGGCTTTCCGATGCGTGTTCGGATGTTGGAGGTCGGCAAACTTTGAGGATCGTTTGGTCGCTGACGTTGCTTGCGCCCGTGCGTGTTGTGTTCCTGCGATGCATCTTCTGCCGCGCTGTTAGCCTCTCAGGGAGTTTGGTGGGGCCGAAGACGCGCCGCCTTGAAAGCCGGCTAGGGCCTCTTCCTGGTTTTGCTCACTCGTGGGGACCCTTCGGAACCTTCTGCAGACTCTCGTGCTGTCTGGAGGTTGCGCGCGAGAGGTGGCCCAAGGCTCATGGTCGTTTTCCTTGTACGAGATTGCGAGTTGGGAGCCTCAGATCTCCCCTTTTGAGTTGGGAGCCTCAGACCTCCCCTTGATTTGTACGAGATTGCGAGTTGTTTCATGTTCGTGTCTTTTAGTTGGGAGCCTCAGACCTCCTCTTGGACGAGATTGATTCTCGGTGCCGGTGCGTCGATCCGGGGTGCCCGGGCGGGGCCGGGGCGCTCGTGTCAGGTCTGCGAAGGCGTGCGGCTTTCGCTGTAGACTCATGCGCGCATTGGTGGGCAAATCTCCACCACCACCACCATATGTAGGACGGGGGAGAAAGGGAGGATAAGGAGGTCCTTTCTTCTGCGCCTGCTGCTGCTGCTGCTGCTCCTCCTCCTCTTCCTCCTCTGCCTCTCTCTCCTACCTGTGGCAGTGGTGGTGGAAAAGGGGCCCAGCACGAGTCGCGCGCTTCGGGGCACCAGTCGTGAGCGGAGGCCTGGTCTGGCCAGTCGTGAGCGGAGGTCGTCACCCCACGAGGAGTTGGCTTTCAGTTGGGTCCAGTCAGGACCTCTCTGACCTGGACCTCGAGCCACACTCCTGTTCACCTTTCTCCCATCGGTGCCCCGTGGCAGTCAGCTCCGAGGGCTAGAGGCGGAGGGGGGAGGTTGGTATTTCTCCGCGCGCGGTGCTCAGCACAGGACGGCGCTTGACGCCTTCAGGGAGGAGGAGGATGTCCGCCCTTTTGGTCCAGAGCTGAGCCAGACGAAGAATACCCAGGTCGGACTCGGACTACTTCCCCATTCCTTGCATTTTGGTTGGGTTCTCGGCCCGTCTGGTGGGCCGTTGACTCGTCCACCTAAGGCCACGAGCCCGTCAGGTCAGACCTTCTTGGTCTGTGCGCCACCCGACGCCTCTCCGTTGCTGTCCTCAAGGGGGTGCCCCCGTGTCCAGGTGGCGCGCCGTTCGCTGGTTGTTTGCAGTTGATGCTCCTGCGTCACCTGCATTAGATTCTGGTTGAGGTTGAAGAGTAACTCATATTCTCTTCGTTCTTCCTGCAGTGCATCCCTCGGTTCCCGTGTCGTCTTCGCGCATGCTCGGGGCCATGATTTTAAAAACACCCCTTCTTGGACGCCCCTGTTGGCCGCCCCCGGCAGAAGAACACCACGAGGCTGTCCTGTTGTTGCAAGCGCTGGCGCGTTAGTTTTGCCAGCGTTGCTGGGCCCAGTGGCGGGGAGAGGCGACGCCACGAGGGCGGCGACGACGGGAAAGGGGGGGAAGGAAGGGACGGACTTCTCTCTCCTCCTTCTCTCCCCGTCCACTTCCGTTCGTCGCCACCCTTTTCCCTCATCCTTCTCGCCCCTTCCCTCCCTCACTCCGCCCCTTCCTCCTCCTCGTCGTCCTCCTCCTCCTTCTCATCCTTCGAGTTTGAGCCCGGGCATTTTGTCTCCAGGGAGAGCTGCCCTCGTCCTCGTAGCCTCCATCCCCGATCCTCCCTCGTCTCCTCTCCTTTCTCTCTTTCTTCTCCTTCCTCGCCTCCCCATCGTCCTCTCCTTTCTCTCTTTCTTGATTGCATTTCTCTCTTTCTCTTTGTCTCGCATTCCTCTTGTACTCTCCGCTATCTTCTCTTTTTCTTGTCTCGTCTCCTCTTTTCCCGACTATCCTCTCCTCTCTTTTCGTTCCCGCTTCTCTCTTGTCAGCAGTTTTCCGTGATGAATGCTCTAGACGCTTCGCGTAACTCCACCAGCCTCCCTCAGCCCTCGGCGCAGCCCAGCTTCCCCCGGCGATAGACCTGCAGCCGCCTGTGCGCGCGCTAGGTCAATTAGTTCTGCTCGTAGCCCGAGCTGACTTGTGACGCCGCCGGCGCCTTCGCCTGCGGTTGCGACCAAAAAGTAGTTCCACCAGCCCATCCTGAAACGATGGATACCCAGGCCACTTTCCGCGATCAGGTATGTGGAGCAGCATGCAGTGCAATAGCGAGCAAGGGAAGCCGTCATACCGGTCCCACAGGTCTCACAGGTCTCGCAGGTCACGGAGGACCCACAGTTCCCCCAGGTCCCACAGGTCCCACAGGCGTCGCAGATCTCACAGGCCCAAGAGGCCACAGAGCTCCCCCCAGGTCGTACAGCATCCACAAGTCCCACAGTTCCCACAGTTCCACAGTTCCCACCTGCCCCGCAGATCCCACAGAAGTGCCACAGAAGTGCCACAGAAGTGCCACAAGTTCCGCAGGTCCAACAGGTCGCACAAGTCTCCAGCTCCCACCTGCCCCACAGGTCCCACTGATCACCGTTGATGATCTTGGGGTGCTTTGCTGGGGTGAAGGAGTTCCAAATCGGATGTGACACGCGTCCGCGGATAGAGAACACTGCGCAATGGAAAGAGATGGGGGCGGGATGGATATCTTCTCTCATTCCTTTCCTCTCCTCTTCTCTCCTCTCCTCTCCTCTCCTCTCCTCTCCTCTCCTCTCCTCTCCTCTCTTCGTCTCCTCCCCCTCCTCGTCTCCTCGCTCTTCTCATACCCTCGCTTCTCGTCTCCTCCCCGCCCCTCTCCCTCCCCTCCTTTGTTGGCCAGTGGGTCAGGGCATGGTTGGGCTCTCAGCCTCTGCCCTGCTGGGTGCGAGCCAAGGAGGCACTGCTGCTGAGCAGAGGCTCGGGTCCTCTGCTTCCCCGCGCGCGATCGTGGAGCGCTATGTTGATGACGACGACGATGACGATGACGATGCTTGTTGAATGCTGAGGCGTCATCGTCATCGTCATCGTCATCGTTCTGCCGTTTTGGGCCTGTGGCAGTCCCTCCTCTTCCCCGTGCCCACCCGCGGCGCCGCCCCTGGCGCCGGGCCCTCGCGCTTTCGAGGTGGACTACGTCGTCCCCGGCGTCGGCGAGGGCATCGACATGGAGAACATCGAGGAGGAGCACACGGCGGGCAGCGGCAGGCGGAGCAGGAGGTCGTGAGAACCGTGGCGGGGTAGCTGGGGGTGGGGGTGCCACATGACTCTCCTGACCTTTTCGGCTTCAGTGCTCGCGAGCGCATCCTCGACATCACTCGCGTAGCATAAGAGGCTCTCCTGCAGGCAAGCCTGCTGTGGAACATCGGAGCCCCGAAAGGAAAGGAGGGGAAGGCGATGCAACAGGTGGGCGAGTCACACAGTGAGGAAGATGGAGGGGATCAGGGGACGAGGTGGACGCGATGCTTGCCTGGGTAGAGGCGCGCTCTCTTAACCACCACCTTGAGGCCTCTTCGTGTGCGACGAAGTAGGCGGGCGATAAACCCGCCAAGACTGATGTGACGAGCTTTGTCTCCGCGGCTTGCCCAAGAAAGAGGTCATGATGACGATACGCCTCAGGCCATCCAGGTTCCTCCTGGACAGCTGGATACGTTTTTCCCTCACGCTCGTTACCCGGGCCAAACCTTCCCTCTCCCCAGAGTAACGTTGACGATCTTACTGGGGGAGGGGGGCTCGACCGTACACAGCGATTGTGATGCCCACGGGCGATTGATGCGCCAGTGGCGCGGACGCACCCTGGCGGGTGCCCGCCGCGGCCGCCGTTACCATTATCCCGGTTGCCCTCCCGCCCGATTCATCCCCCCCGGGAAACGGCCGTTGCCCAGGGAAGGATTCAAGCAGGGGCACACGCGGGCCACAGAAGCGAGGGCTGGTGATTGCTCCAGAAGTCCTGGAGCGTCCGTCCAAGCCAATCGTGTCGTAGCCCCCTTCGCGTCCCAGCGCGACCGCGTGTCCCGCGCCTGGTGCCCTGCTCGTCCTGCTCCAGGGCCGCTCCCTCGCGGCGGGGCCGGGGCGCGCGTGCCAGCGGTTTGCCCTTTTGTTCTGAAGCCGCAGCTCCTCCATTTTCTGGAGTCTGCTGCTCTTCCTCCCCCCCCCCCGTCCCGCGGCCGTCGCCTCCCTCTCTTTTTCTCCCGCCCTTGCCGCAAGATAATTCGCGCCTGCCGTTTCCCGGCCCGCCCAGGCGCGCGTGTGGACTGGCTCCTGCCGCGGTGCGACGGAAACATATGTTTGCAATGCCTCTGGGGACGTCGTCGTCGTCGCGCGTCCCCTGGGGGCAGAACAGGAAGGGAAGAGGAAGAACGCACCTTGGCGACGTACCCAACCCTAGCACAACAAGCGGCCATATAAGCTGTGATGGTTTAAGGGGTGATAACATGGGCAATCGACAGTAACATGATTTTGTGGATTCACGAGGCACCGATCGAAGGACAATGGCATGATGGAAGTAGCTTAACTTTAGGAGGGCATCGCTGTGAAAACTACAGCAGGGGCACCGACCTTTTCCCGTCCTCGTTCAAATCCTCCTCCTCGTCCTCCTCCTCATCCGCCGTGGAGCATCATTGCGCAGGCCCCCCCACAAGCAGCGCTCGAAAGTGGTGACATTCTCGCAGGGCACAGCCCCACAGGGATGGCGAATTATCATTTGAATCTCCGTACGTCGTCAGAGTGTTCCTCACCCAGCAGCCGTCAAGGGTGATGTCAGTTGCACAGTTCGCAGCCCCCCAAGGATGGCGAGGTCTGATCGGAATCCC
Source organism: Prorocentrum cordatum (assembly GCA_963575745.1). Taxonomy (NCBI): domain Eukaryota; class Dinophyceae; order Prorocentrales; family Prorocentraceae; genus Prorocentrum; species Prorocentrum cordatum. The sequence continues at coordinate 444,843 of CAUYUJ010020315.1, read as the reverse complement.
TGGGGGGGCGTCACTGTGGTGGGCCTCCCAGCAGCAGTCGTACGTGGCGACGGTTTCGTAGTTCGCAGGCCCCCAGGGACGGCGAGATCTTTTCTGAATCGCCGTAGGGCGTAATTGCGCTGCCTCCCCTAAAACAGCCTTCGAAGATGGCGATGGTTTCGCTGGTTGCAGCCTCACTTGGATGGTTGCATCTGAATCCCCGTAGGACGTCACTACGCTGCCCCCTCCCTGCGTCCCCCGCAGCTGTCGAAAGCGGCGGCGGCTTCGCAGTTCGTATCCCCCCAGGCCTGGCGAAAGACAACTGTGGCGTCCCACCCGTGCAGCCCTCGAAAGCGGCGAATGTCAGTGGGAGTTTCCTAGTTTGCTTCGTCCCAGGGATGGCGAGGTCCAGTCTGAGTCCTGTAGGTCGTTTGTGGGCTGCCCCCCCCCCCCCCCTAGCAGCCTTCGAAATTGAAACCTGTTTCCCTTTTCGTAATCCCGCAGGCATGTCGATGTCTAGTCTGGATCGCCGTAAGACGTTGCTGTGCTGCCCCCCGCCTAGCAGCCTTAGAAAGTGGCGAAAGACTCGCAGTTCGCAGCCCCGCAGGCATGGCGCAGTCGAGCATGAGTCCTCGTATGCCCGCACTGCACTGGGCCCCTCAGCAGCCCTCGAACGTGGCGACAGCTTCGTAGTTCGCAGCCCCCCAGAATGGCGAGGTCAAATCTGGGTCCCCGTAGGCCCGCTGGGCTTCCCAGCGCCCTTCAAAAGTGGCGACCGCTTCGCACTTCACAGCCTCCCCAGACATGGCGATGTTCAACATTTAATACGACTCCCCGTAAGTCCGCGATTTCGCAGTCCGCGACCCTCCCAGGGATGGCGAGGTCGAAACGGAGTCCCCGCAGGGACGCATTGCGTTGGGCAAGAGTTTCGCAGTTCGCAGTCCCCCCAGGCATGGCGAGGTCTCATCTGAGTCATCGTATGCCCGCACTGCGCTGGGCCCAGCATCCCTCCCAAATGGCGACAGCCCTTCCATGAATGGTGAGGTCTAACCTAGGTCCGCGTAGGGCGTCACTGCGCTGGCCCTCCTGGCAACCCTCGGACGTGGCGACAGTTTCCCATATGGCAACCTCCTGGTGATTAAATAATGAAGCCGCGCATCCCTAGGCACATGAGCAATGGCACCCGTGTGCGATAAAGGGTTGTTTGCGCGCTGTTGTTGTCCAGGCTTCCGCTGGAAATATGCGCATGTTGTGTGTCGCGCAACCAGAATTCTTTACGCTTCGCGTATCCCCACCAGCCCATCTCACAGCGGCAACTCTTGCGAAGCATGCCGACAGTCGTGTTTTTCAGGCGTGTGTCCGCTTGGCCCCGCATATGTCCCCTGTTCTTCCTTCCTCCCGCCTCCTTGTACATCCTCCTTGTGGTGGGAGCGGGAGAAGGACGAGGCGGAAGAGGAGGGAGAGAACGCGCTCCTCGTGATTTGAGTCGTTTGGGGTTTTTCGTCCTGGTGTGAGTCGTTCGGGCCCTTCTTCCTGGTGTGAGTCGTTCGGGCTCTTCGTGGTGTGAGTCGTTCGGGCTCTTCGTCCTGGTGTGAGTCGTTCGGGCTTCTCGTGGTGTGAGTTGTTCGGGCCCCTCATCCTGGTGTGAGTCGTTCGGGCCCCTCCTCCTGGTGTAACTCGTTCGGGCTCCTCGTGGTGTGAGTCGTTCGGGGCCCGCGCCGTGGTGTGAGTCGTTCGGGCTCCTCGTGGTGTGAGTCGTTCGGGCGCCTCGTCCTGGTGTGAGTCGTTCTGGCCCCTCCTTGTGGTGTGAGTCGTTCGGGCTCTTCGTGGTGTGAGTCGTTCGGGCCCCTCGTCCTGGTGTGAGTCGTTCGGGCTCCTCGTGGGGCCTCTTGGGGGCATCTTGGAGCCTCTTGGGGCCTCTTGGGGGCCTCTTGGGGGCCTCTTGGGGGCCGCTTGGGGGCCTCTTGGGGCCTCTTGGGGCCTCTTGGGGGCCTCTTGGGGGCCTCTTGGGGGCCTCTTCGAGGCCTCTTGGGAGCCTCCTGGGGGCCTCTTGGGACCATCTTGGGGCCTGTTGCGACCTCCTCAGAAGCGCAAATGAGCGCTGCCCCCTGAGAAGGACAAAATGAGCCCACAACCTTCGTAAAACCAATGATTTTGCTATGAAGGAAGATGAGCGCGGCCCCCTCAGAAGGCCAAAATGGGGCCGAAACCGTTGTAAAATCAATGTTTTTGGCTTCAAAGAAGAGCAGAGGGGCCAAACTCCGTCCCCCCGTCGGGGCCAGAATCCTCGTGAGGGTCGTCGTTTTTTAGCCCTCCAAGGAGTCGAAAACGACCCCCCTGACGACGCTCGGCCATCCCTCTCCAGGCCCAGGGAGAGGGGGTAGGGGGAGGGGTAAACCCCTCCCCGAAGGGGAAGAAGGGGGGTTGGGGGGTTGAGAACAGAGAGAGCTCTCTAAACCACTCACGCCCAAAGGGCTGGTGGGGTTTTGATACGTGTACTGCGCATGTTTGTGCAACTCTGATTCCCACGCTTGCTGGGGCCCTTCCTCTCTTGCGGTGGCTGGGCTGGCGCGTCAAGTCGGAGAAGGCTGGAACAACGGTTTCCTTACGGACACTCGTTACCTTGGCGTGCAACATCTCCGAACAGTACCTAGTGCCGTTGCAACACAAGGTCGCTGACCTTGACCCGTCGGGCTCGCTCTAGGACCACGGCGTTGGAGGCGCGAGTGACATGAATAAGAGAACCCTCGGATTTTACCGATGCAGCGCGCCTGAAATGCAGTCAACCTAGACCATTCGTGCTTGCGCAACCGAGTGGTGTGTGAAGACTGTACAGACACGCCGATTCGACACACGCTGCACACATACTCCCTTTCATCTACATGTGTCTTGATCCTGGGGGTGCGGAAGACCCCTATCCCCCGCCATTCCCGCCCCCCGGGAACGGGATCCTGGGCGTCTGGGGTTCCTGCACGGATCCCGCGAGATTTCTGGGCCTCTGGGAGTCCCTGCCACGCCATGCAAGCGAGCCTGCGGCGGTCCCAAGAGACCCCGAAGACGGTCCAAGATGTCCTCCAGCGTCCCTGGACCCCCGCCAGACGCCCGAAGACGGCCCAATATCACCCCCAAGAGGCGAAATGCCAAACAGGTTTATTTCCAATGGGTTGTTGTATTGTATGATTGTGGGGTACTCGGTTATTCAGCCTTCTGGGCGTCCAAGACTACCGAAAACCCTTTCCAAGACGATTTAAAAGGGCTTCCTGACCCTGCAAGAGAGACCCAAGGCGGCCCAAGCTCGGGGCCCTCTTGGGGAGGCTCTTGGGGCTCTCTCGCGGTCTTTCGGAGGCCTCTTGGGCTGTCTTGGGGCCTGATTGGGCGTCTTGATGCTAAATTGGGGCGCCTCGGAGCCCTCCTGGACCGAATTGGGAGCCTCTCGGGGTCCTCTTGGCCCGTCTTGGAACCCCTGACAAGCTGCGCGAAGCTCCCGACAAGCCGCGACAAACCCCGTGAGATTTGGCAATTTGGGCTCCGGGCCCCTTGGGCCTCCTTAGCATTGGGGGCTGATGCTTAAAGGATTTGGCGAATGACCTGAGGACACGCCCACCACGTGCCAAGAGGCACGGCGGATTTTCATTGGTAGGGGGGCATGACGCGTAGGGATCACCCGCCTTTGTGGGGCCCAGAGTCGGGAGCTCGTCACCGCGCAGAGCAGGCACGCGGGTGTTATCTCAGCAACGTCTTCTCGACAATCCAGGGGCAGCGCGAGAAGGGAAATCGCGCGTCTCGCTTTGGCCCGGAGTCGGGAGCTCGTCACCACTCCGGGCACACGCGCGTGTCTTTTTTCTATCTGCTCGCCGTTCATCCTGCCGTTTCTTCGACTGCTGAGCAGCATGAAAAAGACTCCTCCCAGTCTTGGCTCGGAGATGGGATGCAGCCACCAACTTGAGACTAGAGCGGCGTCACAACGTACTCTCCAAGCTTCCCTTCTCTACTCCTGAATACTCTTAGGCTTTTCCATGATTCTGTATTTCACGGGGGAGCGTGTCCACCTATTTGTACACATTCCAAACACATTACTTGCTCAGGTCTATTTGTGACGCCTTCCGAGCGTGCCAGTACCTTTGTAGAGCCACCGTCTGGAGTGGTATTTCAGAGTTAAAAGAACGAGGTCGAATCGACAAGGGTACCCTAATGGTCTTCGTGTTGTGCGTCCTTGGGGAGGGTATCCTCGAATGCTCTTCATTTGGCCGACGGAGGGTCTCATGTTCTTGAGGGATGTTCTTCTGGCCTAGGTCCGTCTGTAGTTAGTTCACACTTGATGATCAACACATGTTGACCCCCCTCCCCCCTAGGTCACGAAAGCCATTACATCGGCTCCGCAAATGTTGCTAAAGCTTTCTCCTCCTCCTCCTCCTCATCATTCTCCTTCTCCTCACTCCTCCACCTCGAAACCCGTGTGGTTCGACCTTTGAATCGAACGATTCCAGTATCGAATTGATTACGGTCTGTGCGTTCTTCCATCGACGGTCGTGTATGTTGCTTCAGCCAGGACTTGCGTTGCCAGTGGGCTGGTGCCACCTCGCCATACAGTCGGGGCCCTGAAGAAGGAACCCTTTTCGTTGGGGAAGGGGCTCGGTGTTCCTTGATTGTTTCAGAATTTGCCTCGGGTTTTCCTGAGGTTTTCCACCGGAAATCGAGGTTGGACTTATGGGGAAAAGGGGCCTCGTTCCTTACTTAGGGTTCCTTGGGTCAACGCCCGGACTGTAGGCCGATGGTTTCGTGCCGTCGCGCTCCTCAGTGCTTGGTTGGCTTGCCCGTTGGTATCCAATCGGCCCGAGGCGTCGCGAGCGTGCCGGCTCGCTTCCGGTACGCTTCGCGCTGCCAGCGCTGCTGGCAGGACCCGCGTTCCGAGCAGGTCGGCTCGCTGGCATCGCATGTCGCACTGCCAGCGCTGTCGGCAGGAAGCTCTTTCCGAGCGCGCGAGTACTGTTGCCGAGGGTCTTGCTCACCACCCACCAAACCACCCCAACCCAACCCGAAGGCCCTGATTTATCCTTGATTTTCCGTGGGGGGGGGTGTCGGGAAACATTGAGAAAACACATATGAAGCCCGTCCCCCCCCCAACCCGAAATTCGGGTCTTCGGGTTGGGTTGGGGTGGTCTGGTAGGTAGTCAGCATATCGCAAGGCCAGCGCTGTCGGCAGGACGCTCTTTCCGAGCGTGCCAGTATTGTTGCCAAGGATTTTGCCAAGAGGCGCACTCCAAACGTGCCCGCTCGCACTCGATGGCCATCGCGCTGCCAGCGTGGATACTGAAGAGCTCAATCCGAGTGTGCCCGGTCGCTTCCAGGGCTCGCATGGCGTTGCCGAGAAGGGTTGGTCGAGGTTGGCCAGGGGGCTGGCGGGGGTGAGTCTTCGATCTGTCATGTGTACCAGGCAGCAATTAGCATGTTACCAGACCTCAGTGAGCCGAGAGGTACTGTGGCGGATCAAGCGACATGCCAAGTCCGGCCTAAGCATGGAGATTTGTGGAGGTGCGACAGGTTGGAGGAGGAGGAGGAATCATCAGTGGAGGTGGAGGGTGGAGGAGAAACAGTTCGTGCGAGGAAGAGTAGGGGGAAGCTAGATGGTGAGGGACGCAGGACGATGGTCAGGAGGGACGTGAGAGAAAAAGTGCGTGCGAGGACGATGATTTGGAGGGACGCAGGATGATGGTGATGGAAGACGTGAGGGCACGACCATGCGGATGATAGCTCGGTATCGAGAACATGGAGATTCCCTTCGGGTCTCTGGCGGCCGTTCAGGACGATCCTGGCACCTCCAGAGCGCGCTCGACGAGGCGCAGCTGCTGGGAAGCATCGCGAGGCGAGGTAATTTCCAATAAGGAACGACAATGCCCGAAAACCTGCGAAATCACATGAGACCCCCAATGCCCACCGACTTACCACACGGTGTGGTCGCCGCTCAGCTTGGGAGGCCCCAGCTTTGGGCCCGCTCGTTCCGCCGCAGTGGCAGCCCAGGACGAGGCTTTCGCCGCGGTGATGGAGCGTTTCAAGTACGTGGCGCCCGAGGCGAAGAAGGAGGACGCCTTTGGGGGGGGATCCTGAATATGTTCTGTATACCATACCCTCCCCGCCCAAGTCAGACCACACAAGAACCACACCCCACCGAGCGAGTTTAGTATACCAGACCCACGACCAGGACCCTCGCTCGCCATCCGGGGCTTCCAGGTATAGTTTTCGATTTTTCCGGGCGGAGGGGGGGCGGCTAACAATCGCGCTGATGCCTCAGGCAGCCTCGCGCTGCGCCCTCCTCGCGAGGGATCGTTCGCTGGCCTTCTCCAGCGACCAGCGGTGCCCCGCTGAGACGGAGGAGCTCTCTGCAGCGGGGTCCTTCGTTCGCCGGTGGAGGTTGGTGGAGGGGCTGGGTGGGTTGAATGGGCCAGCGTGGCGCCCCAGACAGGCCAAGGCAGAGGTGCTGCTTGGCCGTGCTTGCACATCTTCGCAGGGGCCTTCTCTTTGGATGGCAGGCCCTGTTGCGGCTTGCTGCTCGGACCTGGCCGAAACCTCGGACTGCAAGCCTCCTCGTGGCGGCCAGGGGTAACTTGATCCTGGCAGTATCTGTCGACGGCCGTCTTTCCCCAGGGGCGGCGGAGGGCATCAAGAGCAAGGAGGTAGAGGGGGCCTCCAGCAGACGCAAGTGTGCCGTGACGGCGGTCCGTGGCAGCCGACCCAGGGAGTGTAGGCGTAGTGCCCTGACTTTATACTCCTCGCCGCATCGGGGGTTGCTGTCACGACTTCTAGTGGGAAGGCTGTCATTGGGTGCATCCTGATCGGCACACCTCTCTGACTTCAGTTCAACGAGCAAGGGAAGGCTTGTGAGGGGTGTCTGGCCTCCCTGGCAGTGCTCCCGAGTACTGCCACGCACAACAATCGCCCTGCGGCGGATGGCTAGGCCAACCGCCGGGAGTGGTCATTTTGACCTTTGCAGCGCCTGTTCCGCTTGCTGCTCGGAGTCTGTCTTCAGCGCGTTTTAACATGATCCTCCGTCTCCTCCTTCTTTTCCTCATCCTCCTCGCCTTTCACCTTCGCCTCCTCGGGCTCCCGGCATTGGTGGAACCTCCGCGCACCTCCGGAGTGTCCGACGTCGCCCTTTTAGGTCGAGGATCTAGCTGTTTCCGAAACGGCCTGCCTGTGAGGTTCTATAGTTCGTTTCTTCCGCAAGTATCGAAGACGCCGACGGTGAATGAACGCCGCCCCCTACCTTTTGGAATCGCCGATGTGACCGAGCGTTTTGGCAAGAGCTCTGTCAAGCTTTCGGACCCAGTGTTCCCCAGCCGTTGTGGAAACTCTTCGGGGAACGAAGAGGATGAGGAGGAGGAGGATGCACCTTGGGAGCCTCTGGGGGCACTCTTGGGACCTCCTGGGAGCTTCCTTGGAGCCTCCTGGAGGCATCTCTGGGGCCTCCTTGGGCCTCTTGAGGGGCTTTGGGGGCTTCTCGGGGGCCTCGTTGCCCGTCTCAGGTGGCTCCTGGCCCGCAGGACGCCATCGGAAGCCGTCCTGGGTGCCCTTTGTGGGCCGACGCGGGGCCCTCTTGGGGTGCTCCAGGGCCGTCTTGGAGGCCACCCTGGGCGTCCTGGAGGCCTCTTGGGCCGTCTTGGGGCCGTCTTGGGGCCCTCTTGGGCGCCTCTTGGGCCGTTCTGGGGCCATCTTGGAGGCCTGTTGTCAGAGCGTGAATTACCTACCCCGCTTTCGCTTCCAGGCAAAACCAAGTCATACCACGCGCCTCCTCGTCAAGCGGCCTGACCAGTACAGGCCGTAGTTTGGCATCGCTTGGTATCTCTTGGAAGCGAGGGTGGTCAAAAGCGAGGTAGGTTTGTTTGCCCCCTATGTTGGACGATCTTGGGGCGATCTTTGGGGGGCTCTTGGGCCGTGTCTGGCCGGCGGAGTGCCGAAACGAAACAAGTGCTAGAATCTTTCAAGCACCGGAGGGCAATCCATGATTTTGGCCTCTTCGGGCCTTCCTGGAGGCCCTCTTGGGGCCCTCTTGGGGACCTCTTGGGCCGTCTTGGAGCCCTCTTGGGGACCTCTTGGGCCGGCTTCCGTCTTCTTGAGGCCACCTTGGGCCGTCTTGGAATATCTTGGAGGCATCTCGGTCGCTCTTGGGCCGTCTTGGAGGCCATCTTGGACCATCTTGGGCGAATTTGAGGGCCATCTTGGCCGTCTTGGAGGCCATCTTGGGCCATTCTGGAGCCATCTGGAGCGGGAAAGAGTGTTGCAGCCACCTCTTGGCAAGCCTTTCGCGTGTGGCCTGCACGCTGGGCCGAAGCCCCAGGGGGAGTTCTATTGGACAAACGAACCACTGCCACGCCTTATAGGGCTTAGCACGCCAGGCTCCCCTGTGGCAAGCCAACAGGGGGCGGCGGATCGAATGGCCTTCTGCGCCACCGTGCCTTGGTTGCCGGTCAGAGTCCTCAGGGGCGCCTCTTGGGGTTTCTTGGGAGCGCTCTCGGGGGCAGTTTCGGGGCTTCGGAGCCTCTGGGGGGCCCCTCGGGCGCCTCTTTGGGAATCTCTTTGGGGGCCTCTTTGCACCAACATCTGGATCATGCGCGTGCACCCCCGCCATCACTTTGCATTGGTGATTGCTTACAGGGACGGCGAGAGCCCTGCATATTGTCTGTGTGCAACGCCGACACGCACACAGACACCACACCCCTTTGCAACAAAAGCGAAACGAAGTGATCGTTGCACCAAAAGTCTGGATCATGCGCGGGCGCCCTTTCATCACTACGCATTGGTTTCTTAAAGCGACAGAGGGGGGAGGGCGACATATCGCCTAATGTGTGCAGTGCCAATCCCCCCCACACACCATCCTTTGCAAGAAACCGTGCAAAGGCCGTAGTTCCGATGGCACACTCGTTTGGCCGACGGCGGCTGCCACGCTGCTGCTTCCACGAAGCCTGCCGCAACGAGCAACGTCCCAAACCCCATGTTTTCCGCCATGGTCGCCCTGGAAGAGGCGGCACGCGGATCTGACCTGTTGCAGTTAAGGCTCGAACTTCCCGTATGCACAGCGGGATTTCCACATAGTCACATAGTCTTCCTTTGGGTGGTAAGGATGTCGGGGGTGGTGGCATATTTTATACGCACTGGGCGCACAATTCAACTCACAAGTGGACACACACACACACACACACACACCGGGAACTTCATATCGATTCACACCCCAGCCGCTTTCCCTTCACAGTTGATCTAGGTTGCACTTTCAATGTCTCGGGACAACCATCGTGACCACAGTCATAACAACAATTTTAGCGCCGTGGGAACGGTTCCGCCGTGCTCTGAGGGGGCTGAAAACATTCTACTGTTGGGACTTGTCGTGCCACTAAGTGATGTACTGCTGGCGGACACCGTCGGGACAGCCATCGGGTTCTGGGTTCTGGTGATGACGTGTGGGCGCGCGGTGCCAAGGAACACGCGATTTGTAGATCGTTGCGGGTGCTTTGCGCCTTTCGGTGGAGCCACCCTTCTCACTGCATGCTTGGCACTTCGCTTGAGGTGGGATCTCGCCACTGACATGTTTTCTGCCTTCTCATGCTTGCGTTAAGGATATCCTGCCGAAGCCCCAAAATGGCCCCAAGATGGCCCAAGAGCACCCCCCAAAAGGCTCCATGACGGCCGACAAATGGCCCCAAGAGCGCCCAATAACACACCACGAGCGCCCCAAGAGGGCGCCAAGAAGCGACTGTCGTCGTCGTCGCCGCCGCCGTCGTCGTCGCTGCCGCCGCCGCCGCCGTCGTCGTCGACGTCGCCGCCGCCGCCGCCGTCGTCGTCGCCGTCGCCATCGCCGTCGCCGCCCGCTGCCCGGAGGAGGAGGACGACGAGGAGAAGCCCAAGAAGCGCGCCAAGCCCAAGGCCTCGCTCCTCGAGGAGGCGCGCCCGCTCGCCGTTGGGCGCCCCCCCCCTCTCCGCCCCGCTCCTGTGCGCTCTTCCCTCCGACATCCCCTCCCTCGACCTCCCCTCCCCTCTTTCCCTTTTTCCTCCCCCCTCTATTTTTTCTCCCTCGATCTCTCTCCATCAACCTTTTTGTTCCTCTCTCCCTCCTCCCCTCCCTCCCTCCACCTTCCCTCCCTCGACCTCCCTCCCTCCCTCGACCTCCCTCCCTCCGCCTTCCCTCCCTCCGCCTTCCCTCCCTCCCTCCTCTCCTCCCTCCCTCCTTCCACCTTCCCTCTCTCCACCCTCCTTCCTTCCCTGCCCTCGACCTGCACCTTCCGCACCAGAAGGTAGAGGTCTGGGGTCCCTCTCTCGACCTCCGCCTTCCCTCCCTCCCCCGACCTCCACCTTTTTCTCTCCCTCCCTCGACCTCCCTCCCTCCCTCCATGCCTTCCTCGACCTCCACCTTCCGAACCTTCCGCGCGGCCGCGGCGACCGCCGAGACTGGCGCTGCGGCCTCGACGGTGGCCGCCGCCGCGGCCGCGCTAGCGACGGCCGCTGCGCGGCACCTGCCGTCCTGAAGGTGTGGAAGGTGGAGGTCGAGGGGAGGGAGGGAAGGATGGTGGAGGAAGGGAGGGAGGGAGTGGAGGGAAGGGGATGGAGGTCGAAGGAGGGAGGGAGGGAGGTCGATGGAGGGAGGTGGAGGTCGTGGGTTCCCCGCTCCCCTCCGATTTTCGTCGCTCCTGGTGTGGTCGGGCGGAGCATGTACACCTTGGCGCCCGTGCTGCTAGATACCGCGTGTTCTGCCAGCAGCTAGTGAGTGCCGCACTCAGCTGACCGTCTCCTAGGCGAATCAGATTGCCCTCCTCCCCCCCTCCTTGCTCCTCTGGCCGCGGCTCCTCCTTTCTCCTTGCTCCTCCTCCCCAGTTGCTCCTCTCTCCTCCTCTCTTTCCTCCTCTCTATGAAGGGTCCTCACGCGCACCTGGCCCTCGATGGTCCTGACATCTGGCCCTCGACGATGCGTTTCGGGAACGACGCGGCCGACCGAGCAGCGCAGCTTGGAGCCGGCATGCATCCCCAGCCCTCTGAGGAGAGGATCGCCTCCGTCGGCCGAACTGTCCAGTGCGCTCAGTGCGTCGCGCGCGTTGCTGCCTCACTTTGGCCCCTCTGGCCCCGCACCGACTTGTCGGGGGTGGAACGGCATTATCATCGTTAGTCGGGCACGCCCCTCTACAGGAGGAATATTCAAACAGAAAAATCAGACATAGTCGGGGGATCGTTTGACCATTTTTGAATATGGCTGGCTATTCTTAATGTTTCTCCCATTATCTTCCTGTAGAGGGAATGCCCGATTAAATTCTAATCGTGTAAAGGTTCCTCCAGAGGCCGCCCTGCCCCGTCGGTAATTGGGGATGGGGCCGCCGACATGGGTCCCAGCGTCTCTGCCAGTGTCCGTTGTGTGTTGCGTTAAGTTGGGCACGTCCCCCTACAGGATAAATTCAACATTCGTCAAGCATAGTATGGGGAACATTCAAGTATTGTTGGTACTGTTTGGTATATCTTTGATTATTTATGCTTCCCAGATCCGCCTGTAGGGGACATGCCCGACCTAATGTTTGCGCTCCTGTTGAAACGAGGGCCACGTCGAGCCCCCTCCAAGACACGGCAAGCAGGCCTCCCCCCCAGGATCCGTGCCACTGCCCAAACTGTGAGCGGCCTCAACCACAAGTGCGTTTTGTGGGACTGCTCCAGTGACTCACTCGTCGTCGTGCGCACAACATGCACATGCCATTCGTCTGGAGCTCGCCTGGCCGAGTTGGGCGAGCAGTGTACAGGCCCTCATAACGACCTTCGAACGGGCAAGTGTTAGATTTTTGTATGCATTATTTTGCCGATCGGCTCGGGCCCTCGCACCCCTCCCCCCCACATGGAGTATATCTTGGCTGTTTCTGGCGCCTGTTTCGAGCACGTGCATTCTTCCCCATAATGGACGCACTGCTGCAGACAGTTACACTGAGCAGAGGTCCGGAGCCGGGACCCCTCCCCCCTTTCGCCCAATGTCGGAACGCCGAATAAGAAAACGAATGCCAAGAGCAAGTGCACTCAGGCCAGCTGGAACGGAATAGGCAGGGGACTCCACCCCAAAGCGACTGGAACCACTTTGCGTTCTGACAGTTCCAGTGTGCTTCAAGCATGCAGCGCGGCGGCCGTGCTCAAAACATCTTTCCTTTCCTCCTCCCTCATCCTTCTGTTCCTGCTCCTCCCTTTCCTCGTTCACCTCCTCATGGTTTTCCCTCCTCCGCCCGCCTCCCGCTCCTCATTCCTGTTAGGTCTTCGCTCTGAAGAGGCGACGCCCCGCGTTCCCTTTCCCCCTCCCCTTTCCTCCCTCCCCTTTCCTCCCTCCCCTTTCCTCCCTCCCCTTTCCTCCCTCCCCGCGTCGGGGAACGAACAATGGCATAAACATAACAAACCGGAGGTCCGCGCGGACTTCTCGTGTCGGCGCTGAAGCCCCCTGTCAGCGCCTCTGGCGCCGCCGCTGCCGCGCTCCGCGCGCCAGCGAGGGGGGTCCAACGCAGATCCGATCCGAGTTTTCATGTTTCTGTCATTGTTTGGCTCCCTACCACAATCATCATCGCCATCATCGCCATTACATCATAATCATTGGCGTCACGTCATCATCACCATTATCGTCATCATGATTGTTGGCACACCCTCCTACGTTTCGTGGCCCCACGGGGAGCTCCACCAAACCCCAGAGGTGCAGCCCGCATGCGTCCCATCCACCCATGTCGGCACAGCCCTCACACGATTCGTGGCTCCATGGGGAGCCCCGCCGAAGGCCGAAGTTGCGCAGCCCGCATGCTTCCCCGCCACCTGTTTCGGCACACGCCCCTCAGATGCACGGTGACCCCACAGGCCCATAGGGACTACGGCCCCGTTGGCAACGCCCGCATGGCAGTCCCGCCCCATTCTGGCACACCCTTCACGCGCTTCGTGGCCCCAGAAGGAGATCCAGCGAGCGTGACACTCTTAACGACGATACTCACAATTGAGTATGGTTGGGTCCTTCGCCAGGCCTTTCTTTTTCTGCATGCGTGAGCTGGCAGAGTCAGGAGGCCGACGATGGTCCGCTGAGGTCGTGTCTCGCTCTCTTGGCCTCCCGCCTGCTTAGCTCTTCCTCTCTGTCTCGGCCCTCCCCATCCCTCCGCGCCCCTCCTTCCTCTTCCGCCTTCTCCTCCGCCTTCTCCGCCGCCTTCCTCCTCCTCCTCTGTTTCCTCCATCCTTTTCTTTCTTTTTCTCCTCCTCCTCCTCCTCCCCCTCCTCCCCCTTTTCCTCCTCCTCCTCCTCCTTCTCCTCTTCCTCCTCCTCCTCCTTCTCCTCCTCCCCCTCCTCCTCTTCCTCCTCCCCCTCCTCCTTCTCCTCCTCCTTCTCATCCTCCTGGGCCCCGTGTCCCGAGGCCGGTCGGAAATCACCCGTCGTGGTTGTCACGGCGCCCGCATCCGAGGGTATCTCTTCCTCGCCTCTCCTGCCTGCTCATCCTCCGCCGGAGGCCCCTGGAGGCCTACACGCCGATCGTTGAAAGTAGGTTTCCAGATCCCAATCTGCTTCAAGCGCCTTCCTACCTCAAGAATCGACACGCTTTTGCTGTGTTTTGTTATTCCCTGGGGGGGCCTGGACCCGAATCAACTTAATCCGCCTTCCTACTTCAGGCTTCTACCTACTTCTTCCGACCGACGTGTACAGAGGTCCCTGGAGGGAGTTCTTCCAGAGGCTCCCTGGTACCCAAGTGCAAATCACGCCCCCAAGTCAGGATCTTCGACCCTCGACGACAGCGACAACGACGACGACGGCGACGACGGCGGCGGCGGCGACAACGACGACGACTACGATGACGACGACGACCGACCGCCGACGACCGAGGACCGACGACGACCGACGACCGACGACCGACCGACGCCAGCGCCCGACGACGACGACGACGACGACGACGACTCCGACGCCCAGGCCGAGGACAGCGAGGACGACGAGGACGGCGACAAGGGCAAGTTGTCGACGAAGAAGCGCAGAATCACCTCGCGGATGTCCGTGGCGGAGCTGAAGACGCTGGTCCGGCGGCCAGACGTGGTGGAGGCCGCGGAGGGCGTCGGCGGCTCGATCGGCCGCGTCGTGGTCGGTTCGGTTCGGTCGGCTGCCGCGCCGCCGCGTGCTCCGGGGCTGCTCTCGTGCCGTCGGCTGCGGTCCCCTTTGCGCGGCGTCGCTGTCGGTCGGTATCATTTAACCGATCCCCATCCCCATCCCCATCCCCTTCGAGACCCCCACCAGATTACCCCCCCAGTTGGGGATACACTCCTCGAAACCCGAAGGGAACGGCCTATATCCCCATCTATGGTCTAGGGGGGTTAATCTGCCAGTGTGGCCCAGGCCACGGCGCTGGGGATGGGCATCGGTTAAACGATACTCAGTCGGTGCGACTGCCGAGGCCGGAGGCTGCCCAGACCCCCAGACCTGACCACTCGCCGCAAACGAAAGGGGCCCCGGAGGGAAGCAAGTCCTGGAGCCTTTGTTTGCGTTCTGCAGGCAAGACTTCTGTGCATATCCAGTGCGTCGTGGGCTGCCTTGGAAGGGGCGCCACGAGGCTCAGGCGCACTGGATATGGATAAATATCGAGCCTCAATGGGGCAGGATTTTATCAATATCCAGTGCGCCTCGGGTTTCTGGGGGAGGGAGCCCGAAACTTGAAGCTGCAGTGGATATATACTGAAGTATTGCCCGCACGTTTGGGTGTCTTCGGCCTCCCGGGGCCTTCCCCTAGCCCGGCGACCGTCAAAGATGAACGCTAGTCCTGGAGAAGGTCCCCCAGGTCCAAGATTTGTTGTTCCAGCTAGGGCGACGAGATCTATACAGATCCACTGCTCCTGGCCAGGCCAATCCTGGGCCCAGGAGCGGTGCATACGCCCTCCTGGCCTGGCCAGGGAGGCATATACACAGCTCCTGGGCCCAGGATGGGCCTGGCCAGGAGCAGTGGATATGTATAGATCTCGTCGCCCTACCAGCGGGACCGTGAGAACTTGACTTCCCTTTGACAAGCAATGCAAACAAGAAAGCTAGACGCGCAAAGCATACCGACGCAACTCTCCAAGACGGCGTCTCTGTGCATCGTGTTCTTTTCGGGGGCTGCTGTCGGGCCCTTAGGCCGTTCAATGACGATCCGCGACGGAAAGCAATCCCTGGGAAGAGGTCGGGACATCTAGTGATCTTGCACCTAGCGTTATGATGTTCCAGCCTACTGTAGCCTGGACCACCAGAAAGTATTCCGAGCACTGGGACAAATAACCAATTTTCGAGGTTTTCACGTGTCTGGCCCTGGGAGACACTCGCTCGACATTGTTTCGACACTGTTTCGACACTTTTCCAGGTGCTCGAAATTATTTCTGGGATGTGGTCCTTCAGTGCGATGGGAGCAACATACATCTAGCGGCCTTCAGCCTATCCCGCCATCGTGCGCGGGTTCTGGGTGAGAAGCCATTCGGATGCACATTAGGGTCTCTTGAGATGCCTCTCGGGGTCTTTGAGGGCTCGGTGGGGCCTCTTGGGGGCTCAATGTGTACCTCTTGGGGCCTCTTTGGCGCCTCTTGGGAGCCTCCCGGGTGCCTCTTGGGGGCGCCTCTGTGGGCATCTCGGGGTCATCTTGGCGTGGATGGCTCGAAAGGTCAATTCGTGTTGACCCTCTTGGGGTCTTTTGAAGCCTACTTGGGGCCTCCTAGAAGAGCAGACCAGAAGCTATACGGGAGAAGGGGAAGGCAGACGGGAAATCATATGGGCGACCATGATTGAGAGTACGCGGGAAACTATAAGAGAGGCCACACGGAAAATCACACGGGACAGCATACTGTAGGAGAGCAGGCTAACAGGATGTTTTTTTTTTGGGGGGGGGGGGGTGCGGCCGATATCGACGGTAAGACTAATGTGATTATGTGATCGTGATAGCAATGATGAGTATGATGATGGTCACGATGACGATGACAAAGACGACGGCAATGGTGACCATGTTGGTGTTGACGTTGGTGGGGATGGCGAACGAGAGATGAGGGCTGGGTGGAGAAGGACGGCCGTCTAGTCTTTACACATAGATATGTATATGCTTATATACGCTTGCAAACACAAGTGCGTAAGATGTGGAAGGGAAGGAGTAAGAAAATACGAAGGGATACAGTGCGAGAGTGAGAAACGTGATGAGACATAACAGAAACGGGAGACGAGAGGAATAGTATATAGAAACGACAACGGGAACGATCTGATATGCAATGTGTAAGGATGCTGCTAGGGCGAAGATATACGTGATAGCCACATCGGCGATGGTGTTTCACTCTGCCACGTCTTCCTGAAACTCAGCTGCGGCAGCATCAAAAAGCACGGCGACAACGCACTCCTTCATGTCTTTGATCTTCTGTGCGTGCACATCATGCACTTGATCGGTTAATAATTTCGTTGGCTTTGTTATTCGCAACTGTGGCAAGTTGGGACTGCGATCTAGCTCGCATCAGAGGTATTCCTCAGCATTGTATGCTGTTACCAAACTGGCGATCGCGTTTCCTTTCCTCGTGCCTGCAGCGAGCCCAGCCATTTGGGCGAAGCCGCACGCATCAATTGCACGTCGCAGCGCATCGCGCTGGAATGCAGCGGCAGTGGCATCTTGCGCCAACGTTCTGCAGAGCGTGCCGGCATATCGCTGCTCCTGCGACGCGGCCTTTTTGCGCCGTTTTGCTTTTCGGTTTCGCACCATCTCCACCTTGTGACTTCCGCGTTACCTTATACATAGTTCACGGGGGGAGCCGCAATCCCAGAGGCAGCATGCCTGGCCCAGTTACCTGATGCCGAGTAAAATGTCCCTCGCGTCGTTACCCGCAGTATGCATCGAACCACGCAAGATCCAGCCCTACCTGATGCGCCTGGAACTCAAGGCAACGAAAGGGCATGTTGGCTGATGTTTGCATGATGGGCTTCGTTTGACCAAGCCGCCCCGACAAGTTTCCATACATATTCGCAACTACGGCAACCGCGCTGTCAGCTTCTTTGGTGGTGTCTTCAACGGGGGGCTTTTGGTAACCCGTCCGAGGATGTGATCCCATGGTTGCAACGCACATATGTAAATGTTTGGCCGCCCACTTCTGAACATAATCTTTTGACAAGAGTTGCAATGTACCAACGATTGGTCGCTCTGTTGCACAATCGTGGGTTGATTTATACGGCGTGGTCGTCGTCCCCTCATCCTCGTCCGTCATGGACGCATCGGTAGCAACCAACACAGGGAAACACGTAGGAGCGCGCATGCCCTCATTGGAATATTCCCGCATCAAACAGATAGTATGACTGTCTCTTTTCGAGAAGCTGTCTTCACGCGGCATCCAGTTGTTTGAAACATCGGATATGGTGGGTTCAAGCAACCAGGCGAATGATTCAACTAACTTCCCAAGAATGTGGTCGCCAGTGCGCGATGTCTTTGCCAACGTAGCTTCAAATAGTTTTTGTACGCCGTGCTGGAGATTAAGCTGGAACGCTGCTCCCCGCGTCCGCGCCTCTTTCAATCCATGTTCGCACGGCCTTTTGTTGCCAACGTGTCATCAGCACTGCACAATCCCATAAACAATACATTCTTAAATGCACGGTACATATACGGATAGAATGGCAAAATATTGGTCTGTTCAATGGCCACCAGTTTTTTGATGCAGTGTTCGTGTGCACGCTTTACGACAGCCATCGCAAAACAGTGCTGTATGCAGACGCGCCTCCGCTCGGGCTACAATGGCTACGGGGTTCGCGGGCCGTGCTCTGCCGCAGGGATACCACTCCGAGGCGAGTCGGCTTCTCGGGGAAAGCTACGCAAGCGATTGTTCCCGATTGCGCCGGAGAGGCGGCACCGTCGCGCAGGACATTGCATCAAGTTGCAACCCAAGGGAATTACAATGTGTATTACAGTAGTGGAAGGCAAAGCGACAATAATAAACCATGATCCTGATCAGGAGGGGATGGATGATGGGGGGAGGAAGGAGGGGGGAGACAGAGAGGGGCGGGGAATACGACGTAGAAACTGAGAAACTATGAGGAAGGATATCGTACCTAATACGGTTGTATGGGAAAGCGCCATCCTTTTTTTTTGCAACAAAAACTTGACAAGCTGAAGGCACACATACACACATAAACAGTTCAATTGAACCGTGTGAGACTTTTTTTGAAGAGAAGTAGAACACCAAACACAAGATTCGTTATGTAGTTTGTTTCCATTTGAAAACAATGGTTTCTCTTATGGTTCGCGGTTTTTGTTGTTTTCCCATTTTCTGTTTCGAACATACAGAGGCTGTAAGGGAACGGAAAGGACATTGCAAACAGAAAAAAAAAGAAACACATAAAACCAGGAAGTCCAGAACACGCGTACACCCTCAAAGAAACCGTTGGTTTTACACCAGAAACAAAAAAACACATTGAATCCAAGGGATTGTTTTGATTGTTGTACTGACTTGTTCTTTGAATATCAACGGTTTCTTGTTGTTTGTTTGGTTTTGTTTTTTTTAGTTTTTCGTTTGTTCCTGATGTTCGGTTTCGGGCTCGACCTCTCCACGAAAACATGGGTTCAACTCATTATTGCAAGAAGGACCAGCAAGGCCTTGCCCCGCTATGCTATGTCATGACATGCCATGCTATGCGCATCGGTACGCGACGAATGAATACACACAGAAGGAACACCGCGCACACACGACGACGCATAATCCTTATGAAAAGCCTTGAGGGGCCCACAACGTTTGCCATTCTATTGTCCCTACCTCATGCGGGAGACCGTACGGGAGACCCTATGTTAGAACACATTGCACACCCGTTCGGAGTTATCAGAGTGAGGGGGCGAGCGGTCATTCATTGTTCCTGGATGCGTGGCTGAAGAGGGGATACGTGGTGGGGATTAGGCTTGTTGTTGTTGTTGTTGTTTTTGTTGTTGTCGTCGTCCCCCCCGCGACCACCCCGCGACCCACCCCGCAACCCACCCGCGACCCGCCCCGCGACCCACCCCGTAACCCGCCCGCGACCCTTACGCGACCCGGCCAGCGACCCACCCACCCACATTGTTTTGACAAAAAAATCCGCGCCTGCGGCGGGCTCATTGCATACCTATACGACCACCCTTCGGGTGATAATGAGGTTGTGGGGGGGGGTGGAGAGGGGAGAACCAACATCTGACTCAATCGATCTCAGTATCGATTTCACTCAAAGGGACACCACGGGACACCACGGGACACTTGTCGATCTCACTATCGATTTCACTATCGATCTCACTCAACGGGACACCACGGGACACCGCGGGACACCTCTCAATCTCATTATCGGTCTCACCATCGATCTCAGTAGCGGTCTCACTCAACGGGACACCATAGGACACCACGGGACAGCTCGGGACACCACATCGATTTCGTAATGGGTCTCATTATCGATGTCACCCAAAGGGACACCACGGGACACCACGGGACTCCTGTCGATCTCACTATCGGTCTCACCATCGATCTCATTTTTTAGGACACCACGGGACACATTGTCGATCTCACTATCGATCTCACTATCGATCTCACCATCGATCTCGCTCTACGGGACATCACGGGACACCTGTCGGTCTTCATATCGATCCCACCATTGATCTCATTATCGATCTCATGATCGATCTCCCTCAACGGGACACTTCGGGACACCACATTGATCTCATTATCGATCGCACTAACGATCTCATGATCGATCTCACTCAACGGAACACCACGGGACACTACGGGAAACCACGGGACACAAACGGACGCCACGGGACACCGGGGGACACCGTGAGCCTTTGCCGGACGGGCGGGCGGGAGGGGGAGAACCATTTGTTTTGATTACGCCCCAGCAGCGGCAGACACCACGGGACACCACGGGACACCGCGGGACACCGCGAGCCATTGCCGGACGGGCGGGCGGGAGGGGGAGACTCATTTGTCTTTACTTCGCCCTAGCAGCGGCGGGTTTATTCCTCTCGCGCGCCCACGCACCTTCGCTTCGCCCGCAAGCACGACACGGTCGAAATGAAACGATTTCCTGGTTGGGGTTCTCCGTTCCACTGCGATCTGACCCTCCGACCTCCGAACTTGTAGAAGTTAGGCGCCTGCGGCGGGCTTCTTCAGAGCCTCGCAGACTGGCCACGTCCTCGCCGCCCCCTCACTGTTATCCGCTACTGCGGAATGCTACGTACGGGAGAACATCCCGTAGCATCCCGCAATCGCGGATCAGAGTGAGAGGGCGGCCGGGATGTCTGCAGTTTGCGCGGCTCTGAAAAAGCCTGCCGCAGGCGCCTGATTTCTACGGGCAATACAACGAGTCCGCCGCAGGCGCCGATTTTTCGTTAACGCAATGCGGGTGGGTCGCGGGGTGGGTCGCGGGGTGGGTCGCGGGCGGGTCGCGGGGTTGGTTGCGGTCGGGTCGCGTGTGGGTCGCGGGGTGGGTCACGGGGTGGGTCGCGGGGTGGGTCGCGGTTGGATCGCGGGGCGGTCGTGGGGCGGGTCGCGGCCGGGTCGCGGGGTGGGTCGCGGGTGGGGCGCGGGCCGGGTCGCGGGCGGGTCGCGGGGCGGGTCGCGGGTGGGGCGCGGGCCGGGTCGCGGGGGGCGCGGCGCCAAACAACAACCAACAACAGTATACAATAACGGTAATATTCCGCATAGTTTTTTTTCTTCCGCTTTCATGCGTGCGTGGCCATGATGCTAACAAGTGTGCATGTCTACACGTGTGTGTGTATGTGTGTGTGTGTGTGAATGTGTCTGTGCGTGCGTGCGTGCGTTCGTGCGTGCGCGCGTGCGTGTGTGTTATGTGTGTGCTATGTGTGTGTGTGTGTGTGCGTGTGTGTGTGTATGTTTGTTGTTGTTGTTGTTGTTGGTGGTGGTGGTGATGGTGGTGTTGGTGTTGTTGTTTTTGTTTTTGTTGTTGCTGTTGCTGTTGTTGTTGATGGTATTGCTGTTGTTGTTGATTGTTGTTGAACATTATTACTTCTAAAGAAATATTATTGTTGAGACCCCTGGTGCGCGACCCCCCTCCAAAACCTAGGCCGCAGCCTCATTTCCTTCATTTTCTAGCGAAAGCTTCAGAAAAGTGGATTGTGTCCGGATCCGGTTGTTTTGTTGTAATCCGTTTTCCCTTGCAAAAAACACTATAAAATGAAAATTCTTGTTCTTACTTGATCAAATTGCAAGAATCCCTTGCAAAAAATAAGGTAAAGTGGACATTCGTGCGCGCAAGACGAAATCCTTCCAAAACCTTAGGTTTCGTAACGATTTTAACATAAAAACATCAAAAACCCAATGGTTTTTTAAGAAAAAATTGTCAAAATGTCTTCCGCGCGCTCTTGCGGATTCGTAGGAAAACCAACACTTTTTAAACAATTCTGTCAAACGGGCTTTTGCGAGCAACTTTTTCGAACTTCTGCGACAACGGTTGCGCACCTGCCAGGGCCATCATCCCTGTCAAATAATACCATGCGGGACACATTCGTTTTTTCTTCGCGCGCGCACGCCGAAATCTCCAAAAACCATTGGGCTTCTTAAGAATTTTAGCACCGCGCATCATAAAATCACACGAATCGCACCGTAGGTCCTCGAAAAACACCTGCACGACTTTTCAAAATTTCCACCCGCGCGCGCTGTCCGAATCCTAAAAAAACCAATGGTTTTCCAACATTTATGTTACATGAGCTCGCGCGAGCTACTTTTTCTTGTTCTAACATAATCAAATTTCAATACTCCCTTGCAAAAAAAAAGTAAAGTGGACATTCGCGCGCGCAAGACCAACAAAAAACACGACGATCTCAGGAACTTGCCCCAAAAATGTGACCAACTCCGCTCTCTCTGTCTCTCTCTCTGTCTGCTCTCTGTCTCTCTCTCTGTCTGTCTGTGTCATGTATTGTATGTCACAATTGCAGGATGCTGGGCACACGCGCGCCCCGAATAAGTGACCAAGTTCTGTGGGTGTGTACCCCACGCCAGTGTAGTAGCCACGGTCGCCCGCACGCCACGAAGTGAAGTGTCCCAACGTCATAGGGCGGGAAGCTGGGTTTGGGTGGTCGCGAAGAGTCGTTTGGATATTTGGTAGAGCTTGAACTGCCCCCCCACGAAGTGGGGGTATTGTCTCGCGTCGCATGAAAACCCTGGCACTGGTGAGAACACTGAGCGTTCGGGTAAAATGATTGTTGTTGTTGTTGTTGTTGTTGTTGTTGTTGTTGTTGTTGTTGACGAAGACACTCACTGGCGCCGGCCCCCAACCCCCCCCCCCCGGCGCAACGCAACGCAACGCAACGCAACGCACGTTACCCCGAATCCTGTAGGATTCCGATGGGAATCCTATAAGGTCTCCGTCAACCTTATAGGAATCGTATCGGAATCCCACAGGAATCCCATAGGGCCTCTACAAACCCCATGGGAATCCCATGGGAGTCTTATAGAAATCTTATAGGGCCTTCACGAATCCTATGGGGATCCCATAGGAATCCGATGGGACTCCTATCGAGCTTGTTTCGAATCCGATGTGAATCCTATAGGAAGCCTGTAGGAAACCTATAGGGTCTTTAGGACTCCTATGGGAATCCCATAGGAATCCCATGGGAATCTTGTAGGGCTTTTCGCATTCCGACGGGAATCCCATGGGAATCCGATATGGCCTCTACGAGTCATATACGGATCTTATAGGAATGATTTTGGGAATCCGATAGGGCCTCTGCGCAGCCTGCAGGAATCCTATAGGAATGCCAGAGGAATTCTATAGGGCGTCTACTAATCCTATAAGGATCCGATCGGATTCCTATGGGAATCCTGGAGGGCCTTTTACGGATCCTATAGGAGTCCAATTGGAATCCCATAGGAATCCCATAGGGCCTGATTCCTATGGGGACCTTATAGGAATCCGATGGGAACCATATAGGGCCTCTACGATTTCTATGGGAATCCTGCAGGAAACCGATGGGAATCTTATAGGGCTTCTCCGCTTCTTATAGGAATCCCAAAAACATCTTATAGGGCCTCTACGAACCCTATAGGAATCCTTTGGGAACCCGACATCCTATAGCAAACTCATAGGAATCCTATAGGGCCTCTGCGAATCTTATCGGATTCCTATAGGATTCTCATCGGATGCCTATCGGACTTTTACGAACCCTATCGGGCTCCTATAGGAATCTGATAGGAATCCCAAAGGGCCTTCACATATCCTATAGGACTTCCATCGGAATCCTAGAAGGCCTCTACGAATCGAATGGGATTCCTGTATTTTTTTGGGGCGTATCTCCACAAATCCTCTAGGAATCCGATGGGAATATTATAGGAATCTTAGAGTGCCTCTACGAATATTATAGGAATCCTGTAGGAATCCTATGGGGATCCTTTTGGGCCCTTGCGAATCTTATAGGAAAGGGCCTTTACGAATCCTATAGGAATTCTGCGGGAAGCTTTTACGAATCCTATGGGAGTCATATTTCGGAATCTTATAGGAATCCCATAGGGCCTCTGGCCTCACAGGGAGCTCCTCCGAAGCTTGATTTCGGCACACCCCTCTCGAGGATCGTGGCCCTGGCCTCAGAGGGCTCCTCCGAAACTTCATTTCGGCACCTTCTTCTCGAGGATTGTGGCCCTGGCCTCACAAAGGGTTTCTCCGAAACTTCATGTCGACACACCCCATCAAGGATGATCGTGGCCCTGGCCCCACAGGGAGCTCCACCCACGCTTTATTTCTTATCACCCCTCTCGTGGATCGCGCGGCCCTGGCCGCACAGGGAACTCCACCGAAACTTCATTTCGGCATACCCACTTCGAGGATCGTCGCCCTGGTCCCACAGGGAGCTCCACCGAATTTTCATTTCGGCACACCCCTCTCGAGGACCGTGGCCCTGGCCCCACAGGGAGCTCCACCGAAGCATCATTTCGGCACACCCCTCTTGAGGATCGTGGCGCAGACCCCACAGGGAGGCCCACCGAATTTTCCTTTCGGAACACCCCTCTCGAGGATCGTAGCCCTGACCCCACACGGAGCCCCACGGAAGCATCATTTCGGCACACGTCTCTCGAGGATCGTGGCCCTGGCCCCATAGGAAGCTCTTTTCGTTCCCGTGCCGGTCCAGCTTCTAACTCGCCTCTGCCGTGCAGGAAGCACGGCGGCGGATTTGACTCCCGTGGCTCTGGTGGCCTTGCGGCTGACGTGGGCACGCTCCTCTCCCTCTCTTCATTAGTGGTTCAAGCCATTTGGGCATGCGCCACCCCCCTCCGGGGCAGGCCACTGAGGGACGCCGGGCAACACGCCGGGACCCATGGGGATTCTACAGCATCCCGTAGGGATTCAATCGCATCCCTTCGGGATTATATAGCATCCCTTCGGGATTCAATAGCAGCCCTTATGTGTTTTAGAGCATCCATCAGGGATTTTATAGCATCCCTCAGGGCTTCTATAGCATCCTTTAAGGGTTCTATAGCATCCCGTTAAGGATTGTATAGCATCCCCTTCGGGATTCTACAGCATCCCCTTGGGGATTCTATAGCATCCCATCCCTCAGGGATTCTATGGCATCCCTTGGTGATTCTGTAGCATCCCTTAGGGATTCAATAGCAGCCCTTAGGGATTCTATAGTATCCCTTTTAAGGTTTCTATAGCATCCCTCAGGGATTCTACAGCATCCCTTAAGGATTCTGTAGCATCCCTTTAAGGATTCTATAGCATCCCCTCAAGGATTCTATAGCATCCCCTTAGGGATT
Source organism: Prorocentrum cordatum (assembly GCA_963575745.1). NCBI lineage: Eukaryota > Dinophyceae > Prorocentrales > Prorocentraceae > Prorocentrum > Prorocentrum cordatum. Next base: position 420,145 of record CAUYUJ010020315.1, on the reverse strand, counting down.
CTATAGCAGTCCTTTCTAAGGTTTCTATAGCATCACTCTGGGATTATATGGCATCCCTTAGGGATTCTATAGCATCCCTTAGGGATTCAATAGCAGCCCTTAGGGATTTTATAACAGGCCTTTAGGGATTCTATAGCATCCCCTCGGGGTTCTATAGCGTCCCTTAGGGATTCCATAGCATCCCTAAGGGATTCTGGAGCAGCCCTTAGGGATTCTATAGCATCCTTCAGGGATTGTATAGCATCCTTTAGGGATTCTACAGCATCCCTTTGGGTTTCTATAGCAGCCCTTAGGGGTTCTGCAGCCTTCTCTCAGGGATTATATGGCATCCCTTAAGGATTCTATAGCATGCCCGTTGGTTTCGGCTCGGGGGAGCGCACATAGTTTCAGCTCGTGGGAGTGCGTCGGCTGTCTTAAGGATCCCGAATGATTCCAGAGGATTTTCCAACGGCTTCCTTTGGTTTCTGTTGCCCACCATATGTTGCGTTGCGTTGCGTTGCGTTGCGTTGCCAGGGGGGGGGGGAGGGGGGTCCGGGTCCACCAGTGAGATGTTTCGCCACAAGGAGCGAAACAGCGAGCTGGTGGACCCTCACCGGGTCCACCAGCCGGTTGTTTTGCCTTGTTGTTGTTGTTGTTGTGATTGTTGTTGTTGTTGTTGTTGTGATTGTTGTTGTTGTTGTGGTTGTTGTTGTTGGTGTTGTTGTTGTTGTTGTTGTTGTTGTTTGCTGTTTGTTGTTGTTGTTGTTGTTGTTGTTGTTGTTGTTGTTGTTGTTGTTGTTGTTGTTGTTGTTATTGTTGTTGTTCATGCTGTTGTTGTTGATGATGTTGTTGATGTTGCTGGTGCTGCCTATGTTGCTATTGTTGTTGTTGTTGTTGTTGGTGCTGTTGTTGTTGTTGATGTTGTTTTTTTGTTGTGGTGGTGGTGGTAGTGGTTGTTGTTGTTGGTGCTGTTGCTGTTGCTGTTGCTGTTGCTGTTGCGGTTGCTGTTGCTGTTGTTGTTGTTGTTGTTGTTGTTGTTGTCGTTGTTGTCGTTGTTGTCGCTGTTCCCGTTGTTGTTGCTGTAGTTGTAGTTGTAGTTGTAGTTGCTGTTGTGTGTGTGTGTGGTTGCGTGTGTGTTTGTGTTGTCTGAAACAGCAGCTCTCACTGGAAGGCGGATGCCTCGAGTGTTTGGCGGCCACCACAGGTGTGGGACACTACGTCGGCCGACCCGCGGCTCCTCGTTTACCTCAAGGCGTACAGGAATACCGTCACCGTCCCGAGGCGCGACCCTTCCCTCGGCTTCCCCCCTCCTCCTCCTTCTCCTCCTCCTCCTCCTCCTCCTCCTCCTCCACCTCATTATCTCCCTCCTGCTCTTCCTCATTCCCCTCCTCCGCCTCCACTGGTGGTCTTTGGTCCTAAGAAGGTGGCCACCTCCACCTGACGCTGGTGGCCACCTCCTCCACCTCCTCCTCTTCCTCCTCTCTCTCTCTCTCTCTTTCTCCACCTCTCGCGTTCTCTCGTCCACGGCCCACGGACTTCTGTATCCCTGGACTCGCTTCGAACCTCTCACGATCTGGTTCAAATGAATCTGGGTGTGTTTCGGGGGGGCCATTCGATTGATGTAGATTTGGATCTGCTCGCGTAGATCTGCCTGGACTTCCAGTGGAGACCCATGCTAAGAAACACCCTGCTTGCCTCCAGGGTGCCCTTGGTTTCTTGGGTTTCGATGGTTTCCTATGGTAAGCAGGACGTTCCCACACCAAAAATCATTGGACGTTCTGGGGTCTCAGGGTTGGGCTTCTTGTGGAAGGTTTCTCGTGGACTGGCCTCCACTGTATCCACTGGACTGGCCTTCACTGGCCGATTGATGTAGGTCTGCATCTGCTCGCATACATAGATCTGCCTGGACCTGTCCAGAGAGAGCGAGAAGCCGCCAAGTTCTTGCGCCGGAGGGCGCCGCCGAGGCGCTGCTGGCCTTTGCCGGCGACCTCCGGCCGCCCTCGTGATGGCCCTGGGAACCCACCGGAGGTTCTCAGGCTCCCAGGCTGCGGCCCCGAGTGCGCACAAGATGCAGGATGGCGCACAAGGTGCAGGAAGAGGTAGACGGAGATGGGGGCAGGAAAGGAGACGAACGAGAAGTGCTCTATTCAAAGCGAGAGCCCAGCACACACGAGGGTTGGAAAGAGGCAGGGGGCTCCCAGGAGGTCTCTCGTCAAGAAGGCTCAGGTTCGTCCCGTTCTCGGGATCTCGGGGCCTTCCCGGGCCTTGGGCCCGTCGAGAAAGGACTCACCCTCAGATCGGGCGTCGCCAGAAAATTGGAGCATGGCGGGAAGTCACGACCGCAGCACTAGACCCCGTCTCTTTGCGGCATTTCTGGAGCCGGATCGGTCAGTGAGGACCCTGTGGGGCCCGAGTCAGGGTCAATTCGCCCGTTGTGAAAAAATGTTGCGATGCCAGGGTCTCGGGCAGGACGAACAGCTGATCCAGGAGAAGGCCCTTGGGTCCAGGCGTGCGGGCGCGCGGGCTGGCGGGCGAGCGAACGGGCGGGCGGGCGGGCGGGCGAATCGGCGGGCGGGCGGGCGCGCGGGAGAGCGGTTGGGCGGGCGCGCGGGCGGCTTGCTGGGCGACCCGCCGACCAACCAACCAGCCAACCACCAACCGTAGCCATTTTGGCTGAACCGAGTTTGACCCAAGGTATTTTTGGCTCACACCGCGGTGCCTTGTCCTTTCTGGGCAACTCCGGAGGCTCTCGAAGATTCTGCAGCAGCCGCTCGGAGGACCCTGGCGGCCTTCCATCGGCTTTGGAGTTTCGGAGAGGTTTTCATCAGGCAGGCCCAGGACAAGAGCGAGTCGCTTCAGAATGTTCCATGTCGCCCTCAGAGCGTTCCGGAGCGCTCTGGAACAGCCGCGGCGCCCGATACATCTTCCAAACCAGCTGGCTCTCATAGACTCCCGATGTAGCTTTGATCGCGGATGATCCGGGATCGCTCCAGCCTGGCAGACGTGTGTGGTTGGTGTTGTCTCGCCTCTTCCTTTCCCTCCTTCTGCTGCACAGTATCTGAATTATGACTGGTCGCACCCTGCCGTGGCAGGCATTGGAGCAGCAAGCGGAAGTACATGGCCGGGAAGCGCGGCGTCGAGAAGCCGCCGTTCAAGCTGCCGGAATTCATCGAGGCCACGGGCATCGCCAAGATCCGCCAGGCGAGCCGCCCTGCTTCCTCGGGCGACCAGCCGTTTTTTGGGCTGGCGGCTCGACCTCACGCGGACACGGCAGATGTCCCGATGACAGCCGCGAGGAGGGGCGCGAGGGTGGGGAGGCCAGAGGAGCAGGAGCGGCGAGCCTCTCGGACGCCCCGGGGGGAGCAGAGGCACGTCTGCAGAGCAGCGCGGCTGTTCCGACAGACGGCGCGCGTCCTTTTGGATGCACGGCCCCCGCAGCTGCGTGCAGAGGGGGAAGGGAGGGTGGGAGGGCGGCGGGTCACCGAGGTTCGCAGGCCCATGTGCTGAGGCCCGCCGCGGGTGCTCACGGATTGCCCAGGTTTCCAGGACGTGACCCGTTGCGCACTGGTTCCGGACACGAGGGCCGCCGAGGCATCCCGAGCCAATCTTTTCACGTCAGCATTCTCGTCTTCATCGCGAGCCCGCCGTGGGCGCGCAATCCTGTTCGACTAGGTCGTCGGATGGGTCGTCGGCGGGTCGGGCAGATGGGTCGTCGGCGGGTCGCTCGGGTGGAACGCGATTGGGTCGCGGGTGGGTCGCCGTTATCCGCGGACGACTCGCGTTCCCCGACCCAGGAATGGTAAAGAGCATAGTTCTTCGGCCCCTCAGAGCCGTCAAATTGCTTACCGTCGCGCATCGGAACGGGGCCGGAAGGGAGTTCAAGCGTGGTTCGGCGGTGAGCCCAGGGGGGAAGGGAGATGGGGCGGGCCTTCTCAGAAGCTCCGAAGCCTCCCTGTCCCGAAGGCGCAGAAAACTTCTCAGAGGGTGCGGAGGGCTTCTGAAGAGTCCCGCCGCCGTTCTGAGAAGGCCTTCTCCATCTCGCTCCCCCCCTCGCTCGCCGCCGAATGGTACGTTGCACGGGCTCCGTGCGCGTGCGCTGGGTCGTGCGAGCGGTGTCGAGCCACCGTGCCGCTCGCAGGCGGCGCAGAGCGGCCCGCCGCGGCCGCCGATGGCCTCTCGAGGCAGCGCGGGCGGTCGCGGGAGGGGTCGCCGGCGCGCGGGGCGCGCGCGGGTTTCGGCCCTCGGGCGTTTGCAGAGCCAAGGCAGTAAGGAGGGGGAAGCAACTCACAGACACAATGAATGGTGGATCGCCAGGAAACTATTGGGAGTTACAGGGGATTGGGGGGGAAGACGACCATCCTGAAAATACGGGGAAATATAGGAACCCTGGGATTTGCGTCTATTTCGTTGTGTGTCCCTGGGCCCCTTTCAGCAGAACAGCCCGCCGCAGGCGCCGACTGATTTCGCGCTCGGGCGGGTGGTGATGTTTTCGGGCATGTCCCTCTACAGGAGGAATATTCGAACATAGTCAACACATAGTATGGGGACGTTTTGTTGAGTATGATTGTTGGTTTATATTTGTATATCGATCTACATGTCTATACATATATGTATTACTGCATATATGTATCTAGAAACATCTGTGTACATATATATATATATACATCTATGTATCTAGATACAGCTGTACACATCTAGATACATACATGTATGTATCTAATCCATGTGTGTACATGTATGAGTATATAGAACTACATAAACGTATCTAGACATGTTTATACATTATATAGATCTACATGTACATAAAAGACTGCAGTGGCGCTTCGCGCCATGCACCTTGGCCCTTGAAGTGTGCCATGCAGGCGGAATAGCAGGAAGGTCAAGCCGACAATTTAGCGAGAACTCCTTGTTGCCTTTTCCGGCATTGTCGCTATAGTAATGTTATTAGTTATCTTTCCTCCATGCTTCTGTTTCCTAATTTTCGCAATACCCTGCGCATGCTCCTCATCCTCCTCAGCTCTTTTTTGCGGAGACTCCTCCTTGGAGAGCCTCCTGCGGGCCTCACAAAAGTTGTTTCAGGCTTTCTTAAGGCCTTCTGGAGGCCTCATGGGCGAATTCTGGGGGCCTCTGGGGGCTTCCTCGGGCCACCCTTCCTCCAACCGCGGTCTCCCTGAACGACCAGGTCACGATTTGGAATACTTCGGATGTTGTCTTGGGGCCATCTTGTGCCGCCATGGGGCTCTCTGAGGGCCATCTTGGACCCGTGTTGTGCCGTTTTGGGGCTCTCTTGGACTGCCTGGAAGCCCTTTCGGATGGTTGTAGGGCGATTTTGGAGCCTCCCAGGCAGCTTCGGACGCCCAGAAGACCGCCGTCTTGGAGCGTCGGGAAGCCGAACAGAGGAGAACCCCCAAATTCGCCAAAAACCCACAGAACATGTTTTGTTTGCCTCGTGGGGCCTTCTTGGGAGTGCTCTTCGAGGCCTCTTTGGGGCCGTCCTGGGGGCCTCTTGGGCCATCTTGAATCTTTAGGTCACGTCGGTCACTCTTGGAGCGCTCTTGTGCTGTCTTGGGGGTCTCTGGGACGTCTCCGATGACCCCCCTAATCGTACTAGGTGTGCTGGGAAACCTTGGCAAAACGCCCTGCGAAGCCGGGGGGGGCCGCTTCGAGGCCCGTCCAGAGGGACCCAAAGCCCCAGATCCCCGGAGTCTGGTTTTGGTGTGTGTGTGTGTGTGAATTTATATATATATATACATATATATATATATATATATATGTATCTATGTGTGTGTGTGTGTGCGTGTGTGTGTGTGTGTGTGTGTGTGTGTGTGTGTGTGTGTGTGTGTGTGTGTGTGTGGGGGGTTCTCCCCCTGCCCGGGTTATGGCGTGGATATCCTCTCTATTCGCACAGTCGGATGTCAAACAGGGCAGTTATCGCGCGAGGGTACGCGATGGATGGAGAGCACGGAGTTGTATGGCCTAGAAAAGTGCGGCAGAGCGTAGCATGCCATAGCGTGGCGTGACATCGCGCAGTGAAGCATTGCATCATTAAGCATTGCAACGTAAAGCATGGCATCGCACCACCGCGCAGAACACAACACCGCACAGCATGTCATGGCACGGTGCCGGGTTTCTTGGAGGGTAAGTGGATCGTCTTCGAGAGGTCTGGGCTGGTTTGGGGTCGTGACTCCATGTCTAGCTCGTTGGGCTCCCCGACAAGCGCTCCACACCAGGCGGGGCTGATGGACAGCACCCGCTGGCTCTGCTTTCAACATTGCCCTCCCAGAGCAGACGCGACGCCCAGAGTGGCGGCCCCAGGGGGCCATTTTTATATTTGTTTGGCCTGTATGGAAGGACCGAAAACATCAGCGCTGCAGCGGGAAAACGATCTGGACAAACCAGTGGCGCAGAAATAGGGCCAGCGCTGCAGCGGGAACAACGCTTAGAAGAACCAGAAAGAATCGGATGGTCAGAAACACATATGAAAACCAACTTCACAACAGTACGCGGAGGGGGGCCGAACATCTTCCGGACAGACTTAGGGAAGAGGGGATAGTAGTATTCATATTTTGTGATTTTGGATGGGGATAAGGTCGGGGAGGAGGGAGCATGGAGAGACAAGAAAGTTGCCGACGATGTTTTGACGAGGACGATGACGAAGACGATGTTGGTGGTGATGATGATGGTGGTGTTGCTGCTGATGATGCTGATGCTGATGATGCTGGTGATAATGATGCTACTGCTGGTGCTGCTACTGTTGCTGCTGCTGCTGCTGCTTGTGATGATGCTGGTGTGCTGCTGCTGTCGATGACGATGATGATGAGGTTGATGATGATTATGATGCTGATGCTGATGCTGCTGATGATGATGATGATGATGATGATGATGATGATGATGGTGACGATGATGCTGGTGCTGATGCTGAGGATGCTGCTGATACTGCTGATGGTGCTGATGACGATGCTGGTAATGATGACGATGATGCCTTTGGTGATGATGGTGATACTGATAAGACTGATGGTGATGATGGTGATGCTGATGAGGGTGAGGGTGAGGATGAGGTTGGGGATGAGGATGAACCTGATGATGACATGATGATGGTTATGATGCTCATGATTATGATGATGATGATGACGATGCTGACGACGATAGTGATGATGGTGGTGATGCTGCTGCTCATGGTTGTGACGCTGATGATGACGATGCTGATGCTGATGATGATGATACGGATGATGTTGATGATGATGATGATGATCATGACGCTGATGATGAGCAGGAGGAGGAGGAGGATGAGGATGAGGACGAGGATGATGTTGATGGCGGTTATGATGCTGATGACTGGGCGGAGAGGGAAGAGGGAGCTACAGATCAGATGAAGAACATGTGCCGATGCCGCTACCACTCCCTTGTGTTCGCCATGTTGGGCCTCCTGGGAGGCGCTCGTCCACACGGTTGGACTCGCCTCGAAATTCTGGTCATAATGCACCCCGGCAGAAGTCCGGGGAGCGACTTTCCAAAGTTCCATTTGCATCCTTCCCTTTCGGCCCATCCTATCCGCGCCCCGTTCGCAGAGTGTCGATCTGATCTTCCGAGGCCCTTGCATCTTCATCGTGCGTTCTTCCTGTACGGGTTGGCTGTATCTCGGCGCGGGTCGTGGGTGGGTCGCAGGCAGATCGCGGGGCGGACCGCGGGTGGGTCACGAGTGCAGGTCGCGGGTGTGTCGCGGCGCTGGTCGCGGAGCGGGTCGCGGGTAAGGTCCCGTTGGCTGGCGAAGCGGGGCGTCGCGTTAGAATGAAGGTAATATGGAGAGGTACCGGTATGTTGGACATGTTCAAAGTAACCGTAAACCAAGGTTCCGAACATGGGTGAACAACAACATATTCGACACATATAAATTCAATGACATTGTGTTATCAAGTGTAAGCGCTCAAGCGCAAGCGGTGTTTTGCGGCGCGCAGCGAGGGCCTTGCCCGGAAAGCCGACTGTCATGGCAGCCCAGGGCGATCATGCGTCCTGCAACGGCGCGCGGGATCCGCTTCCATGCTTCGGTTTTGGGGTTTCTCGCCGCGGGGGCGCGGCATGAATCGGCGCGGCGCGGGGCCTGGCGTCGCCCGCGCTTGTCCAACAATTTTTTGGCGAAGGGCCCGCCAATGGCAGTTATGAGGACAGTTTTCGGTGGAATTTCTCTGGGGGCCAGGGGGCGCGCGACAGGGGCGTGCCGAAATGAACCCGGCCCGCCGCGCGAGCGGTGCCAGCGGGGTCGGGGCTTTCAGCGGGGCTTCGCGTGACAGTTGCGCAAATATACTGCGCCTGGACGCTGCCTCTAGGGCCTTCGGCGGGGTCCCCCGTCGAGCCGCGAACTGCCTGAGGGTTTTGCAGGTGCCGCGCGCGGCCGCCGCCTCTGGGGCCTTCGGCGGAGATTCCCACGGGGCCACGACGCGCGCGAACGGTGCCCAGGTACGCGCGCGGCCGCTGACGCTGGGTTCTTTGGCGGGTTGTTTTATTCGGGCCATCGAACGCGCGAGGGGCACGCAAGTGCCGCGCGCGGCTGATGCCGCTGGGGCCTCCTGATGGAACCTGGGGAGTGCAAGTGCCGCGCGCGGCCGCTGCTGCCGCGGCCTCGACGGAGTCGCCTGTGGGTCCGCGAAGCATGCGAAGGATGTGCAACTAGGGCTCGCAGCCTCAGCCACTGCGGCTTTCGATTGGGCAAATGCTTGAAGGGCCTGCGAGCATCGCGCGCGGCCGCCGCCGTTAGGGGTTTCGGCACCCCCCCCCCTTCTGAGAGGGTCCGCCCCTTCCCCTCTCCCTCCTGGGCCCGCCGCCGAGTTTAGACCATTCGCCTCTTTCAGCGTGGTGCACTCTGGTCAGCGCTTTTGCGGATACGGGATAGGAGTGAGGGGGCGGGGGGGCCGAAACAACGTTTGAGAAAGCTCGCCGCGAGCACGGGTGGGTCGCGGGTTGGTCGTGGGCGGGTCGCGGAGGGTCGCAGGAGGGTCGCAGGAGGCTCGCGTGACGGGTCGCGGGGCGGGAGGGTCACGGGTAGGTTTCGGGTGGGTTGCGGGGCGGATGGTGGCGCGGCGCGTGGGAGATGTCGGCAGTGAGCGCAACAAGAACGGCAGTCGTCACCACCGATCCTCATGACAGCCACGCGTCTAGGGATTTTGCGAGATCGTTCGGAGCCTTCATTCCGATGTACATGCGTGTATGCACGCGTGTACACAGTTTAAGATTTAAGATAGTGTGTTCAACTACACACGCGGACGGCGGGCTGTTAGGGCAAAAGGGCCAAGATGACGCTTTGGACGAAGGTGGTAGAGGACGTTTTGGTGATGTGTAAATGTGTGGTAGGCGCGTTGCTCCTTCATCCGCCTGCTCATTTCTCTTCTCTCCGTCCTTCGTCCTTTTCTCCCTCTCTTTGCGTTGCCCCTCCTCACTTTTCCCGCGTCCCCACGTATGGTTTCTCACTCCTCCCTCGGCCCTCCTGCCTGCGCCCTCCTCCTCTCGCCTCCCCCTCGTGAGGGGGCGGCCGCAGCTTCCCGATGATGGCCGGTTCCGTCAGCTGGTTCGTTTTGCCTTGGGCGTCTTTCCCCTCGCCCCTGTCCCTATGTCTCTCTGGCCTCCCTCCCTTCGCCCCTGTTCCAATGCGTCTCATGTCCCGAGACTCCTCCCTCGTCCGTCCCGAAGGGTGCCTGCCTTGGCAGCCTCGCGTAGAGTACTCTTGGGCCCGGCGCCCACCATGCTTCGTCGCCTCGCAGGCGGGATTCGGCTCTTCGTGGTTAGCGGTGGTCTCCAGCGTGGGCGGAAACATGACTCGTGGTTCGAAGATTCGGGCTTTGAGGGACGCGACCCCGGGGAGTGGACAGGGTTTCCGGGAGGAGTTTGCATCTTTCCAGGTGTTTTGGTCCTCGGGACTTTGGAGGCTCTTGGGGTCCACAAGACCACCCCCGCCCCCAGCCAGGACCCCCTGGATCACCAGGTCGGGAGTTAGGAATTTGGGTTTGGGGTAGGGGTGGGTTGCGCTATCCTTAGTGACTAGCACCAGTTGGTCCCGCCCCGAGCTCCCGTGTTCTTTCCTTCGAAGAGGACGGGGATGATACGGAAGCCGAAACCTGGGGATGTCCGCACGGACTTCGCCAGAACTCCAGTAATTTGTAGGCCCTGGAGACGGCAGGGCATTCTTTGTTTTCCTGCAGAACTGTTTGAGGATGCTGGGATCGGAACTGGGACTGGACGACGACGGAACAGGGTTGCAAACGGCGCCGGAACCGCGAGCCGCGCGGTGAGATTCGAGCGGGCTTCCGAGAAGTCATACAGTCATACAGAATTGATTTACCCCAAACTGAGTTCTCTGGTCGAATCTGCAAACCAATACGTATGATGTTGGCACATCTACAGAGCATATTACACATTTGTGTTTGTATATTCGACAGGGCCATCAATTTTGGGCTACAACAGTTCTGTAGTTCATCCCCTACTCGAAGTGTTCTTCACCGCCAGTCGTTCTGTAACCATGTTCGGAGCCACTGCCGTTCTCAAGCGGCCGAAGGCTGCATCTTGCTTCCTCACACAGATGCCCTCGGTGAATTTTACCCAGAGTTCCCCCCTGGTCTTTTGCAAGTTCTTTCTTCCGCTGCTGGGCGTTTGATCTCCACGCACCCCCGCCTTTGCCTCGTCGGAGCCTTCGTCTCTCGGGAGTGTCCGAAAGTTGTTCCCCACTTCTTTTCCCTCTTCCTATCGCTTGCGCGACATGCTGCTGTCAAGCCACCCAGGCGATCATGGACAAACACAAGGAGCAGAGCCTGAAGCAGAAGAACCGTGACAAGGTGCACCCGAAGATGGGAAAGCTCGACATTGACTACCAGGTGCTCCACGACGCGTTCTTCAAATTCGCAACGAAGCCGAAGCTGACAAAGCACAACGAGTTGTACTGGGAGGGTAAGGAGTACGAGACCAAGATGATGACCAAAAGACCCGGTCAGCTGAGTGCTGCACTGAAGTTTGCGCTCGGCATGGCGGATGATGCTCCGCCCCCTTGGCTCATCAATATGCAGAGGTACGGGCCTCCGCCAGCGTACCCGAACTTGAAGATCCCGGGGTTGAACGCGCCGATCCCTCAGGTCGAGACTGCACGGCCACTGAGATCCTAGTGTCGCATTGTTCTCACCTCGACGATGTCGCCCTGTATTGTGTCCTGGAGCCGTCACGGGTCGACCTCTCTCGGGAATTGCCGCGGCAAGAAGGTGTCTCAAGTTCTGGTCGTTATGCTTGACGACGATTATTTTTCTCGCGACGTCGGATCTCAGGGCAAGATTGACCCTTGGATGGAGTGTCCTTTGGTGCCGGCCCACTGGGGTCCACCGATGATGGGCCAGTTGTCCACCACCACTACCATACTACGTAGGACGGGGAAGGAGGGAGGATGGGGAGGTCCTCCTCCTCCTCCTCCTCCTCCTCCTCCTCCTCCTCCTCCTCCATGTCCTACCGATGGTAGTGGTGGTGAAAAATCGGCCCATCAAGCGATTGCTGAATTTGATGCGACGGCAGCTGTCCGGGCGCTCGGGGTCGGCTCGCCCCCCCCTCTGGCCCCCCTCTCAAGCCGCGCACCAGAGGGCACTCGTGCCTATATGGTCATTCGTGCGCCCAGCTGATCAGGGAGCCGAGTACGGCTACCACGCCGGCGGCTGGGGCAAGCCTCCAGTAGACGAGTTTGGCAACCCCCTGTACGGCGATTGGCGGCAGCAGGACGCTGCCAAGGAGACGGCCGCGGCGGACGAGACCACCCTGTGGGGGGAGGTGGACGACTTTGACGAGGACGACGAGGACGACGAGGCTGGGGACTCCCACCGCACCCATCCAGGCCTCCCAAATGGGGTCCGATTTTCTCTCTACTCCGAGGTTGCCGATGCATCGCCGACGTCGCCAATGCATCACCGATGCATTGGTGATGCATCGCCAAATGCATCACCAATGCATCGGAGACGTCGGTGATGCATCGCCGAGGATGCTTTCCAGCAGCTGCGCCTCGCCGAGAGCGTTTCGGAGGTGCCAAGATCGTCCCGAACGGCCGCCGGAGGCCCGGGGGACAGGGACTGGCTCAGGGCGGGGGTGGATAGACCTCCTACCCTGACACGTCGATTACGGAATCGGCCGTTTTCTGTTCGCGAGAGGGCGTCGCGGCCGTCATTTTTGCGGGTCCAGGTCCGTCGGTTTCGGTCCCAGGCCGCTTTCATTAAGGGGAGGTCTACTAAAGGGAGGTTTGTCCACCGCCGATCAGGGCGGGGTGCAGCGGCCCCGAATCGCCCCTTCATCGCCGACAGAGGCCCGACAGCCCACCCCGTCCAGGACCGTGTGGCCTTGCAACCCGCACAGTAAGGATGAGCGGCTTTCCAAGACTACCCCCTGGCATCCTTCCCCCCTCGGTCCATCCTTGGCCGCTTGCGCCGGCCGCGCCCCGAGCGGCTGGGCTTATGGCCAACCTACTTTAGCCGTGATCACCAGAAGGAATTTCGAGCACCAAGAAAGTATCGAAACTGGAGGGTTTTCGCGTGTCCGGCCCTGCGAGGCAATCTTCGTTCGACACTGTTTCGATAGGTTTTCTGGGTGCTCGGAATCATCTCTGGGATTTGGCCCTTACGTACGATGGGAGCAACATATAGGGAAACGGTTAATGACAGAAACATATAACTAGAAGGTCCTCGCGGATTTCTCGGATCCGCGCTGGAAACCCCTGGCGGCGCCTCCGGCGCCGCCCCTGGCGCGCTCCGCGCGCCAGGGAGGGGGGTCCAGCGCCGATCCGAGAATCACGCGCGGACCTTTTCGTATGTTTATGTCGTTGTTCGTTTCCACATTTGCCACCCCCATCGTCCCATCGTGCTTGAGGACCGAATCCCAGAGATGATCTCGAGCTCCCAGCAAACTGTCGACACGGTGCCGAGCGAGCCTCGCCTCGCAGGGCCCGACGCGCGAGAACCTCCGAGTTTCTCGAGGTTGTGCCACTGCCTGCTTCCCCATGAGCGGCTGGGCCGGGCCCAGCGGGGTGGCGGCGGCGGGGGCCTCCCCCTTTCCCGCAGGCCGACGGCGCCGAGGGCGGCAAGGACGGGTCGGCCACGCCGATGCTGGGCACGGCCACGCCCCTCGTGGGCTCGGGCAGCGCGACGCCCGTGGTGTCCATGGAGGGCGGCGTCAAGAGCATCAGCGGCGTCTCCTCCATCACCAGCGGCACCCCGGCGGGCCAAGAGCGGCCACCCGTCGACCCACCTGACAACCCGCGTCGTCGTCGTCGTCATCGTCGTCCCCGCCTCGTCGACGCCGTCGTCGCCGTCGCCTTCGTCGTCGTCGTCGTCCCTCCACGGCTTTTTCCGCACGGCAGATGCCGCGCGTCTCGGAGGCCGCCGCCGCCGCGGCGGCCCCTCGGCGGCGCCCGCCCCTCGCGGGCGGCTCGGAGGGTGGAGGCCGAGGTGCCGTGGGGCGTGCTCTGCCATTCCAGTCGGGCGCAGAGAGCCTCCGACCCTTTGTTACTCGGGCCAACCATATCGACGACGTTTGCTAACCCATGGGGCTCTACTGGGGTGCCTCTTGGGAGCCTCCTGGGGGTCTCTTGGGGGCCTCTTGGGACCTCTGGGGAGCCTTCCTGGGAGCCTCTGGGGCCGAAAGCTCGGAATTTGAATATGGTTGTGCACCTGTGGGCCAACGGGACCGCGCCCATGCCTGAGTTGTGTCGGCCGGCGCCTCCGAGGCTGCCGGTGCGGCCCACGGGGGGCGACGCTCGCCCACCCCTCCCCGCCCTTGGTGGCGCCCCCCTCTGCCCCCTCTGACGGCCGAGGTGGCTGGGGGGGGTTCCTCGCGGGAACTTCCGGGTGGCGGGCCGTTCTTTCTTTTTCCCCCTTCCTCTCTGGGCACAACAGAGAACCACAACCACAGCTGAGTCGATTTTTCGGGAGGGCCCATCGGGGGAGAACTCACCGACTTCGGCACGAGCACTTTGGTTGTGGTTGTGGTCGGTTTGGCCGTCCGGGGACGCAACATCGACCACAACCAGTACGAAGCTTGTTTCGGTGTTCTGACCATTGTGGGCATGCGCACGACAGCCCCCAGAGTGTGTCCTCGATGTGGTTGTGGTCGCTTGCTGTCCCCGCATCCTCGCTCCCACGCACGTTGGTCTTCGCAAAACGTCCCAAAAAACAATCCAGTCGGGCGCATGTGGGGCAACAGACGCTGGGGGGATCGAGCAGGAACACTGCCACGGGCGCGTGGCAGGGATGTGGGGTTGTCACCTGACATCCCATCCCTACCCCAGTACATGCGAGTTGCCAGCAAGAGAGGGTTACGATCCCCCGAACCCTGAGCTGTATGACCCCCCGTTGTAGTTATGAAGAGTACTCGGATAGACGTTGGGGGGAGCGAGGGTTGCATGAAAGTGGCCTTGACGGGGCCCTGACGGCATCTAAATTGCCACCGCGGGCCCACAAGGTACACGAAAGTTGCACATGTGTTTATGTTTCTTGCCCCCCCCCCCCCCCCCCCGCCAGTTCCAGACCGCCCAGATGGGACCGAAGTGGACGGGGTCGGAGGATCGCGCCGCATCGATCTAGCACCCGATTGAGTCAACCCCGACACGCCGATGCAGCGCTGACGCCTTGCGACCCACCGACCCCATCGACTGTGGCTCCACTGATTAGGTCAGTCCGCATCAGCATGTTCTTCGTCACTTGGCGGACGGATAACGGTATAACATAGTTGTTCACACCACGTTTGTCCTAAGACGGCTGATACATTTGTGCCCCAACGTGCCGTATGGTGTTTCATCATTGCCGCTTCATGTATCCCCACCAGCCCATCAGCAGCGAGTCGTAAGGAGGTGTGCCGACGAGGGAACTTCTCGCGCATTCCTCTGTACGATCTTCTCGGGTGAGCTGACAGGCAGCTGTATGGTTGGTTCCAGTCTTTTTCGTAACAGTGGAGAGGCCGGGAAGAGGCGCCCAGATGGAGTTGTGGAGCACCCGATCTTGGCGGCGACAGAAGAGTCCATCCAGCAAAGCATCCATTCCATTCAGAAACGATGCTTTGACGAGTTGTCGTGGGAGCCTCGCAGAAACCTCGTAGGGCCATCTTGGGAGGAGGGGGAGAGAGAAGGACGCAGAGGAGGGAGACGAGGAGCAGGAGGAGGAGGAGGAGGAGGCCCCAGACCCAGTCTTTCTGCGCCATCTTTCCAGCCTTATCGATCTGTGATGGTCTGGGGCCCGAAATTGTGCGAATTCGGACGGTGTGAAGCATACGCAACGCCCGGATCAGGATGCAACTCTTGGGAGGTTCAAACTCAGGATCGTCGCTGATGTTCCCTGGTCGACAACAGGCCTAATCTGGGTTAATCATGTCAAATCCTGCTTCATCTGGGCTCAATCTGGCTTGATGCCGCGAAATGTGGCACAATCCTTTGCTGAATCGGGCCTTCTCTGGTTTCATGGCCCCTTAGCCGGGCTTGCTCGGCCTTACTCGTTCTTGCGAAGTCCTCCTGAAGGCTGCTTCCTAACTCCCCGCCGAGGCATGGACACCCCGGGCACGGGGAGCAGGGGCAAGCGGGGTGGCATCGCGTCCGTCAGCGGCGTGAGCTCTGCCTCCCTGACGCCCACGCCGCAGCTGTTCCAGGCGCGGCAAAGGGAGCTGGGGCGGAGGTCGTTTCAAGGGCAGCAGTAGGGGGGATAGGCTCGGGGTTCGAGGACCGAGGATCGAGCTTCGTTCTCTGGAGGTTCCTGGCCGTCCTGGGGCGCCCTCGTGGCCACGGCTGGATCCGCTTCGACATTCTGGTCAGAACGCACTCTGGTTGACCCGGGGGTTCGATGTTCAGGGTGGGAGGGGGAGCAGGAGGGGGAGGAGGAGGAGGAGGAGGAGGAGGAGGAGGACGAGGAGGAGGACGAGGAGGACGAGGAGGAGGAGCAGGAGGAGGAGGCCCCCCCCCCTCGTCCGCGCACGTGCCTCGGGCCCATCTGTGCCAACCCCGCTTCTCCCCGGCCCCCCCTCTTCGCGCGCTCCGCGCCTCTCGCAGAGCGGGGAGGGACGGGGTTACGTCGGGCCTGTCCCTCTACAGGGGGAGTATCCAACAAATAATACATCAAAATAGTCTGCGGGCGACTTTTCTATTATTCTTCCACTATTGGGAGTATGTTTTGACTATTTGTCATTTCTCTTCCAAAACCCGCCTGTAGGAGGACATGCCCGGCCTCTCCCTGTCCGAGGCTGCCGCTCCTCAGTGAGAGCCTATCCGACAGGCTCGCGGAGGAGCCAACAGTCTCGAGGTCCGAGGTTTTCGGGCGTGCTCGTCGGATCTCGGCTGCTCTCTGGCCTGGGGATGCCCTCCAGCAGCCGCGCCTCGCCGAGAGCGTTTTGCGGAGGTGCCCAGGCCGTCCCGAGCGGCCGCCGTAGGCCCGAGTGATGGTCCCCAAGCCACCAGGGACGGGGGCTGGCCAAGGGTGGGAGGACGCAGCGGCCCCGAAGCGCCCATGCATCGCCGACAGCGGCCTGAGAGCCCACCCATCCCAGGACCGTGCGGATTCGCCATCGGGGGCACATCGCCGGTCCATCGGCGACGTATCGCCGATTGAAGCTCGATGTTCCCCCCCCCTGAGCCAGTCCACCCCTATCGTCCCTCCTTTTTTCGTCGGCGTCCGGCGGGAGGTTCAACCTCTTGGGAGGTCCTGTGTGGCGCTGTTTCTAGATCTCTGGCGATTTGTTTGATCAGGCCGCGCGCCTTTGTTCTGTTTCAGCCCTTGGGGGACTGTTATCCTAGGTCTCCTACATGGTGTCTCAGTAGATGTGGTCGGGAGATCGCTTTGCATCGCCGATTCATCGCCGATGCGGTTCGATGTGGAGCCCGATTCTCTCCACGCCGACAGCGCCGATGCATCGCCGACGCATCGCTGGTTCATCGGCGATGCGGTGCGATCCTCCGACCCCATGAACTCGGACCCCATCTGGGAGGCCTCTATCTTGGAATCGCTCGCACGTCTGAATATTGTTTCTGTTTGGCCAGGCCAGCGCCAGAAAATTTGAAATCACGCACGAAACTGACACATGCACGGGGAATGGACGTCAGAGCGATCGCAGGCTATGGGGGATCGACATCGGGCCCCAGGACCATCAGATATGGATCTTCGACGAAGAGCAACCATCGGGGATGGGGTCGGGACCCGTGGGGCTGGGCCGCACACGGACAAAATCACGTCGTCGGATGTCTGGGCTTGACCTTCCGGCCCATAACGCGCGTTATGCCACACCTCTCGACCCCCCCCAAAAAAACATAACGCGCCCGCCCCCAGAACGCCGATTATCGCCGCGAATTTCTGAACGTTTCTTTATTCAATCGCTTCGCTCATTCCGCCTGCCCATATTGCCTCGCCGCTTGGGCCCCCTGTTGGGGCCTCTTGGTGGCCTCTTGGAAGCAGTTTTGAGGCATCTTGGGGGCCGTGTTAGGGTATCTTGGGGCCTCTTAGGGGCCTCTTGGGGCTTTTCGGGGTGCCTCTTGGGGGCCCCTTGGGGCCTCTTGGGGGCCTCTCTTGGGGCCGTTTTGGGGCCCTCTTGGGCGCCCCTTGGGCTGTCTCGGGGCCATCTTGAGCCGTCTTTGGGCCCTTCTGGAGGCTTCTTGGGCCGTCGTGGCTCGGTCTTGGGGTCCTCGGGGGCAGTCTTCGAGCGTTGAAAAGCTGACAAGACGAGAAACGTTGCACATGCGAGCACACATGTAAGTTATCCGAAGAGAATTGGGCGATTGTTGCTTGTTTGGGCCTTCTTGGAGAGCCTCTTGAGGCTCTCTTAGGGATTTTGCGCAGTCTCTAGGGCCGTCTGGAGACCATCTTGAGCGTGTTGGAATGATCTTTCTCGGCGATTTGGGGCCTCTCGGGGGCGTCCTGGCGCCCTCTTGGCGCGCTCCTGGAGCTCCCCGGGGGAGTCGGCCGGGCATCGGCCAGACATCAGCCGGGCATCGCCCCGGTTTTTCGTTTCGTCCAGGGGTCCTCAGGGGCCGCCACGCGCGCGCGAACTAGAAATACTGTTAACCTGCTACCGGAGATCAGCACGCCTCTGGCCCGTTGGGCCGGCGAATTTTTGTTGGATGAAGCCTGGAGTGTCCTTGGTTGCCACGGTGGGACGCTCGGGCCACATTGCCCAGGGAGGGCTGCCCAGGAGCGAGCCCGGCTGGGGCTGTTTTGTTTTTTGTTTCTTTCTGTGCTTATTTTTGTTTTGTTGTTCGGGAGGTCTCATGGAGGTCCCTCGTGGCCGCGGGGTGGGGCGTAGCTCGGGCCGCTGGCTGGGGAGGGGCCCGGGGTCAGGTTTTGAGCGGAGTTTGGTCTGGGTGGGGTGTTTTCCAGAAGAAGGCCAGAATCGGGTGTGACCAGGGCCCCGTGGGAGCTGGTTAGTGATGGGGCCCGAAGCCAAGCAACTTATCACAGCTTAGTCTGGCGTAGTTGGTGCTTCTTCGGGTGGCGGCAATTCGGGTTAGTGGAATTCGGCGAGGGGGGCGTCCCCTGGCACACATCACTGGACCAGGTCCCATTGAACCCAGTCCCGCCAACGCCCGACAGAACCTTTTTCTTGAAGGGGATCGCCCTCTTCTCGCATGATTCCTGAGATCAGAAAGGGGGCCAGCTGAGGCAACGGCAGTTGGCCTTCGGGGGGGCCCTCGTCGCCACAGCTGGACGCAGCTCGGAGAACTGGTGCGTTTGGACCCCGAGAGGGGTCTGGGGAGCGATTTTGATCTGCCGCTGTCTCAACGCGCCCTGCTCCGATAAGAAGGCCCCCTGGAAGGCACGAGGGCGAGTCCTGAGAGCCTTCTTGGAAGGCTCCCCCCCCGTCTTGCCCCATCCCCGCGTGCGCGCCGACGAAGGACCCGGGGCGAGCAACGGGGGGGGGCAGCATGGAGGGGGGTGCCATCGACCTAAGGCCACCCTTGATGTGACGAGTGCCAAGTGAGCGACGCAAGAGAAAAAGGGTCGTCTGCAACGACATTCGCGCATAAGCTGCCCGCGTAAGGTCGCGCCTAAGCGCCCACGTCTGAAATGTAGCGTGCCGCGCGGGCGGCCCGCGTAGGCCGCCGCGTAAGGTCGCTACGTCATCTCGCGTAAGACCCGTTTTTGATCGTCGCTAAGGTGTTCATGATGAAGCTAAGTGTCAGCTACGCGGCTTCTCTCTTGGAGAAGGGCCTCCTCCCCCTTTTTTCCTCCCTGCCACACAAGCAGTCGCGGCTTCGCCCGGCCTGTGCGGCACCTGCGGGGCCCGAGGGTTGATCTCGCAGCCGGCATGGGACGGCTTCGCCTGACCAGACTCTCGCGGAGTCGGCACAGTGAAGCAGCATTCCCTGCAGCATGCTGGACTGGGTGCGCGATGTCAGATCTCAAGCCCATATCTCAAGCAGTGGCGAGGCGTCCCGGCTTGCCTATAGGCCCACCAAAGAATGTTCCAATTGTCTGTTTTTTACATGGGGCTGTCTTGCTTGAACACAACGGGTTGATGTTCTAAGAACATTGTTTTGTTTTTTTCGCACAGTTGGGGGTTCTCAGAAAATTCCGTGGTAGGCCTGTAGGGATGCCGGGGCGGTCGGTCCCTGCACAAATGTCGAAGCGCCCGAAACCAACACAGTGTCCGCTCCCATCCTCGCCAGAGTCTCTATCTACCGTTTCACAGCTTGCTTTGGCGTCCAGCTGGAGTCCGCCCAGCACGATCGCGCCATTGAGCTGCACCAAGCGTTTTTGTTGCGAAACTTCCTACTCTAGACGCTTCCCTGACGCCACCAGGCCACCCAGTCACGATGCCCAGGATAGTCGCCCTGGTTAGGGATGTGCAAGATAATGCAGTGGAATAAAGGGTTGGGTAAGACGTAATACCCCAAGATGGTTTAACCGGGGGATGAGTCGGAGGAGGAGAAGCAGAGCAGGAGGAGGAGGAGGAGGAGGAGGAGTAAGAGAAGGAGGAGCAGGGCGAGGGGGAGAAGGAGGAGGAGGAGGAGGAGGAGGAGGAGGAGGAGGAGGAGGAGGAGGAGGAGGGAGGAGGAGGAGGAGGAGGAGGAGGAGGAGGAGGAAGAGGAGAAGGATGAGGATATGCAGGAGGAGGGCGAGCAGAAAGGCCAGATGCTTGTTGGCTGCCTCTGGGGGGGGGTCTTGGGGGACTATTGGCAATACCGAGGGCCTCTTGGGGCATCGTGGGTGCTTCCGGGGGGACTCTTGGGGTCTCTTGGGGGTCTTTGGGGAGCCTGTTGGCGGCACCTTGGGGGCCTCTCGGGGGCTTTGGGGGGCCTTTTGAGCACCTGTTGAGGCCGTATTTGGGCACCCCTTCAGAGCCTCGGGGGCCATTTTGGGGCCATTTTGGAAGAGACCGATCAAGGGAGGCGGGCTCCTTAATTTGACCCCCTCCCCGGAGGCCAACATGTGGCCAACGCCTTAGTAACACACACGTGTGTGTGTGTGTGTGTGTGTGTGTGTTTGTGTGTGTGTGTGTGTGCGTGTGTGCGTGTGTGCGTGTGTGCGTGTGTGCGTGTGTGCGTGTGTGCGTGCGTGCGTGCGTGCGTGCGTGCGTGTGTGTGTGTGTGTGTGTGTGTGTGTGGCCTTCTCGCCGAGGCCTCTTGGGGCGTCTTGGGTGCCTCTGGGGACTCTCCTGGGGCCCATTAATTATCTGTTTCTCGTGTGTCGTTCGGGGGCATCTGAGGGGCATCTTTTGAGGCCTCTTGGGGCCTCCTGGGCACCTCTTGAGTCCGTCTTGGGGCACCCTGAGGAGCCTCGGGGGCCATCTTGGGCCATCTTTGGAAGACGTCAGTCAAAGGAGGGAAGCTCCCCAAGTAGGGCACCCCCCAGGAGGCCAACATATGGCCAACACCTGAATCACATCAATAACTTGAATCTTCTCGCCGAGGCCTGGTGAGGAGTCGTGGGTGACTCTCGGGGGTCTCTTGGGAGCCTCTTGTGTGAATTTTGGGGACCTCGTGGGGGTATCTTGGGAACTCCTGGGCAAACCGTGGAGCTTTCTTGGGGCACCCTTGGGAGCCTCGGAGTTCATCTTGGGGCTGATCTTGGAAGATATCGATCACACGAGGGGCCCTACTGAATTTGCCCCGTACTAATGAGTCGCCCCCCCCCCCACGAGGCCAACATGTGGCCAAAACCATCCTCAAGTCACTGATTTTGTCCATCTCGCCGAGGCCATGTTGGACTCTCCAACGTCTCGCGGAATGCTTCGCTCAGACCCAGGGGAAGTGGTAAGGGGAGGAATCAGCAAGCTGTCTCGCTCATTCCCACCCGCCCTCCCAACGCATACGTACCACCCGAGCCTCAGCGCGTACAGCGGCCGTCCATGGACGGGCATTTATTGGGAACCGAACGCAGACCCCATGTGCGCGATGCTGGGGCGCGGTGCGCCACTCGTGCCAGGCGCGCCACGCGCGCCAGGTGCGCCAGGCACCCCCCCGGCCAACGAGTGCCAGGCACGCCTGCCGCGCGAGATGCGCCACGTGCGTCACGTGCGCCATGTGTGCCGCATGCTCCAGCAGTGCCAGGTGCACCACGTTCGGGCACGCGCAAAGTGTGCGAGGTGTGCCCGCGCACGTGACAGCACTCATCGGGAAACATGTCGGCTCCCACTTTCCTGGTCGAAAATCAGCGCGCAATCGCGGCGGGGTGGCCATCATGGTGTCTGGTGGGCCTGCGCACAGCAGGACATATGCCATCACACCCGCAGTCCTTGTCACAAGCCAATGCTCAGTGACCGCGGGGTGGCCGCGCACGATTCACATTCAGCCGCGAAGTGCACATTGCATTTTGTTTGTTATGCGGATGGTGGCCTTGCGCGCAGCATGATGATACCCCCCCAGTGCTCGCGGGGCCCACGAGCCTGACCCAACAAGTTGCCCCGAAGTGTATGTTGTCTTGTTTCTTGACAGGGATGGTGGTGTGGGGGATGTTGTAGGTCCTGGTTGGCTGCCAGTCGCCTGGGGGAGTGGGCGTTTATCAACAGGGAACAGTGAGAAACCCTTCCGCGGAGTGGGAGAGGGAAGATAGAAGAGGAATCTCGCTACACCACTCACGCCCTACAGTCAACCATGATTGTAAGGATGGGGCAACTTTCCAAGGCTACCCTTGCATCCTTGCCCCTTCGGTATTCGGCATCCTTCGGCATTCTGCTGCGCTCAGCACGGAAAACGTCAACATTGCGTTCCAAGGCCCTTGCATGCTTACCGCGCAGCCTCACTATCCTTGTCGAGTGTAGACGGCCGGGGGGATTCAGAGAGCGCTCCCAGGTCCTCCCCCTTCTCCGAGCAAGTTGTCCTGAGATCCCCCATGCCTCGCTGATTTCGGCGCCGGCGCACCCCGTGCGCTCGAGCGCGCCGCCTCGACAACCGGGGGCAGGTCGGCGATGGACCAGCGATGCATCGCCGATGGCATGTCGATGTTGGCGGCCTCCTCCGACCCGTGAGACCCTGGCGTTTTATTTGTTTCGAGCCAGGCGTTTTCGCCCAGCTTCAAGCCTCGAAAACCTCGCAGATCGATCCGGCTCGAAAACTGGCGCAGCAAGATCGGGTCCAGGACTCCGGCCGTGACTTTTTCACGATGGCGCATTGTTTCGCAACGTCGGATCTCAGGAGAGCCCCCCATTTGTCCGAATCTCAGTCGGGTAGTAGAAGAATGTTCTTTTGATCCTGCTAAGGTTTGGAGCATGTGCTTAATAACGTTTCGATTTGTTCCAGTCCTGTTTGAATACGGGGCTGTGGCGCGCTAGGAGCATGGTGCTTGCTCAGAAGGGGGATCGTGGTAGCCTTGTCAGACGGCTGTGACGGTCGATCCCTGCCCAGCTCAGAGCAGGGCCAGGGGTTGCGAAGAGGGTCTACGACTCAATTCGGGGGAGGGAGGACTGTTGGGGCCGAGGATGTCTTTGGAGGTCTCCCGAGCTTCCCCTGGGCCTCTGGAGGCTTGTTGAGTCCTCTGGAGGCTTTGCAAGGAGGGCCAGGAATAGCTGGTGGAATTCGGGGGTGGGGGGGGCTTGGGGGCCCAAGGGGGTCTCTGAGAGGTCTCCCAGGATCTCCGCGGACCCCCCAGGTCACAAGCGACGGACGTATTCACATCCGAGCCCTCGCGGACTGGACTCCGATCCCATGTCCCTTCCCTTCCCTCCCCTCTCGCTCCCCTTGCCCTCCTCCTCCTCCTCCGCCTCCTCCTCCTCCTCCTCCTCCTCCTCCTCCCCTCACTCTCCTCCACCCTCCTCGTGCTCTATCGCGTCCCATCCCAGCTTACCCCGCTTCTCCTCCGTCTCCTCGCTCCTCAATCCAACTCACTCCCCCCTCCGTCCTCCTCCACCCTCCGTCCTGCCTCGATCGTGCTGCATCCTCTCTCCTCCTCTTCACTCCTACCCCGTCCCTCCTCCCTTCTCCCTCTCCCTCCCCGAAGATTCGTCGGTTGGTCTCCAGGTGTCTGTCCTCCGAACTGAGAAACACGTCGCTCCTCCCTCCTCCCTCCCCCCGCCTCTTCCTCCTGCTCTTCCCTCCTCTCCCCTCCTCCCTCCTCCCTCCCTCCTCCTCCCGGGTGCGCGGGCCCGCCGTCGCCTTAGGAGTCGCGCGTGCTGCGCGCGGTGGCCGCGCGTCTCCGCGCGCCTCCTGCCTCGTTGGCGGCGGCCCGCCCGCCCCGTCGTCCCCTGCCCCCTCCATCGAGTAGGGGATCGGCTGAAACATTGCTTTACCCCAGACTTGACTTTCTCTTTGAACGTTCACCGAATGTGCATAATGTTTGTAGATCTACGAGCCGTATGCGCATTTCTTGGTGGATTCGGCGAGCAGATGGGAGTAAAGCAACTGTGTAGACGATCCCCTTCTCGAATCCAACTCCTCTGATCAATGGCCCCGCGGCTGGCGTACTGCCACCTTCCCCAACGGCCCTGAGTCATTTTGCATTTCGCCCAGGTTGCCCTCCCTCCTCCTCCCATCTCCCCTCCTCGACTCCTTCTTCCCTGTAGATGAATCGTCTTCGTTTGACCACCAGACGTCTCGGTAGGGTTTGCCGTGCGGATTGTCACAGACTTCTTCGCAGATTGTGACACCGGAGCTTGAAGCCACATCCAGCAGTTACACGGATGAAGGGGGGAAGTTCCACCATGTGGTTTTCGTTTTGCGCTGCGTGCATTCGTCTTCACAATTCGATGCTTTTTGCAAAGATGAGGGGGGTCTGTTTCAAGATTTAGCTCTTGTCTTAGCGCCGCGCACATTCGTTGCACACGTGTGCAATAGTGACAAAGGTGAAGCAGGATGGCTTTCAACATGGATCTGCCGCCTTAGTTCTGCGTGAACTTGTTCAAAAACGTATGCAATTGTCATAAGGATGGAGGGTGGATCCTTCCTACAATGGAGTCCCCGCCGTGGTGCCGCGCACATGCAGTTTCTCAAAGCATGCGATAGTGTCACGGATGGAGATTGCTCCTCTTCAAAATGCGGTTCCCGCTTCAGCGCAGAGCACCTTGGGTTCAACAGCAACGGTTTCAAGGATGGAGGATGGAGGTTGGAGGATTTTATGGGGGCAACAAATGAAAAATCATGGGGCCCATATTTCCGTGCACTTGCAGCCCTTACATTTGCACATCTGTTTCAGCTTCGCGGTACGAGGGCGGCCCATTTTCAAAATGGTGCAATCACGTGAGACGTCCGCCAGGTGCAGCTTACTTGTGCGGCCCTGACGCAAATGGGAAGGGTGGCTCTTTTTCACAACTCGGATCTCGCTGACCATCTTGTTGTCGAACGGTGTAAATGGTCATACCTTTCCGCATTCCTTATTACCTAGACCTTACCACCAGTTCCGCCGACCCTGAAAAGAGATCAGAAACAGCGCAAGAGGCGGGAGTTGGTGGGAGAGGAGTTGGCCCTCGTGGGGGGGTCCCATCGAGGCTTTCTTGAGCCGTCTTGGAGGCTTCTGGGGTCATCTTGGTGCGTTCTTGCCGCAAGAAGGCCAATTTCTCTCGAGGATTGACCAAAAAGGAGAAGGGAAGGGAGCGCACGATGCTCCAACACCTCTCCAGGGACACTCCCCGGGCGCTTGCTCGGCTGGCCCCGGCCTCCCCGACCGATCTTAGGACCCGAGGGCCCCCTCAGGACCTCCCATGGGATCCTCCCCGGGACTCGCCCACCCCGTCGAGGAAGGGGTTGAGGGAGGGGGCTTCCCTTCGAGTTCGCTGCGATTCGGAAAGTTCCCTCGGGCTGGCGACCCTTGAAACGCGCCATTCCCTGACCTCGCAGCGCTTTGGGATGCTGGGCTCTGCAGAGGTCTGGGACGGTGGGCTCTGCAAGGCTGTCGCGAAGCCTCTCTCATATGCCGACAGGGTCGGCGGACTATTCGCCAGAAGGTTTTCAACCAGGAGAGGAAACAAGACACACAGACAGCATGAATCGTGTATCCCCCAGAAAAGATGGAAAACTCTGGACAGTAGTGGGGGAGCCGAAAGCACAGAAACTATAGGAACATATAGGGAATCCTGGGGCTTGTGTGTGCGTGTGTGAGTTAATGTGTGGGTTCCTGAGCCCCTTGGATCTTCGCTGGAAGGGTTCCCAGCAGTTCCTCTTCAGCATGGGGCCCTCGCCTGCATAGCAGGCCCACTTGGGTGCTGGTCTTTCCAGGGGGCGCTTCCCGCAGTGAAGAGGAAGGCCTGCGGGGACTCGTCAGGTGAGGACTCGGACGGGAGGGTGTGTTTCCGGAGGGAGAAGCACTGAAGGAAGTGTGACACTGCCTATAACGCAAACGGATAGGAAATATAGAGAAGCAGTAGGGGCAACACCAGTTTTCCCCTTGAGCAGCTCCAAATTTCTGTCTCAAGTCAAGCTCCTGTGCGGCACCAGCATGCCCTTGCAACCTCCTTCTTTGTAGAACGAGAGCGTGCATGAGGGGCACCCTCGGGTGCAGCAAACTCAGATTCTGGAGAGTCTCCTCATTCTAGTTCTGACCTGATCGACGCTGGTCCTCAAATGGTATCCGCCAGGCCTGCGCGCCCGAACGGTGGATTGCCCTAGATTGGGCAGCGCGATCGGGGCCTGCGTGGGCTTCGAGGGCCGGGCTCGATCCATATTGAGAGTAGGCCGTCGCGCAATCGACGCTCAGGAGTCTAGCTTAACGGTGCTGTCGGAGCCCTCAATCTTCAGGAGTGGAGTGGTTTGGACTGGGATTCCGCCGCCTCTGCCCCCTCCCTCTCCTCCCTCCCTCCCTCCTTCCTGCTCCCTCCTTCCGCTTCCTGCTACCTGCTCTTCCTCCTCCTCCTCCTCCTCCATCCTCCCTTCTCCTTGCTGCAGGTGCTCGAGGAGCAGAAGGCGCGCTCCTCGAAGGCCCACCCAGGGAGGGGGGGAGCGGTTGGAGCTCTCGCGCGCGCGAGCCTCCGGCGGCTACGGGTGTGTCGGGGGCTTCTCGATCGCGGCAGGATGTGGACGGAGGTTTCGAGGCTGCCAGATTTCCAACGAAGTATTGTTTCAACCCCAGAGGTTTGTTTTCCTGCATCCCGCCTCTTGCCTTCTTACGGGCCGCCCGAGAAAGGGGGACTCACGTCACAAGACTAAACAGAGACACATTTTGGAAACATCGTTGA
The DNA here is from genome assembly GCA_963575745.1 of Prorocentrum cordatum. NCBI lineage: Eukaryota > Dinophyceae > Prorocentrales > Prorocentraceae > Prorocentrum > Prorocentrum cordatum. The sequence continues at coordinate 393,589 of CAUYUJ010020315.1, read as the reverse complement.
TTGCAGCCTCCAGGGCCCATTATTGGGCCCTGCGCCAACAGGATGAATCCGTGACGAGAGCGACTCCCAGGGCACAGGTCGGGACCTCAGGGGCTGCGGATTGAAGGCTCGAGGGCTTCCTTCGTTGATGTTGCCGAGGTTCTCGTTTCTTAGTTTGTGTTCGAGGCTCCAGGCGTTCGGGCGTTGTACGAGGACGCGCAGACACGTATCCGAGCGCTCTGGCTGGCCATGGGCTCACCTCCCCCCTTCCGCATCGGCGCGCCCCGCCGCCACGCCAGGCGTGCACGGCAGGTTCGCGTCGCGTCGACCTGCGGCCAACCCCAGCGCGGGCGTGTAAGGTTGAACGCCGAACGGCGCATCCTCGAACGATCCTGGCCTTTTTGGAAGGGCCAATCGTTCGAGTTTGAACGATCCCCGCGGTGTCACCGACCAAGGCGGGGGTCGACGCGGCGCGAACCTGCCGCGGGGTACTACTTCCCGAAGGCGTCGGCTGGCGGGTCGAGGGGGCCCCGTGCGCGGCAGGAGGGGGAGAAAGGTTCGAGGCTCGAGGCATGCGCGGCGACGATCAGCGGCCATGGGCTCCGCCTCCTCCTCATCCCTCCTCCTCCGCCCTCCTCCCTCCTCCTCCTCCTCCCTCCTCCCTCCTCCTGCTCCTCATCCTCCTTCTGGCGTCTTGAAGGGAGAGAGGGCCCGTGGCATCTGGGATGACTGCTGCGTGCCCCCAGCCGTGATGCCCACACACTTTTGATACGCCGGCGGCTAGGCCGAGTGATTGGCGCTGGTAATGGGTACGGAAAGAATGGGTACAATGCCCAACAGCAGTTCCTGTTCATTTTGAACAGGGCTCGCGATCCACGCCGAGGCGGACTGTGTCCATTCGCGACAGAATGCCGCCTGCCCAACAGCGGCCGCTGTTCATTTGGGGCCGCAATTTTTGTTGGGCATTGTACCCATTCTTTCCGTACCCATTTCGGGCGTCCAAAGAAGGTAGGGCATAACCCCTAATCCCGGATAACGTGTACCCTCCCCTTAACCCCTGAGTGGTTGTTTACCCCGGGTCGGACAGATTTGATTGTGCAGAGGGGCGGCGTTGCCGAACTGGATTATCGCCGGGGAAAGTTGCGAATCGAATTTGCTATCTTCTTATGCTGACCAGCAACACCTTGAAGCGCAGGACACTCTTAAAAGGAGCTCTCCTACGCACGCCAACTTCAAAGAACCATTCCTGCGCAGGCCACCTTGGAGCGCGAGACTCGAGGGCACTAAGGACAGTTTTGTGAGAGGATCTAGTTACACGAGCGCCCAGGATCATCATCATCATCATCATCATCATCATCATCATCATCATCATCATCATCATCATCACCATCACCATCACCATCACCATCACCATCACCATCACCATCACCATCACCATCACCATCACCATCACCCTCCGCCGGGACAAATCCTCCCAGACCCCGATTTTTATTATCCCCAGGGGTTTAATATCACAGGTAGTCGGTTACGAATGCGAATTCTTGACGCTTCGTGTATCCTCACCAGCTTGTGGTTCGGCTGGAGCTTGGCGCCGAAAGGGCGACTTCTCCCCCCCGTTCCGCCGCCGGTCGCCGCGCCGTGGCGTCCCCACCTGCTGGGATGTCTGTGCCGGTCACCTGCCGACGCCGTTGGCGTCTTAATGAGGGTCATTTTGTCCCTGGCATGTGCACACGCCACTGCGGCCAATTATCTTCGTTCCGCGCCACGGACGTTGACCCGCTTCTAGACCGTCGCCTGGGAGCCGCCGACCAAAAAAACGTATCCCCACCAGCCCCTCCAGAAACGATGCCCATGAGAGTTGACAGCGGGAGTGATGCAGAGACACGCGTAGTCAAACGTCGGCGGCTAGGCAGAGTGACTGCGCTGACTGAGGAGCAGTGGCAGGGCATACGGATGCGAATTACGCTTGGAACTTCGAGTAGGGCCTAGGTCGAGGGTCTGTGGTTGATGGGGGCTTGGTGGTTGGACCGTGAGATTTCGGAGTTGCCCCCTTGGTCGATCGCCAGACGGTGCGAGAGTCCTGGAGCACGGGTTTGATGGGCCGCGTCTCGACGCGAGAAACCCTCGATCGTCTCAGGTTTCCCCTGGTTTGATCATCACTTATTATACTCCTCCGACGAATGCAAACAGACAGCGCGTCAGTTAATAAAAAACGAGGAGGGAACTATGAGGGAGGAGGAAAAGGAGAAAGATGAGGGAAAAGGGAGGAGTGAGCGAGGATGGTGGGAAAGGGGGGAGGATGGAGGAGGAAGGGAGGGAGAGGGAGGATGGGGTGGAGGGGGGGGTGGAGGAGGGAGGGATGATAAAGGGAAGGGGGGGGGGGAACGCAGGGAGGGCGAATAGGCAGCCGATCCGTCCCGCCCCTATCCAGGTAGTTGGACCGTCTTTCAGAGATCCCAGGTTGCCCCCTTTGTCCAGGAGCCGCCCACCATCCGTGCAGCTAAAAATGCCAACGCGTTCAATCGACAAACTCAGGGAAGTAACGAACGTTCGTTCTGAAAAGGATCAGCCCTCCACCATTGTAGCAATTGTTCAATTCGACACGTCTGGCCGTTTCCAGTTGAGCAACCAGTTAGGTATACTGCAACAGCAAGCAGTAACATCCCCTCTTTCTGAAATATATCCTGTTTCCTCCCTCTCCTCCACCCGATCCGTGACCATTTGGGCTCAAACTATCTTCGGGCCGATCGCCACCCGTGACGAATGGCCGATGCATATGATGAGGATTTCCTCGGCAGCATCTGCGGCAGTTGCGAGGAGGAGGATTTCCTCGGCAGCATCTGCGGCGACGGGGCACCCGTCGCAGACGGCGTGAGCGACGAGGATTTCCTCGGCGGCAGCTCCGACGAGCTGCAGGTCGCCGCGGCTGCGAGGGCGGCGGGCGCAACAGGCGGTCATCCTGTCCTCGGCCTCGGCCCGTTGGTGCTGAGCGCTGCGGACGCCTACACGCCTCCAGCTGTGGCGAAACGCGGCCGCAGAATCCTGCCAGCCGCCGCTCGAGCTGCCGTGCACGCCCTCGAGCCGACCCCCGAGGTGGCGTTTGAGTCGGCCGTGCCTCGCACCGCCGCGTTCTTGCTGGACGCCGATGCGGCCCGACCGTCGGCGTTGTCATCAGCAAAGAAGCTTTGCCAGATTTGCGGCCTGGCCAAGAGCACTTGGCGCGACACAGCCGGTGCCATCGCTCACTGCACGTACCAGGTGTTGCGGAAGTCGGTGGATCGTTTCGCGCAGTCTGTGCTGGGGATCTGCAGGGGTGGCGGCCAAGGCGGATCTCGGCTCCAGCCTCTCGTGCATTTTCGGTTTCGTTGCTACGACGGGACCAAGCAGCGCGTGAGAGTGCATTCCACCGTGACCACGCAGGGCGGAGTCCGAGCCGCAGCCGTTGCTTCAGTTGCTGGCGAATTCGAGGTCTACACTTCGTTTGCGAGTCGGGCCTTTTGCATGATGAAAGGCCAGCCTTCGGCCCGAGAGCTGCTAACGCTGCAGGTCCGAGAGCCGACGGTGCTGCGCACGACGGACGGGGCGGCGGCGGAGTCTGTCCATGCGGCGCTGGCCCACATCAGGTCAGATGCCGATGGCGAGCTGGACGTGGTGTTCCCCAGGAGCGATGACTTTGGAGCACGGGGCCAATATCAAATATGAGAACCATCGTTCGCATGTTGCGCATCCCCCACCATCCCTGCTGCACCTCTTTTGTGATGCACGCAAAAAAAAACAAAGTGGCCACTCTTGGCCATGGGATCCAGAAGCCAACTGACACGATGATTGTTCGCATGCAGCTCGCGATGCAAGGGCAGGTGTTCCGCCTCATGCAGGCGATGAGGACCATCATTGCCGAGCGGCTCGTCATCATCGATGGTGGTGAGTTGGATGATGAGGCCGCCGAGTTCAGCCGACATGCGTACGATGCGCGGCTCCCCGTCCGTTCCTTTGGGGACAAGTTTCGGCGGAGATTGCTGCAGGGGTTGTGGAACGGGGACTTGCGGCGGTCAGACCGCATAGAGCATATATGTCGCGGGTGCTGCAAATCCAGGGCGCAGACGTTGTACGTGATGCAGACTGCTGGCCTCAAGGCGTTGGTCACGAACGTTTGGCGCGTGATGGATCGGCAGAACTGGACAGGTGCTCACCTTTGCCTCGGTGGGCTCGGCCTTGCATCGTTCGTCCACAACCTCTTGCCGTCTGCGTTCCTTGTTGTGTTCGGTGCCCAGTGCACGCAGGTCGACGGGCCAGATGGCGCTGGCGACGGCCTGGATGGCGACCTCGGCGCGGAGGGGCTCGAGCGCGACGTCGAGAAGACCATCCCTGTCAGCGTCTGGGGGGAGGGCAACGTTGCCGAGATCTCCCGCGCCATCGATTGGATCGTGAGCGGATCGTTTCACGACTCCCTGTACCTCTTCGCTCGTTCCCACGAGCCATGCAGCGATGTGGTTTTGAGGGAACTCGAGCGCACTGGGGCCCAGTGGGAGCTGAAACAGCGTCAGCGCGTTCTCGAGACAGGGGAGCGCACCCGCCCCTTGTGGGGGGCAGCTGACCGCACGGACGTCAGGCGCTTCAGGGAGCAGGTCTGCGACATGGTTGTCAATGGCGGCTGGCCGTTGCTGCGAAGCCCCACCGAGCTGCAGCAGTTGCAGGTCTTCACGCTGTGCTCCCGCTTGTCTGCGGCCGCGTGCCAGCTGGTCGAAGTCAGGCGCAGGGCGACGCCATGCGCTACATACAGCGCCCTTCGAGATTTGGAGGCCCTCCGCAGTTTGGCGGCTCGGCCCAAGTACACCCTTGACACGTGCGCCGAGGGCGTCGTCAACTACTACACCGATCGAGGTGGCGTCGACGGTGCCATGGCGAAGGCCGAGCTGTCTGGCGCGCTGCAGCTGATGATGGCCAGCTCTGCCGTTGCGGAGCGTGCTCACAGCCAGACCTTGCGTCGCATCACGTTTCGGTCGGCCACGTGGAAGATGGGCGCTATGTCATTGTCTGGGTCCTTCTTGTTCGGCCAGCTGCGGCAGTGGCAGCGAAGCGTATTCCGAGCGTGGGGTGACCACGCGGATGCCAAGACTAAGAGGCAGTGGCAGAAGCAGGAGCTTCCATCGCAGCAGCCACGTCGCAACTTCAATGCTTGGGTTTGGCGTGCTTTCGCCCGCCTGGGGTCTGGAGGCGCGTTCGTTGACCAGGCTCTCGGGGGTGAGCTTTCAGCCCGATGCCCCATGCTCACGCCCGAGCAGCGCGCGCCCTACGAGGATTTGGCCGCAGTTGCCGTCCAGGAGCACGTGGCTGGTCGGCGGGCGTTCGGGCCCAGCGCGAGGCCATCCCGTGCGAGACCTTTGGGTAGGTCAGGTTGTGCGCAGCCGAGTGGTATTGCAATCGAGGGCGGCGCCGACGACGTGATGTCAGCCGCGGAGGCGGCCGCCTTCGCCTCCGTCAGCATCATCCTGAAGGGCGCCCTCGTGGAAATGAAGCTGCACAGTGCCGCGATGAAGCGAGAGGGCGAGGAGATGAGGGCGACAGCAGCTCGCCTCCATCGGCAATCTGAGCCTGACAAGTCTGGACTTGGCCAGGAATGGCACCTTGTTGCTGGGGAGGTGCCCACCTCCGTCGCTGCGGGCATGACGGTCCAGCAGTCGATTGTTCCGACCTTGCAGTACACGAGGACGCCGACTTCAATCTTGTCTGAGGTTCTTCGAGCTTTGGATATCAGTAGAGTCAAGCGGGAAGCAGATGAGTGGAGGCGCATGCACCCCCGCACCGTTGAGGCCGAGTGCCCCAAGCTGCACGCGCCCGCCAGGCCGCGTCGGTGGTGTTGGGAAGCAGGTTATTGCGTATGTGCAGGTGCTTCTGCCATCGCGAAGAAGTTCCACGACCAGTTGTCGGTCATGTGGCGCGTCCTGGCACACCGCCTTGGCGAGAAGGTCTTCAACGCGAAGTTGGAGAGCGGCGTCCTGGCGCTGAGGTTCACTTGCTTTGGCGTCTCGGCCCTGGGCCCAGCGCCGCCTCCTGGCGCAGATGGCGAGTCTGCAATTGTCCCTGCAGGCCATGCGCCAGCCGCTGAGGGCTTGCACAACGTCGCCCTCCATCATGGGCGGCCGTGGAGGCCAACCTTCGCCCGCATGCGCTGTGAGCCGCTGGGGAATCGCCCTGGCGTGGCGGGAGTTGCTCCACAGGTGGTCGGCGAAGGTGACGGCGGCGCTGCTGTGCTCGGCGACCTGACGGTGTTCGAAGGCGCCCGCCAGCGCTTCAATGCTGCGTGGGACAAGCAGTCGATCACCGTTCGCGTGCATGAGCTGGTTGCAGACGCCCGCAGGGTTGCAGCCTGTCGGCCGAGCCGACAGCGGATCTTGTCGACGCCGATGCTGGAGGAGGAGCTCTGGGATTCGAAGCCACCACCCCCGAAGCCAAGGAAAAGGAAGGCCCACCCGATGAACAGGCCGGAGCGCGGGCCGCGCCCGATGGGGGCGGCGCCGCCTGCTTTCGCGGAGGCGTTGGAGGACGTCAGTGACGGGGGCGAGACTGGAGGTGACAAGGGCGAGGTCGAGTTCCGACCCCAGGAGGACGAGTCGCACGGCGACGGCGAGGATGAGCCTTTCGACGAGGAGGGTTGGGCATTGTTCGGGTGGAGCGACGACGACTTCGACGGCGTGGGCCCGATTTGGCTCGATGGCAGCTGCGGCGGAGGAGATGATGAGGTTCTGCCTGTCCCTGTCGATGCCGACGCCTCGCTGTTCGCTGGCGCCGCCGCGCAGCTGCCTGGGCCCGCGGGGCCCGAGGTTGACGCGCCTCTGCCGCCGCCGCCGCCGCATCCCGCCCGCCGCGCGGGAGGCGATCGCATGGCGGCGGAGCGCGTGTTCCACGTGCCAGGCGGCAAGATCAAGTACTATGCCCACGGCAGCCCGCGCTTCGCTGCTGAGTGCGCGGCCCACGCTGCGCGCATCACCAGCCGCGCTGCTCGGGGGAGCCCTTTTGCTGCAAGGGCTGGGCAGGGGAGACCGCTCGCGTTCCTGCCGGCGTGGCATAGCGACCGCCCCGACCACGTGAACACGCAGCACGCCCACGTGCACGGCTGGGAGCCCTCGCAGGCCAGCAGGCAGGCTGCTCGCGATCGGCTGCTGTTCGCCGCGGGCGACCCAGTCGTCGCGGCGATGCTCGGGCTCGAGCGGCCTCGCAGGGCTTGCGAGCCCGAGGGGCCCGGGTCTACACCGAAGTGAAATGTTGTCGCCCCCACGGGCCCCCCCTGCAGAGGCCCTCTCCCCCTTTCCCCCTCTGTCCTAGTCACCCCTCTCAGTGTCCTGACCCCCCCCCCCCCCTCTCATTATGCTGAACACCCGCCCTCCCCCCCCTCATATGCACTGTCCCCCTCATTCTGCTTGCAACCTCACCCTCCCCCTCATTATGCTCACCCTCCCTCTATCCCCCTCTGCCTTTGTCACCCCTCTCACTCGCCCGCCCTTTCTCCCCCCTCGGTATGTTCGCCGCGCCGCCTCTCTCCAGTTCTCGCCAGCACCCCTCTCGCTCTGTGCCGCTTCGCCCCACCCCTGCCCTGTGCGCGTCGGGGCATCGCTGGCGCTCGGTCGTTGAGGCACGCGCTCGCAGGTATTAATGTAGGCAACCGCTTTCCTCAGGGTGGTCCTGGGCCCCAGTGAAAACAACGACGCTGCCCACGGGATGTTCTGGGTGGTTCGGCGTTTCCAGTTTTTGTTTCGAGGGGTCGGCTGGCCTCGCCGAGGGCCCGAATGCGCCGCGCTTGCCCGATGCCCGCCCGCCAGGGTGCGACCCGCCATGCCTGCGAGGTCGGCTCCGACACCAGTGCCAGGAGCAAGCGAAGAGACGGACGATCAGCCCCGCACCAATTCAGGCAACTCGGACCGTCTCGCATAGATCCCAGGGTTACCCCCTTACCCAGGAGCAACCCACCACCCGCGCAGCTGGAAGTGCCAGTATAATCAACAATCGGAGGGATGTGTTTATCGGGAGCTCGTTCTGAAAAGGGGCATCCCTCCATCAATGTGGCAATTGCCCATGTCGGCGCGCCTGGCCGTGTCCATTTAAGCGGCCAGTTATGTGCATTGCAACAAGAAGCGTTAACATGCCGAGTTTCACGTGCAAGTGTATTTGGGCGCGTGCCTAACAATGTTAGCATGTCTTTCGGCGGCGCGCCGTTTGTTGCGGACGCCGACTGCTGGCGCGAAGGATTGCGCCCCGTCTGGCAGCGCACGCTTCGCGAGAGCTGCGAGTTAAACTTGCGCCCGTCGCGTCGCGAATATCTGAGCGCCGCGCGTGGCGTCCCCGAGTTGCTTTAGCCTTGTGGCCGATGTCCGAACCGAGCGTTCGGGCACGCGCTTAGTTGCGCGCGTTGCAAGCGCGCTTGCCCGCAGCTTAGCAACGCTGCGCAGTGGCGAACCTTGTGGCGTTGGCGGGGCACGCGCCATGCGCGCGCATTTCGCTGCAGCGACTGCGCCGCGAGCGAGCGCCCAGCACAGACGTTCTGTGCGACGCGACGCTGTGAAGCCCCTTCCCGATTGCGCGCGGTCGCCCCTCGCACTCTGCAGTGCGCAGATGCTCTGCGCCCCTCGCGAGGGAAACCGCTTTCGAGGGCGTCGCGCGCCAGTGTTGCTCAGGAGGGGGGCCCAATTTGGTGCGACTGCGAGCGCGGCGCCTTCCCCGATCCGATTGGTCTGCTCGAAGACGCCGTCTCCTGCGGTTGCGTCCGCGCGCGCGCCGCAGCAGCCGCGCGAGCGCCTATGCTGGTTTTTGGTGCACACTCAGCGGCCCGTCTGTCTAAGCGCGACTGGCGCGCGCGCCGTCGCACCGACTGATGGCTCCGCGCCGACAACGGCGGGTGCAGCTCCACGCGGAGCCGCGGCGTATACAACCACGCCATGTTGTGCGCCGCGCATTCGACGCGCGCGGCGTTGAAATGCCGCGCAGCGGCTGACGACGGCGACAACGGCGACCGCAAAACAGACAGCGAGAACGATGCACGTGACCATGTGGCAGCACGCCAAGGACAGGTCGCATCGCTCGTGCTACGACGAAGGCAGCAGGACAGGACCTCCACTAAGCAATGGCCCGCACATTATTACGAGTGGCGGTGCGAACCGCAAGAGGACGAGGGTGGCTACTGGATCGAGCCCTGTCTCCCGTAGACGGCGACAAGGACGCGCGGTGGGCGGGTGCATTCTATGCACAACGATGTGCTTGGGAATCTAAGGCCTCCTGGGCGGAAGCAGCCGCGATGGTTGCGCGTGACGGCGACGGCGACAACGACGACCGCCGCGCCGCTGCTCCTTGGCTTGAGCCCCCAGCCCCGCCGAGCCCCCCACCCCCCACCGCGCTCCCACCGCTGCGGCCGCGCGGGGTCCTCGGTGCGTTGCCGACCGCTGAACTTCAGCGCGCTGTTGAATGCGAGCCGAATGCGCGCGACGCCGCCCGCTGCGTTCGCGCTGCGGAGCGCGATGGGCACATCGGCGGAGGTGCGCAGCAATGGGGCCAGCAGCGGCGTCGGCCTTTCACCCGATAGTCCTTGTGTGCGCAGTCCTGCCCAGTTCGATCCATGACTTTGCGCGCGCTTCCCCCGACGGGTCGCGCCCCCCAGCGCGCGCAAATCCTCTTCGGCAGTGCGCAGCGGCCCGCAATTCGCTGCGCCTACCAGTTGGGCGCGACGTTGCAGGCGCACGTTGGTGCGGATCTCGGGTCCGCCGAACGCGTCGGTCGCGCGCTGCTGCGCGGACCGCTGCCCTCCCAGCTCGATCGCATCAGAGGTCTTGCGCGCGCGGCCAGCGGTGGTCAACGCGAGGCGCGTTGCGGGCGAGCCGCGGGATTCTGTTCATCGGCTTTTTTTGGCGGGTCGCGCAAGCGGGCGCCCGTCCATTTGGCGGCGCCGCCCGCTCTACATCGGTCGGAGGATTCGGCGACGACGGGCGGGCGCAGACCCGTGGAACCCCTCGCGCGGCCGAGCGTCGGCGCGCGAGTTCTCTCGCGAAGGCGCGAGCGCTGGGCAGCGCCAAGGACTTCCGTGGAGCTTCCGAACGGCTTCTGGCACGCCTCAGCGAAGCGCCAGTCGCAGAGCAGCGTTAGGCGGCGGCAGCGACGACCGCCGCGCCGCTGCAGAGACAACGAGACACGTGATAAAGCGGCAGTGCGCCAAGGCCGCGAGAAGGCCCTGGAGGGCGCCGGGGCCGCGAGGAAGGCCCAAGAGGATGGGGCCGCGAGGGAGGCCCAGGAGGGCGCCGAGGGCGCGAGGAATGCCCAGGATGACGAGTTCGAGCCTTGTCTCTCGTAGACGGCGACAAGGACACGCGGTGGGTGGGTAAATTCTGCGCACACCGAGGCGCGCGGCTGCGGCCGCGACGGGGCCCAACCAAGTTCGGAGCAGCGCTGATCTGATGACCGCTGGAGGTGCTCCTGGAGGAGCTTCAAGGCTCCCGTGGCGGTGCCTTCGACGGTGCCAACCATGGTGCGTTTGGCGGGCGCCATCTCTTCAGCCGGTTGGCGCCAAGTCCCCGCCCATCGCCCCTCCGCGTTGCAGGTTCGCGCGGGGGCAAGGGCTCAGGGCCGCGCGCGGGCGTGGCACCGATTGCGCTAACCACCCCCTTCACCACCGCACGAGACTAGTCTGAATGCGACAGCGCGCGCGCCCAGGCAGTTGCTTGCGCGGCCCCAATCACAGCGCGGGAACACTACAAGCAGCGCGCGCGCGCCTTTCTGCAGACCAGCCAGCCACCACCTGGCCATCCTGAGGGCCTCGCCAGCGCGGCGCACCGACCAGACCCCCCACCACCGCGTTCTCATCGGGTTCCTGGTTCCACCAGGAGACCATCAAACGGCCATCAAAAGGTCATCAAGAGGCCATCAAAAGGTCATCAAGAATCGGTAAGAACACGACGGATGACCAGACCATCAAAATTGATCAAACTGGATCAAAATTGATCATAATTAATCAATAGGTTATCAACAGGTCATCAATCGGTCATCAATAGGTCATCAATTGAATCGGCAGGACACCAACAGGTCATCAAAAGGCCACCAAAACCCCATCACAACCCCACCAAGGAACCATCAAGCTCGATCAACTTTGATCAAGTGGGCGCGCGGCGCCCGAACCATTCCATCGGCACCGTGGGTTTCGAGGCTTGGGTGGGTGGGCGGGCGCGAGGGGGGGGGGGGGGGGGCGGCGGCCCCAGACGTTGCAAAGTGCCCCCCCCCCCCCCCCACGCACGCACGCACGCAAACACAAACGCAAACGCAAACACAAACACAAAACACAACACAAAACACACAAACACAAACACAAACACAACAACACCACACACGCACACGCACACGCACACACACGCACACACACACACAAACACAAACGCAAACACAAACACAAACACACACACAAACACAAACACAAACAACACACACACACACACGCACGCACGCACGCACGCACGCACGCACGCACGCACACACACACACACACACACACACACGCACGCACGCACACACACACACACACACACACACACAGCGCAGCTGTTGTTGCGATGGGGGGGGGGGGGGGGGGGGGGGGCAGAAATTTTGCCAAGTACCCCCCCCCCCCCTCCCCCGACCGCCCCCCCGCGCCCACCCGCTCACCCGCCACGCTCGTTGCTGGCGCGCCAGCGCAGTAGGGTGCTGGGCCCACGCGCTGCCGTTGAAGCCCGTGCCGCGGGGCAGCTCCAGCGTCGCGGGCCATCGCCGCTCCCCAGACCTCACCCAGTGCGTCATCTCCCGCGTCGTGGCGCCGAGAGCCCGCGCCTGCTCCGCGACCGCGCGGCCCTCGCGCGCGTCTCAATGGGGCTGACCCATCCAGCCACCGCTTGTGGCGACCTGCGCGCGGCATTGCCGCCCCCTCTGGCAGCTCGGCCGCGCGTCGGATCGGGGGTTGCGCGCTTCTGCTGGCGCGGGGGGGGGCGCTTTCCCAACCGACGGCTCGCGGGGTTGCGGGGCAGAGGTGCGCTGCGCGGCCTAGCCCAGGGCCTCGCAACCGACTGGGCGCGCCAGTTTGGGTCGGCCGCTTCGCCGCACCTGCGCCGATGCGTCGGAGCCCAATCCGCGGGCGGTCGCACGCGCCAAGGCGAATGTCCGCGGCGCCAGGGCGATAGCTCCAGTTTGAGAACGACCCGCCCCCCATCCCTGCAACTGTAGGACATCTCAAGCCTCAGGGCCATACATTGCGAGGGAATCTCCAGCGAGAGTCCCATTTTGAAAAGAAACCGCCTTCCATCTGTGTAACTTCTGCGCGCTTTTAATGCGAAAATGTCCGCGGTGCCAAGGCGAGTTACCGATTTCGGAAACTACCTTCCTCCATCCCCGTAATTGTTGCGAACGTTGAGAACTAATGTCCGCGGCGCCAAGGCGAGAGCTCCCCTGCCGCATGCCGAGTAGAGTTGGTCATGTGCTTTTTGCTCCCCAGGCGTTGCCATGTGTCGAGTGCAGAAGGATGCCGTTGATGCCCCTCCGCGGACGAAATGTGGCGGCGTCCGCATTCCGGTTCGCCAGTGTCCAGGGCCCCTCAGTCACCTCGCAGGGCCCCAGGTTGCGTTTCGGACAAGCACCCGTCAGTTGCCATCTTTTTTTCAAGCCGTTGTGTATTTCGCACTTCGGAGGGATCTCGCGTCTTTTGATGTCCGCCAGAGACGATGGTTAAGCAGATGAATGGGAGTCGTTTTTTCGGAGGAGAAGTTCTATAAGTCGCAGAGCCACAAGTCCGTGAGCCCCCTGGTCCTGGGCCGCAGAGTATCGCATTCTGCGGGCACGGATGCGTGCACCGTCGTGGCTTGCATGTCAGCGATCAAGGCGAGCACCCTCGCCGAGCTGGACGAGAACGGCTCCGCCGCCCTTCCAGGCATCGGGCTCTTCGAGAAGAAGGTGCAGCACGCGACATTAGGGGGGGTGCGCAACGTCTTTGGTAACTGGGTGGTCGTGTCGCCGAAACCTTTGGACATACATATTCGGTTCAAGCCATTCAGCGAGTTGGAGGACGTGCTGAAGGACAAGCTGGTCCTCAAGTTTCCTCGGGGGAGTCCAGCTCCAGCAGATCCACCAGGAATCGGCACTCGTGACATCGGTACATAATACACATGCAATGGGCTCCGACTCATCCAGCTTCTCCAAGGACGGCGGCGACATCGACCCGAACACCACCTTGAGGGACGTGGTGGACGACGCATCGATCCCGCCGACGGCGTTCCACCCCGAGGATATGGCTGCCGCCGGCCTCCCCAACGGAGAGTTGCCCGAGCACCCGGCCAGCGCCGCATGAGGCCCTCGACGCTTCCTCCGAGGCAGCCTCGTCAGTGAGAGGCAGTAGTCTAAGCCAGTTTCGCTCTCCATATCAACCTGTGTGCGAGGCAGTCGAACCAGCGCGCTCTCCATGTCAGCCTGCGCGCTCGGCAGGTAGCCAGCGCGTGCATTCGCATTTGTGCGGAGGTTTTCGCCATCAGAGTTGTGCGGGGGCCGCCTCTCGAAGTAAACGTTGTGCCGAGACAGGCCTGTCGAAGTGGACGTTGCGCGCTCCTCCTCGTGCCCAGTCTCGCCCCATGCATCGCCCATCCACCGTCTCAGCCCGAGGTTTCAGGTCAAGTGGCTCTGCCAGGGATGTGGCCAGGATGCAGGGGGGCCTTGCCAGGGGGGGGGGGGGGGGGGGGGGGCGAGGGTTCACGCCACTTGCTAAGGGGGGGGCCCACCCCAGTGGCGGGGCCTTGCCAATGGAGATGGTGGGAGGGAGGGCGGGGTGTTCCAATTCACGGTGGGGCCCAGAATTGAAATTTTATTCAGGAGGCTTCGCCATTCCGCCGACCCCCAGAACGAGGGATAGGTTCACGGTTGAGTCCAAGATAGCAGGGGCGCCTTCGTGCTGTATCTACTTAGCCTTCAGCGCATCCCGCCACCGTGCCTGAATTGTGGTTATGCGGCCTGTTGGATGTTCGTTGGGATCTCAGAGGGTTATCGCGGAGCTCTTGGAAGCAAGTTCGAAGTCTCTCGGGGGCAGTTCGAGGGCTTCTTGGGCCCCTGGGGCTACTTTAGGGCCTCGTTGGTGCTTCTGTTGGGCCTCTTAGGGGCGTCTTGGGGCCGCTTGGGCCCCCCCTGGGGGCCTCTTGGGGCGGGCGGCTTTAATTTGCGTGTCGGTCCTCCTCTTGGGTTATCTTGGGGCTTCTTGGGGCTTTATTGGCCTTCCTTGTCCTCCCCCTTTCCCTTCACCTTGTCCTCCTCCCCCCTCCGCTTCCTCCTCCTCCTCCTCCTCCTCCCCCTCCTCCTCCTCTTATTCTGACTGTGTGACAGTGCCGCAACATGGGTCGAACGCAGGCCACGCCCTAGGCCTTGCCTGTAGGGGCTAACTGGTTGAACCTAGGCCACGCCCTGGGCCTTGCCTGTAGAGGCTAAATGGGCCGAGCCCAGGCCGCGCCCTAGGCCTTGCCTGTCGAGGCCAAATGGGCCGACATCAGGCCACACCCTAGGCCTTGCAAAAGCACAGTCGTTCATTTTTTGTTTTGTATTACGGCCCGTTGTACATCCTCCTCCTGGACATCATCGTTAATTTCGTCATGAGACTGTCCGATTGCACGTGGTGCTCGCAGGCTCTGCCGCGCTCGCACGTGGCGCGCGTGCGCCTTGCGCGCGCGTGAGCACCGATCATTCGCCCCCCTCCCCCCCCCGTCTTTCGCGAGAGCCTTCAGAGGGCCTCAAGTGACTCAAGTGGCCCCCGCTCGGGCCCACGGGGCTCGCAGGGGGGGCCCTAGTTGGCCTGCCTAGAGGCGCCCATCCTGCGGCCCGCGGGTCAACGTAGGAGGAGTCGGCTTGCGGGGGGGGGCGGGCGCGGGGGGGGCGCCAACGACCGCGCCGATTCCATCGCGGCCCGCTGCCCCTTCCCGGGGCTCTCAGGAATCCTCCGGGCCCAGTCGGCCTCGCAGTCGGCGCTGGCGTCGTCGCCCGCGAGCGCCAGCCGGCGGGCGGGCCGACCTTGTTGCGCATGTTTGGCGCGAGAGACCCGCGCAGGCCTCGCGCTGTGCCCGCGCCCCAGGGCGACGGCCCAGGCCCTTGTAGCCTCCCGCGCTGACGCGATGGCCTCGCGCGCGGCGCAGGAGCGGGCGCCGCCGACCGTTCGGTTCGGTCCCGCGCACTTCTAATGCGAGAACGCAAAGCCCCCCATGCTGCTCGCGCGCTTTGCGCGCTGAGCAGTGCGACGCAGTTGCGACGGCCGCGCGTTCAACTGGAAACCGCAACGCAAGTTTCCATTCCCGCGCGCGGGGCGGTGCATGAACTGACGGATGCGCCGACGGTCGAGAACTCGCGCGCGCGCCCGCGCCTGCCATGTTGGGCGTGCGCACTGGGCCCGGAAATCTGCGGCTCGGCCGCCCGATGCGCTCCAAAAATCGATCCGCTTCTCCCCCCGCCCCCCTCCCCCTCAAAACTCTCCCGCGCTCCTGGGAGAACCGTGCCGCCGAGGCGGGAGCTCGGGCCGCGGCCTGATGGTCTCCGGGGCACAGGGGAATCAAAGGAATCAGCACGGAATCAGTACATAATCAAAACAGAATCGGCGCAACTGCGACTCCTGATTCTAGCGGAATCAAAAGAATCAGTACGGAATCAATGCGGAATCAAAGGTGGAATCGGCGATGGAACCAGAATCGGCCAGAACGGGGAAGTAGGCCAGAATCGGTGCCAGAACTCATGGAGAGAGGCCTTTTTCCCGCGAGTTCACTGCGGCGGGCGCGCGGCGCGGGCGCGCCGCGCGACTTCGTTGGTTCAGCGAGGCGCGCAGTCGGCGTTCAGAGTGAACAGGTTGTTTTCAGGGCGTTATCCTGGCGGCGAGCTGGCGCATTGCGCATTTGCGTATTCCTGGCGGGCCGTTTGAGGGCGACCCGGCAGCGTCGGCCGAATGGCCCGCAAATACCGCGCGGCCGATCGCGCGCCCCATGCGGTCACGTCGACCGCCGTGCGCCGCGACCGCCGCGCGCCCCGGACCGCGCCATTGCCGCGTTGGATTGGACGGCGCAGCGCCCGTCCTCCAAAAGTCGTCACATGCATATCGCGCGTGTCGAGCCAGCAGCAATCGCTCCCAGAAGCAGCCTTGACAGGCGCGCCATGCCCTCTGTCGCCCGGGTCCGATCCGAATCATAGTTTCTTCGGATGCGCCTGCGCGAATGTGGGCGATCGGGCAAGTAACGCGTGCGCGCTTGGCGCAGCCTGGGAAATCCAACATGGAGCCCCCCGGGGGCGCGGGGCGCCGGCGACGCCTCCGCCCGCCTCCCGCGCGCCCGACCCCCCCCGCAAGCCGACTCCTCCTAGGTCAGCGAAAACGCCCCAATACAGCTTTATCTGCACCGGGGATGGCCGCGCGTCTGGGTTGAGGGCCACCAAAATGCCAACGGCCCCAGAGGGCCACGAGCTTGGAGGGTCCAGAAGGTCGAGGCAGGCCCCTGGCGACTTCCAGACTCATGGGGGGCGTCATATTAAGCCCCGACGCCACGTGCCTGGGTTCAGGGCCTCTCGGCCTGGGTACAGCCGGTGCCGTCCACTTATTCACGCGTAGCCGCTTTGGCTCCAAAGTTGCAGTCTTTGCGCCGAGCGGGTGCACATCAACGTTTCTTGTCCTTGTACTTGACTTTGTGCTGCGCATGGTCCGTGGCGCCGCCAAGAAGGCGGACGAGGCTGACCCTGTGTCTGACTCTTCGGAAGGACCACGACGTGAACTCAAACGGCCGCGCCGCGGCGGTACGGGCCAGGGCAGGGGTGGCCCAGGCAAGACCCAGCAGCCGAAGGGGGCGGCGGCGGGCAAGAAGAGAAGCTGCGCTGCGGCGTCGGCAGGGGCGTTTTTCTCCGCAGGCATAGGCCCGCTGCTGATCAGGGAGAAGAGCGCCACGCCCCATGGGAAGCCGAAGGTCGGGAAGCGCGGCTACTGCGACGCAGTGGAGAGCGATGCCCGCCGATTTCCAGATGTGAAGATGCCTGGGGGGCCGATTGCGAAGTTCTTCCACGGGCGCAGCTACCGCTTCAAGGGGTACGTGCGTGGTCAGTGGCACTCCGACTTCACCTGGGCGGCGTTGCGCGCGAAGACAGCGCAAGATCATGATGTCAGCGCTGCTTTCGAGACGAGCTGCGAGATCGCATCTGGCCGTGCCTCGGCGGCCTCCAGCCCCCACGACGTGGCCCTCAAGACGGACACGGGGTTCACGGTGTTCTCGGACTGCATGATTATCAACGAACAGCAGTGCAAGAGGGATTTTCTCCCCAAGGGCGCGAGTGCGCTGACTCCTACTGACGCAGGCGAGCGGATCACCAGCATCAAGAACGAGCACCATGCTGCGGAAGTGAGCGGCGTTTTGGTGATCGACCCCGACCAGCCGTACACTAAGGTGCGCAAGTGGTCTAGCACGTACGGGTCTCTTTCGGAATGGTCTCTCCAAGCCAGCATCTACTGCCGCGATGGGCAGGGGGCGAGCGCCTCGGGTGCGATAGAGAAGCTCATGAGGCAGATGTTGCCGACGACCTTGCGCGGGCACGTGGGCGCCCCCACTGTGGCGGAGGTGCAGCAACGAGCAGTCGGGGCCGCGAAGGCCAATGGCTTCGTGGCCGAGCAGCCCCTAGACGTGACGCCGCACAAGCCTGACAAGGCGCGTGCGGGGAGTGTGGCCGAGCGGCTGAAGGCTTTATGCGACGGCTCGCCCGGGGGCGGGGGCCTCGATGGCGCTGTCAGTGCGACGCCGCCTGGCGCCAGCAGCGGCAGGATCGCTGCACTTCTGGACAGCAGCACGCCACCGCCAGAGGGCTCTGACATGGCCAGCGACGTGGGTGGCGCAGAGACGGTGCGCAGCAGCGGTACAGCAGCGGGTGCGGGCATTAGGCGCGGGAGGAGTTCGGCCAAATTGGACGCGCCGCTCGATGACCCCGACAAGGAACGCCTCAAAGAGCTGGAGATGTCGATTTCACTCGCCACGCTGCTGGACAAGGGTCAAGGTCACAAGTTTGGGGACAATATCTATGCCTTGAATCGGTTCAAGCCGCGCAGCGGGGGAACGGTTGGCAATGCGCACGGCAAGCTGCTCGACGTCGTCGAGACTTGCGCGCTCGTCGGTGGCAGTGCCGTGGACACAATGAAGAGGGACGTGAGGGCCAACTTGTTGAAGAAGCTGAAGAATGCCAAGACCTCCGATGCCTACAAGTTCAAGCTGGAGCTCGTCGGGGCAGCCGTGCGCGAGGCGACATCGGTGTCTGAGAAGGTCAACATTATCATTCCATGGAGTGGGTCATCTGTGACAGGCGCCCACGGCGAGTTTTCACTATTCGAGCCCCTTCTCTCCGAAGTGGGGCTCCCCATCAGAAAGAGGGCCCAGGTCTGCCAGGAGTTCATTCTCAACCACGTCGTGCTTCCCCTCACCTCTGCGGAGCGTTGCAACTTCGACAAGCTGGGGCAGCTGGCCGATGCCATCGCCGAGCACGTCGGAACGAAGGAGCTCCGCGACGAGGTGCCCGAGGATCTGCAGCCAATTGCGCAGGCCCTCTACACTTTCGCGGAGAGCATGAAGGCGCTGCTGGACCCGCCCCCTGGCGCGCTGAAGAGGCGCCCTGCCAGAGGCGACGTCCGCAGATTCCTCCGCGAGGAATGGGGAGGCGAGGACTGGAGGAACGTGGTCTTCACCTTAAGCGATGCCTTGAAGGAGTGCGTGTCCGAGTGCAACAGGGCGTACCGCACGGACGTCAAGCATGGCGAGACCATCAGTTTGTACGAGGCGTTGCTGTCTGACACGGCCACCATTACCCCCGCCAACTTCGAGGCCATATTTGGTGGACTTGGCGAGTGGGGCGGGCAGCTCCGCAAGGGCGGGGCGACCAGCCTGGTGGAGCAGATCGGCAGCTCGTTGGAGCAGCGGATTCAAGCGCGCATGGCCACAGGCGCCGAGGCGCCCCAGATCAGCGAGGACCCTGCCAAGCTGGCGGCCATGGAGATCAAGTTCACAGACTTCACTGCCAAGGCTGTCGACTTCAGAGGGATCGACGCGACTTGCATCGAGAAGCTGAAAGACGTAGCCGTCAAGCTCCGCACCCTTGCGGGCAGCCTTGCGTCAGCGGCCGAGGAGAAGGGTCTCTTGCGCGCCTGCGCCTCCCTGGACTTCGGGATGCCGGAGACGATTGCGAAGGTGCGCGACGCTCGTCAGAAGTGCATTGGGACGAAGTTCGTCAAGGCAGATACGGTCAAGAAGCTCATGGCGCGCATCGACCAGCGCACCGTGCAATGCGCCATCTGGCTCGTCAAGATCGCTCCCGAACAAGTTGTGGATTGCCCCTTCGATGATATCACGAAGGTCTCGGGCTTGGGCATCTCCCTCGTTGTGCACGTCGAGCCCTCCGCGATTCAGCGCGGGAAGTTGATGGGCGACAAGATGCGCCCCAGCGGGCTCTTCCAGTTCGGCAAGGCGCTCAAGGCCCTTAATGTCTACGAGGCGACCGCCGACGATTTCGACTTTGGGGGCGGCCCGTCTGCGGCTGAGGAGGCAGCGAGTGGACGCGCAATGCCGACTGCTGCTGCGATGTTTCGTGTGTGTTTGATTGGTTGGGGGTGTGGGGCCTGAGGGCCTCGATGGAGGGGTGCATGCAGCAGGGTAGGTGCTTGCGACGATGGGGTGCCGTTTGGGGCGCGGGGGGGCGCGTGTGCCCCCGCGTAGTTCGCAGCACAGTCGTTCGCATGCGCGCGTCCACTCGCGTCGCCCAGGCATGGGTTGAGCTGGAGGCGGCCGTTGGGGTGTTCAGGGAGACGGTCACGCCAGAGGAGGTTGCCGAGCAGCCGACGGAGAAGGCCGACGACGACGAGGCCAAGGCAGACAACGTGGATCAGGGCGGCGAGTGCATTCACGTCGGCCCCCGCGTTGGGCTCTTCGCGCTCTTGAGCAGCCATGTCGACGCCATGCTGAACATTTGCTTTGAGAAGTTGGCTGCTTTCTCGGATGCCTTCTGGGCCTCATTGATGAAGCCCGCCAACGAGAAGCTCGCGGAGCTCGGCTCGATCGCTGGCGGCGACCTCCAGGGCAATACGAAGCACTGGGCCGGGGACATGCACGAGAAGCAGACGCTGGACTCCACGCTGGCCCACGCCTCGAAGACGTTGTTCAGGCAGAAGGGCATGTCGGCGAAGATCAGCAAGGTCGTGACCAGCATCAAGGCGGCACTGCACGACTCCAAGGGGACCGCCGAGCTGCACGGGGCAACGGAGGCGCGCGAGGCCATGCAGAAGGCGCTCGCTTGTGAGCAGCGCCGCTCGTCATCAATGCTGTGGGAGGCGAAGGCCCTGCAGATTCTGAAGATGGATGTGACGGACGAGGGCCTCGCCGACAAGCTGAGCGCCGTGCGCGACGCAGTGCGCGACGCCGAGGAGTTCGGCGAGACCGACGTGAGTGAGGTCATCCTGAAGGCGGTGTCGGACCGCTTGGCGCAGGTGCTGAACAAGTAGTGCAGTGAGTGCTGCTGCGGCCAGCAGCAGCAGCATCAGTCGCGCACCCAGCTGCGCCACCAGCAGCACCAGCGCCACCAGCACCAGCCGTCCCACGACGGTGACTTTCCCGCGTGGTGGAGGGAAGAGACCTCCTTCAGCCTCCACCTCGGCCCCCCACCTCCATCCGTTGTTGTCGCCTTTCGGCCTTGCTCCGCCGCCTTGAAGCCATCTTGGGCCATCTTGAGGTGGGTCTTGAAGGTCTGGGAGCCATCTCGGCAGGTCCCGAAGGTCTTCCGGGGCCGCCTTGAAGCCATCTTGGGCTGCCGCGAGGGTCTTCTTGGGCCGTCTTGAAGCCATCTTGAGCCATCCTGGGGTGGGTCTTGGAGGTCTTGGAGACATCTCGGGAGGTCTCGGGGGTCTTTCCAGGCCGTCTTGAAGCCACCTTGGGCCGTCGTGAGGCCAGCTTGGGCCGCCTTGGAGCCATATTGGGGCCATCGTTGGCCGTCTTGAGGCCGTATTGGGCGATCTTGGGGGCGATGTGCTTAGTACTGTATTGGTGTAGTTGTGTAGACTCGTCGGCTGCCTCACCGCCGCAACCCCTAGCCATGACATTCGGGTGTTAAATTAAACTTAAGCCAGCAGCGATCTGATCCACGACAAGAGATCCTCCATCATTTCCCCCTCCCTCCTCCCTCCCTCCCCCTCTCCTTCCTTTCCCTCCTCCTCTCTCCATCTCTGTCCTTCCCTTCCATCCCCCCCCCCTCACTCCTTCCACCCTCCCCTCCATCCCTCCTCGCCCCATGCCCTTGCTTGCATTATCCCTCCTACTCCCTCCTCCTCCTTGTCTCTGCCCCTCCTCGCCCGTCGCGCGTTTCCTCATTCCCTCTTTGCCATTCCTCTCCAGACCTCGCCGTCCCAGCTCCTCCAACTTCCCCTCCGTCGAGATCCTCTGCGCCGCCATGGTCTCGAGTCATTTCCGCTGCCGCCTCCCCCCCCCCCCGCGGGGGCAGCGGTTGATGGTGGTTTGGTGGCCGCGCCCCCCAGTGGGTTTTCATGGCGCAGAGGGCGCGCGGAAGGCTAACCGACAATGATTGATCGACTTGGTGTTTGCGCCAAGCGGTGCGAGAAACAAGCCATGGGGTTTCGATGCGGCAAAGTTGTAGCCGCATCGAACCCCCATGGCTTGTTTCCCGTATCGCTTAGCGCAAAAACCCAATCGATCAATTATTTTCAGTTCGCGTTCCGCGCCCCCTCCGCGCCATGAAAACCCCATGGGGGGTGCGGCCACCAAACCCCCATCAACCGCAGACCCTCGACCTAGGCCCGACTCGAACTTTCAAAATTCCGCCGCAATCCATTGTGCCAAAGCTGTCCACATCCCATTGCGAGAGGGAGAGGATCGAGACTGTGGACAGTTCTGGCGCAGTTCATCTGGCATCTCAAGGCCGTGTTCGTCAAATGCAGAGAGGTTATGGAGTCGACTGTTGAAAGGAAAGGCCAAATGAGGTGGGAGGAGGAGGAGGTTTGGAGGAGGAGGAGGAGGAGGAGGAGGAGGAGGAGGAGGAGGAGAGGAGGAGGAGGAAGAGGAGGAGGAGGACGAAGAGGAGCAGGAACAGTGGCAGGAGCAGGAACAGGAGCAAAAGGTGGAGCATGGGGAGGAGGCGGAGGAGGAGACGGAAGATGAAAGGCCGATGATTCCGCCGAGATTGAGTTTTTTTGTCAGTTGGGGGCAGTTGGTAGGGTCTGCAGAACCCTCTGGTGCTTCAAGAGATCTGGGGAGGGAGAAGGATGAGGACTTGGCATCGTTCGGACGTGTGCACGTTTTCTCTGCGAAATCGATCGATTAACATCCTTTGATCACTTTCCGGAACATGAGCGCACGAAGTCGAAACATGCATGGGGAATTGACGTTCGAGCAATGGCGAAAGGAGGTGAAACATGTTTTCATTCGAGTATTCGTGGGTCTCAAGAGGTCTCTCTGAGGACTTTCGCAGGTACTTCTGGAGGCCACCAGATACCTCCAGTAAGAGAGGGAGGATGATGACGAGGTGGATGAATTTGGCGTGGAGAACACAGAGAGAGAGAGAGAGAGTGGAAAAGAGAGAGAGAGAGAGATATTGAGAGAGAGAGAGAGTGCAGGGAAATAGAGAGAGAGAGAGGGAGAGAGAGGAAGAGAGCGCAAGAGAGAGGGATACGAAAAGCAACCAATTGAGAGAGAGAGAGAGAGCGCGCAACAAACACAAATACATACTATAGAGATATCGAGAGAGCGTGGGAGGGAGGGAGGGAGAGACAGAGACAGACATCGAGAGAGAGAGAGAGAGAGAGAAACAAACCAAGAACCGATCGGCATAGGTGAGGGAAAGGACAACGAGGAGAGGCATGGCACAAGGCGAAGAGGAGATCAGGTGAAGGATAGCGGAGGTGCAGGAGGACGGGGGGATGCAAGAGGAGTACGAGGAGGAGGAGGAGGAGGAGGAGGAGGAGGAGCAGGGAGCTGAAGGATGAAGAGGGAGGGTGGAGCAGGACGAGGAGGAAAAAGGTCGAGGAGGGGGGTGCGGAAGAGGACGTCTTGAGAAGAGCCGGGGGAAACGACCCTGTGTTTTTGCTGTGTGGTTTGCTGAACGAATCGCAGTGGGTGACAAGGGCGCAGCGCACGAAGAAACGGTGGAGGAGGGCATCGGAGGAGATGGAGGAGGGAGCTGGCAGAGAGGAGGAGGAAGAGGAGGAGGAGGAGGAGGAGGAGGAGGGATTAGAGAGGGATGAAAGAGGAGGCGGAGTAGGATAGAGGATAGGCGAGAGATTTTTGCGGATCGGGTGGAGGTGACGGTCGGAAACGGATGTTGAGGAGGAAGAGGAGGAGAAGGAGGAGGAGGAGGAGAAGGAGGAGGACGCGGACGATGACGGGAAGGCGGACGAGGTGGAGGAGGGGCGAGGTAGGAAGGGGGGGGAGAGGAGGCGTGGGGGGACCCGGAGGAGCGAGCACAGGCCAGGCGGAGCCAGCACAGAGGCGTGGTGGGGAGAAGTTGACCCGAAGGGACGACGAGGCCAGAGAAGCAAGCCCACTGCGCACACCTTCCGCGCACCGCCCTTTCGACCGACGCCCATGCGGGTCCCTCGAAGCCGCCTGGTGACGGCGGCCGCGGGCCTGACCGCCTCGAGATCCTGAGAGACCTCCGACCGCATGCTTCTTGACCCTCAATTGTCACATCCGGCTGGCCGCGCACGGCCTTCAGCTGCGCCGAAATAAATCAGAAGGGGGAAAAACACACTGACAGAATTAATCGTCGATTCCCAGGAAAATATGTGGTAAAATATGGGACGTGTGAGGGAAGACGAAAACCCAGAAAATGTTTGAAAATATTAGGAATCCTGTGATTCGTGTACATTAATTTGTGTGTCCTGGGGCCCCTTCAATAAAGATAAACCTCTCCGTCGACGTCGTCGACGCCGAAGCTCGAGTAGCAGAAAGCTGCATGAACACACCCATTGGTTGGTGAAAGCACGTATCCAGGGGTTCCCACAGGCCAACCTTCTTCAGATGCCTTTCTATGTTGTGAGTTGAACGGTGCTCCCTCTTCCTTCCTCCTCCCGGGCCGGCGGAAGCTAATCTACTTTCTCCGCATATCCCCTGGCGGCGCCTCTGGCGTCGAGAAATACGCGCGGACCTCCAGAATTCTATGCTTATGCTGCAACGCTGTCTTTTCTTCTTCCAGAAACGTCGCCGACGCCGAGCGCCCGCCAGGGCGTCTACCCCTGAGGACGGGGGTCGCCCAAGCCCGCCGGGAGCCGTGTGCCTCCGGCGCCCCGAGATCCCGAGAGACCTCCCCGGACCCCTCGTCGCCGCCATCGACGCCGCAGCGCCGCCGACGCCGAGCGCGCCCGCGAGGGCGTCTACCCCTCCGCGCACACCTACAAGATGAAGGGCGGAGGCACCTCCACCCCCATCGCTGGCGTGGGCAGCTCGGGCACCGGCACGCCCCTGGCGGGCATAGGCCCTCGGGGGTCCGCCGCCGCGGCCGCCGTCGCCGCCGGTCGGTCGTCGTCGTCGGCGTCGTCGTCGGCGTCGCCGGCTTCGGCGGCGTCGGGCGTCGTCGTCGTGGCGGTCGTCGTCCTCGTCGTCGTCATTGTCGTCGTTGTGGTTGGCATCGGTCGTCGTTGCGTCGACGACGTTGCTTGTCATCATCGGTCGCCGTCGTCGGACGACGTTGCCCGTCCTAGCCGTCATTGTCGTCGTTGTCGTCGGTCGTTGCGGTCGTTGGCAGTGGGTCGTTTGCCGTCTGCGGTCGTCGTCCGTCATCGGTCTCTGGCGGTCGGTCGTCCGTTGTCCAAGGTTCTTGTCGTCGGTTGTTCTCTGTCGGTGGCGGTCGGTCGTCCGTCGTCCGTCGTCACCGTCGTGTGTGGTCGTCTCCGAGCAAATCGTGTTGGTTGTTCCCTCTGGGTGGGCTAGCGGGAGAAGGAGGGAGGAGGACGGGAGAGAGGGAGGAAAGATGGCAGGTGAAGAAGAATATAGGTTTTCTGATGTTTTGAAGAAGTGATTCTGTTTTCGGACGCTTCTGGAGACCTCGAGACCTTCGGGGCAAGACAAGGATCTGGAGCAGGACCTGCCAAGACTGCGGCCCATCCAATCCTTCCTCCCCCTGATCTCCAACCTGCTCATCCTCATCCTCTTCTCCCGCCTGCCTCTCCCTCCTCCATGGAAGTGGCGGAGAAGGAATGCGGAGGAGCAGGAGGAGGAGGAGGAGGAGGAGGAGGCTGACGAGGAGTTAGAAACAGCATGAGTTTGAGGAGGAGAGGGGGGAGGAGGGGACTGGAGCAGCAGATGCAGCACCAGAATACGGCGGGGGAGCAGCGGGGCAAGAGCAGAAGCAAGAGCAGGCGGACGAGCAGGATCGAGGAAGAGGCGGTGGAGAAGGTGGAAGAGGTGCAGGACCAGGAATTGAAGCGAGACGATCGTCGGAGGAGCAGAGGAGCAGAGGAGCAAGAGGAGGGCGTGGTGGAGCAGAGCATCGAGGGGCAGGAGCGCAGACGACGAGGAGATTGGCGCAGGAGCGGGTGCAGCGGCAGAAGGCCGGGGGGGAAGACGATGATGAGGAGGGGCGCCCAGGAGCTAGGCATCCCAGATGGGGTCGGATGATCGCGCCGCAGCGCCGATGCACCGCCGATGCGGCTCGATGTGGAGCCCAGTTTGCTTCATGTCGACGTCGCCGATGCTTCGCCGGCGTCGACGATGCATCGCCGGTGCATCGCCGATGCATCGTCGATGCATCGGCGATGCGGCGCAATCCTCCGACCCTATCTACTCCGACCCCATCCAGGAGGTCTCTACAGGAGCAGGAGTCGGTGATTCAAAGATGGGGTCCTGAGGGATAGGGCCCCAAGGATAGGAAAGGATCCAAGGGATCTACGCTGTTTGAGGCACCTCGTCCTTAGGACCCCATCTCTGAAAACCCAATCCAATATTTGAACCACCGAAGGAGGATGACGAGAAGGAGGAGCATGGGGATGAAGATGAGTAGGACGAGGAGGATGCGGACGAGGAGGGACAGCAAGGAGCCAGATGTGGCGACGGGGTCGGCCCTGACCGAGTTTGCGCCAAGCCGTGATGCTTCGGGAGTGGGACAAACACACAGACACAATGTATCGTCGATTCCCCAGGAAAATATGGGGGAACATGGGAAGTGGGGGGGAAAACGAACATTCAAAAAGCATTTGAAAATATGGGGAGCCCTGGGATTTGTGTACATTTATTTGTGCGTCCCTGGGCCCCTTCAATGCTGAGAGCGCCAAGAGGCGCCGCACGAGTCTCCCTCGGCGTCGATGCCGCCGCCGCCAGTCGAAGCGCGCATTTCCCAGAATCAAGATCGGCTTCCGAAGGTCCGTGCGGCACTTCGTGTGTCGTGCTTATGTTTATGTCGTGTTCCGTTCCAGGGCTGGACCTGAACGCTGTTTGGCTGGATTTCGGCCATGCTTTGTTATTCGTTCTGGCAGGGAGGTACAGGAACACAGGGAGAGCAACGCGAAACACACAAAACGAGAACAACACGAAAAGCAACGTTTAGGTCCAGCCCTGTTTTTCGTTCCTGTCACATCGCCGCCGTCATCGCCGCCGCCGCTTCAGGCGAGTCGAAGATTCCTGTGGAACGAGCCGCGGCTCCCCATACTTCCTCCAGACCCGCAGGGCCTCAGAGACCCTCGACGGATGTCCTCAGCCGAGTCCTCGGAAGCCTTGGGGCTCAGCCAGAGCGCCCGATCTTGCAGGATCCTGCAGGGGCAGGGTCGCACTGTCCCGGGTTTGGATGATCTTGCCGGGTCTTGCAGGATCCTTCGCGTTGACCCGGGTTTTGGTGCAGGATCTTGCAGGATCGTGCAGGATTCTGCAAGGCCTGACTGATCCGGGTTTGGATTGACCCGGGTCAGAAGATCCCCGAAGCTGTCCCTATATCCGTCCGTCATCTGCGTCGACCAAGCGTCGGCCAGTTCGCCCGCGGCAGTAGCAGGCGACACCCATGTTCAAGATGATTCAATGATGCTACCCCAAGGGATTCGTTCATTCTGCGAGCGGCGCTCCCGCTGCTCGTTTTGCCAGCTTTGGCTCCGGCCTCAGCTTTGGGTGCGCCGTGAATCGCCTTCGGGCCAGCTCGCCAAAGTCGGTTTCCCGCTCGCCCGCCCGTCTCCATTTGTCTCGAGGTGTTTGCACGGAGGAGTGTGGAGGAGGAGGAGTGTGGAGGAGGAGGAGGGGGAGGAGGAGGAGGAGGAGGAGGAGGAGGAGGAGGAGGGAGGAGAGGAGGAGAGGAGGAGGAGGAGGAGGAGGAGGAGGAGGAGAAGGAGGAGGAGGAGGAGGGAGGAGAGGAGGAGGAGGAGGAGGAGGAGGAGGAGGAGGAGGAGGAAGAGGAGGAGGAGGAGGAGGGGGTGGAGGAGGAGGAGGATGGAAGAGGAGGAGGAGGGGGGTGGAGGAGGAGGAAGAGGATGGAGGAGGAGGCGGAGGATGAGGATGGAGGAAGCACGACCACGAGGGACGGAGGATGAGGTTGATGGGCCTCGCCCGTCTCCCATCTCTCCTCGAGGCACCCCCATCGGCGGCATCGGCACCCCGCACGGCATCTCCACCCCGCACGGCATCGGCACCCCGGGCGTCGGGACCGGCACGCCTGGCGTGGGGACGCGGACGCCGCACGGCATCGGCACGGGCACGCCAGTCGGTGGCGCGGCGGCGCGCGGCGAGGGGGCCCAGAGACGTCTTCGCGCCGTGAGGAAGAAGCACGACGGGAGATTTGGGCTCAGTTTCGCCAGGCCTCCCAGATGGGGCCCGAGTGCCACCGAGCGCGTTCCACCACTCGCCAAAAGGGCCTGGTCGCCAACGCCAGAGAGTCACGCGTTCGACTCGAGGTCAAGGATCGTAAATCCTCTGCGGTTGATCCAGGCCACTTGAGAGTAGTGACTTTGCGGGTAGTGGAACGCGCGTTCCTAGAATGGATGGGGTCGGAGGCGTCTGTTCGTCTCGCCGATGCGCCTCGACATGGAGGCCGATCTTCTCCGCTCTTGCGCCGTCGATGCACCATGCACCGCCGACGTCGCCGATGCATCGGCGACGCATCTCCGATGCACCGCCGATGCCTGGGCGATACATGGGCGATGCGGTGCATCCCCCGACCCCATCTACCCGGACCCCATCTGCCTGGACCCCATCTGGGAGGCCTCTCGGTTCGGCCACCGGGGCTGCTCCTTGGCAGGTGGCCTGATTTTTTGTTGGGGGGGTCTTCGTTGTGAGCAAACTCGCGACGCCAGAGGTCTCTGGGGATGGCGCGGGGGGGGGGTGCAGCCTTTTTAGGAGGGCTGGGAGCTTTGAGAAGGCAGGGGGCTCTCCAGAAGTCCTCCCGGCTTCCAAGGGGCCTTTCTGGAACAGGGGAACAACCAATGACATAGACGAAGTAGCTCGGAGGTCCGCGCGGATGTCTCGGAT
The DNA here is from genome assembly GCA_963575745.1 of Prorocentrum cordatum. Taxonomy (NCBI): domain Eukaryota; class Dinophyceae; order Prorocentrales; family Prorocentraceae; genus Prorocentrum; species Prorocentrum cordatum. The sequence goes on along the minus strand of CAUYUJ010020315.1, from coordinate 365,141 downwards.
CGGCGCTGGAGACCCCTGGCGGCGCCTCCGGCGCCGCGCCGAGCCGAGAAATCCCCGCGGACCTCCGAGTTGTTCCGTTCGTGTCCTGGGCCCCTGGGCCGAAGGATTGATTGCAAAAAAACTTGTGTTTTGCTTTTTTTTTTGCAGTCCTGGGTTTTGTTTTGCAATCCTTCGTTGCAATCCGGGTTTTTTTTTGCAATCCTCCGAGTTGTTCTGTTCGTGTCCTGGGCCCCTGGGCCCTGGGCCTGGGCCCCTCTCTGAGCGGGCCGTCCGCCTCCCCGGAGCCCTCCCTGCCTTCCGAGAGGGCCGCCCCCCCCCCGCGCCGGGGCCCCGCCCTGTGCGCGCCGCCCAGGTTTTGGTTCCCACGGCGTCGGGACGGGCACTCCCCACGGCATCGGCACAGGCGGGGGGGGGGGCAGAAGCTCGACCGGACGTAGAATCAGGAGCGAAAGAAGGACGTACATGTACATGAATCCACGCTGGTTTCGAGAGCACGCATTGCACAAATGCTCGTATAGCGCGGCCGGTCTCGCGAATCGAGGGGCCGTGTTCATGTACATAGCTGGGCGCGTACGTCCTTTGTGGGCTCCCTAGTAGGAGTGGCCCTTCGCCGGAGTGGCATTTTTGTGCGGGCTCGCAGGGCCCCCCCCCAGCACTGGCCTGCGCGCTCGGATGTGGCCTGCCCGCGACCCCCCCCCCCCAAAGCCGCGCACCAAAGGCCACTCCTGCCCGGGGTCACTCTTGTCGGGGGTGGACAGAACCCCCAACAGTGACACGTCGATTAGTGAATTGTCCGTTTTCGGTTCTCGAGAGGGCGCCGTGGCCGTTATTTTCCAGGCTTGCGCCCGCCAGGTTTGGGCCTCAGGTCGTTTTCACTAAACCACGTTTTACTAAAGGGGGGTCTGTCCATCCCCGATCTTGCGTGTGGTCGACACGCGCATCCACCTGCACAGATCCTCAAGAGTCAAGCTGACCTCGACAGCCAAGCAGTGGCATAAACGGAAGACCTTGGATGCCCGCGCGGATTCCTCGGATCAGCGCTGGGGCTCCCCGGCGGCGCCTCCCCCTGGCGCGCTCCGCGCGCCAGGGGTGGGATGTCTGGCGCAGATCCAAGACATCCGCTCGGAACTCCGAGTTTATATGTTTATGTCATGATTCGTTCCCTTTCTCGTCAAGAGTCAAGCTGACCACCAGCACCGCTGGAATTCGATGAGAACGCTCCTGCGGTGGTCAACAGGCCGCTGCAAAGTTGACCACCGCTTGGGGACAGGTTGTCGACTGCCTCTTGGCGAGCAGGCCCAGACAGAGGATCGAGGCTTGAGGATCGGGGTCTGTTGCCTGCTTCGGCTCTCTTCAGGCCCATGAGGCTCGATACTTGGCATGCCCTGCAAGAAACAAGGTGGAGTTGTTCTGCCATTGTCGGGCTCTTTGTGGGCCCCGGAAACAGCAGGGCCGTTTTTTCACCGTTTCAAAAAAAGTGCCCCTGAAAAATGGAAACGGCAAAAAACGGCAGACGGAAACGGCAACAAAAACGGCTCCAGGATTGGAACCAGAGCCGGAACCGGTAAAAAAACGGCGACGGAACCGGTAAAAAAACGGCGTCGGAACCGGCAAACAAACAGCAAAACGGAACCGGTAAAAAACGGCCCTGTCGTTTCCAGGGCCCACTAAGGTCGGGCTCCAACATCTGTTTCTGGGTCTTTGGACCGCCTAAAACGATTCGGGTCGAAAGCACGTTCCCAGGGAAGGGCTTCAGAGGTCTCTGGTCATCCAGTACTGAAGAAATCGAGACTTCGGAGGCTCGGGCCCATCTCCACACAGAGTCCCCAAACCTCCCTCCCGGGCGGCCTCGGGCGTCGGGCGTCGGGCGTCCGTCGTGGATGGAGCCCCAGCCTGTCCCCTTCCCCCCCCCCCGCGGCGCGACGCGACGCCACAGGCCCACCCCCCAGGGGCGGCGTTGCGGGGGCGCGGAGGTGGCCGCGCCAATCGCGCGGAGCTGGGGGACCCAGGGCCGAGGCGGGGAGTTCTGCACGCCCACGGCCGGCCCGGGAAGCGGACCTCGGTTTTTCTGGAGTGCCCGCCGCGCACCACAGAGTGCGCGCAGGTGCCTTCCCTCCTCCCCGCCAGGAACCCCCCACGGCATCGGCACCCACACGCCGGGCATCGGGACGCCCATTGGGGGCATCGGCACCCCGATCGGCGGCATCGCCACCCCCGTGGGCGGCATCGCCACGCCCGTCGGCGGCATCGCCACGCCCATCGGGGGGATCGCCACCCCCGTCGGAGGCATTGCCACTCCGGTGGGCGGCATCGCGACGCCCGTGGGCGGCATCGCCACTCCGGTGGGCGGCATTGCGACGCCAGTGGGTGGGGTCGCCACGCCCACAGGCCTCCCCGGGGGCCTCGCGCCGACCCCCGTGGGCGGCGCCGACACGCCTGGGCCAGTCACGATGTCGCTGAACCCGGGGGACGTCGAGACGGAGGGTATCCTGACCGCAGACATCATCCGGCAGCAGCTGAAGCAGCACGAGGAGGCTGCCGCGAAGGCCAAGCTCGCCGCTGGGCAGAAGGACGTCGAACCCAGGAAGGGACCTGCCAAGGAGAAGAAGCGCAAGGACAAGACCAAATTCAAGTTCTGAGGGATCGGCGAGGTGGAAATGTCTCCTGACGCATACAGTCATGATTCAGTGGCGTATGTCCTGGAGGGAGCTCTTGTCATGAACCTAGTAGTGCAGGTGCGAACCTGCCGTTGGTTCGATAAAACCATGCGCATCATTGTAATCATTACCGTCTCCGCGCCATCCGAAGCTCAGCAGACAGAGCATCAGACAGATCAGTCACGCATCTGGCATGCCGCCGATGCCCCTCGCCTGCGTCTCCTGAGACAATCCCCATGCGCATCGAACATGAGGATGACTCTCAGCCTGCCTCAACGTACTCGTTGTGTGCTCTTGGCCTTCATCCAAGCGGGGGACATGCACCTGCCTTGTGCGCTTCCTTCTTCACGTGAATGTCCGTAAGGGTCTCATGTGTAGGGCTGCTGATTATGAGGGTGCTTACTTTGCCCTCAAGGATGGAGCAGCTTGATTTGATTTGGAGGACGCGGCTACGATTCGTTAATTGGTCGCCCATGCACTGTACACCCATTGTGGGTGTGCAGCGAGATTTGCGACTTGACCGACTAACGTTGTCTTGGATGCGCGTGAATCGAATGACAAATTTCATAGACATCTGCTTTCTGGGGTCCGCGCGCATTTCTGGGGATCTGCGCTGGACACTCTCCCCTGGTGGCGCCTCCGACGCTGCCCCTGGCACGACCCGCGCGCCAGGGAGATCCAACGCCGATGCAACACAGTCCGCTCTGAACTTCGAACCTGTATCTGTTATCAACTGTACTTCGGTGAAAGTATCGGTTATTTACCTTACAGTCCGCTCAGAGCATGTAACTTCGAGTTAAGGTTACATGTTAGGGCCGATGCTGATGTGAGGCGTCCAGCGGCCAAGGGCGGCCCCTGCGGAAGAGTCTCGATATGGTTTGGAAGGTGTTCAAGTCTGGACCGCGTGCGGGATTCCGAGCTCTCGGCCTCTCTTCGACTCGCTCGTTGCCCCCCCTCGCGAGTTCCCCCGATCAAGGAGGGCCACACCTGTGGTAGGGGCTCTCCTCTTCTGCTTCGCCACTGCTCTCGAGTGTTCGCGATCGGCGTCCCGTCGCTTAGGCGTCGACTGAGACATGCCCCCGCGATGCGTCGAACACGTGGCCTTCATTGTGCCGCCATCGACTGATAAAGACGATCTCGCTCTCGCTCCCTCTCTCGATCTCTCTCTCTCTGTCTCTCTGTCTCTCTATCTCTCTTTTCCTGTTTCCCCACATCCAAAGTGGGGTTCTTGTTTTCTCTGCACACGCCGCGCAGGATCTCACCCCCCCTTTTCCTCTCTCTCTCACACACACTCACCACCACCACCATCATCATCACCATCAACAACCATCATCGTCATCACACGCACACGCTCATCATCATTACCATCATCATCACCATCAACCACCATCACCGTCTTCACTACTCATCATCATAATCCTTCATCATTACTCATCATCATAATCCTCACCATTATCATCGTCACCATCGTCACCACTCGATCACCCACTCACTCACTCAATTACTCACTCATCCTCAGTAGGCTTCGGAGGCGGTGGTCCTCCGACGGTAGGACCGCCGCCACTCTCAACATCATCGTCACCATCTCCATCATAATCTCTCGTCCACCCACTCAGTGGCCATCCTGATCATCATCAGCATCATCATCATCACTCATTCATCACACACTCATCATCATCATCATTCATTCACTCATCATTTCGTCATCACTCACTCCCTGGCTTGAATTGGAGGTAGTATCAGGCGGGAGCCTCGTGTGTGAGTGAATTGTGAGGAAGTCTCAGGCGGGAGCCCCTCCCTATGGGGCCCGCACCTCATGTTTCTAATCCGAGGCGTGTCATTCGAAACGTATAGTTGTCGTCACTTTTGGGCCCTTGCGGCGAGAACCTGGAGGTAGTATCAGGCGGGAGCCTCGTCTGTGAGTGAATTGTGAGGAAGTCTCAGGCGGGAGCCCCTCCCTATGGGGCCCGCACCTCATGTTTCTAATCCGAGGCGGGTCATTCGAAACGTGTAGTTGTCGTCTCTTTTGGGCCCATGTGGCGAGAACCTGGAGGAAGTATCACGCGGGAGCCTCGTCTGTGAGTGAGTTGCGACGAAGTCTCATGCGGGAAGCCTCTCCCTATGGGGCCCGCACCTCATGTTTTAAACCCGAGGCGGGTCATCCGAGGGGTTGTCCCAACGGCTGGCTCCCGCGCCCCTGCGGCCTGCGAGGTTGTCCCAACGGCCTGGCCCGAAGGGTTGTCCCGACGGCTTCGCGATCTAGCCGTCGGCAAACGCGCGCGCGCTGGCCGACGCGGCGACGGCGCCGAGGAACATCGAGTTGCTTGCCACGACCAGGAGGAACGGGGGGTGCACATGGAGAAGAGGCAGGAGGATGAGGAGGGAAGGGCATGGGGGAGGGCGACGACGAGGAGGAGGTGGCCCGAGAGGAGGAGGAGGAAGAGGAGGAGGAGGAGAAGGAGGAAGAAACATAGAAGGAGGAGGAGAAGGCAGTGCAGAGGGCGAGAGAAGAGGATGTCCGCCAGGGGGAGGAGGAAAGGGCAAAGGGTAAGCTAAACAGGTTTTCGTGCGGGGTCCTACCGTCGGAGTAGTGTGTTTTCTCTCTCTCTCTCTCTCTCTCTCTCTCTCTCTCTTTCCCTGTTCTATTCATACATATGCGTGTATACATATAGCTGTATGTATGTCTGTCTGTCTATCTCTCTTTCTCTCTCGCTATCTCTGCCCTGTTTGCCCTGTCTGTACCTTCTCGGCTCTGCAAGCCCAGACAGTCCGCCAGCCCTCCCAGGGTCGGGGGCACGCCCAGGGGGGGCGGCAGCGAGGGCGGGTTTTCTCAGAAGGCTCGTCTCCGAGTCTTCTCCGAAGATCCGGGACGATCGACGTGGGCGCGAAAAGAATGGGTACGATGCCCAGCAGCAGCTCCCGTTCCTTTTGAGCGTGGCTTGCTGTTCGCGCCCCCGCGGACGTATTTCTCTGAAGACGAGAAGCCGCCTGCGCAACAGCGGCCGCTGTCGGCTTTGGACCACGTTTGTTGTTGGGCATTGCACCCGTTGCTTCCGTAGCCCGTCTTGGGCGTCCGAGGGCGACTCGGTGGGCCCTTTCGCAAGGCCAGAGGACTTCCGAGAAGCCCCGCCGCCTTCCGAGCAGGCCTGCCTCGCCTCCCTTTCTCCCCCTCGGCGCGCCGAGGGGCTTCTGAAGAGCCTGTTTTCCACCACCACCATAATTTGGAGGGGGAGGGGGTCCTCCTCCTCCTCCTCCTCCTCCTCCTCCTCCTCCTCCTCCTCCTCTTCGTCCTCTTCCTCGTGCTCGTCCTCCTCCTCCTCCTCCTCCTCCTCCTCCTCCTCCTCGTCTTCGTCCTCATCCTTCTCGTGCTCGACCTCCTTCCCCCCTCCAATTTCTGGTGGTGGTCGTGGAAACCAGGCCCATCAGCTTCTGGTTCTCGGTTCGGGGCTCTGGCGGTCGCTCGGGGCGATCCGGGCCCCCCCGACGCCTCTTGGCGAGGCGCATGCCGCTGGAATCGGCGACCGAAGGGGGGTGAAGCGAAAAGGAGAAGGCCTTCTCGGAAGGACGCGCGGGCTTGTCGGAAGCCCCCCGGCCTTCTGAGAGGCTTTCCCGCGGGGGAAGCGAGAAGGAAAAGGCCTTTTCAGAAGGACGCGCACGCGGGTTTTTCGGAAGCCCCCCGGCCTTCTGAGAGGTTTTCCCGCGTCTTCGGGGAAGGGCCCACAGGCCTTCCCGTTCCCATAGACCTTTGTAGGCCTTCACCGCAGTGGACCTCTCAGAAGACCGCCGGGCTTCCGAGCCTGCCGAGAAGGCCCGCCCTTTTTCTTTTCCCCCCTGGGCGCGCCGCCGAAGGAGCGCCTCCCAGGGCTGGAAAGTTGCTGAGAGCCGGCGAGATCGCGCGATAGTTTCGAGCCTCGAACCCGAAACTTCCCCAGTGGCCGCCATGAGGGGAACGAAAAGTGACATGAACATAAAAATTCTGAGGTCCGCACGGATTTCTTGGATCCGCGGTGGGCCCCTCTCCCTGGCGCGCGGAGCGCGCCAGGGGCGGCGCCCGAGGCGCCACCAGGGGGTTCCAGCGCGGATCCGAGAAATCCGCGCGGATTCCGAGTTTTTATGTTTCTGTCATTGATTGTTCTCCTAGAAATTTCCCCAGGGGCCGCCATGCAGCCTGCCCCCGGAGGCACGCAGCCTGGGTCCTCGCAGCCCCACGAGCTCGGCTGCTGGCAGCAGCCGGCCGGCGCGCCGCTGACCGCGGCCTGGCTACTGGAGGCCCAGGGGCAGGTCTGGATCCTCGTGCCCGACGGGCAGGTCGGAGAAGAGAAAGTCCGGTGGCCACATGTGAACCCTACCCCCGCCCTCCACGATCTCCGAGGAGTGGCGGCGGCTCGCTTCTTTCGGGAGAGCTCCCGAGTGGAGTGAGCCCCCGACCCTCCCCCTCAGAAATCGTTGGGGGGTGGGGCCCGAGGTAAAACAAGGCTAGGATCGTGATAAATCGCTCCAGAGCGTTCCGGAGCGCTCTCAGAGCGTTCGGGAACGCTCTGGAGCGGCCGCGGCGCCCAATACATCCTCCAAACCCGCCGATCCTAAGAGATTTCGAGTTATCCCGATCCGATTTTGTCCCGATCTTCGCGTCGTTTTAGGAGGTAGGGGTAAGGTTCGCAGTTGGCCCCCGAGACAGGGCATCACCACAGAGCTCTCTGGGAGGGTCCGCGCGGGCTTCCCGCGTCGGCGCCCGGGCGCCCCCCCCCCCCTGGCGGCGCCTCTTGGCGCCGCCCCTGGCGGGCAGCGCGCGCCAGCGAGGGGGGCCCAGCAGCAGCTCCCGTTCCTTTTGGGCGTGGCTCGCTGTTCGCGTCCCCGCGGACGTAATTCTCTGAAGACGAGAAGCCGCCTGCGCAACAGCGGCCGCTGTCGCCTTTGGACCACGTTTGTTGTTGGGCACTGCACCCGCGCCTTTTGGCGCCGCCCTGGCGGGCAGCGCGCGCCCGCAAGGGGGGCCCAGCGCCGACCCGTGGAAGCTCGCCAGCCGGAAGCGACTTCCGATTCCCGTGTATCACCCCATGCCGATGCTGATCCTGAGGCTCCCCCGAATGCTGATCCCGATCCTCCCCCTCTCCTCCTGAATTGTTCTATGTCTCGCCCTCTCTCCTCCCCGATCCTCCCTCTCTCCTCTCGATCCCTTTTTATCGGGGGAGCGTAAGACCCGGGTTTGCCAGGACTCGGGTTTGCCATCGTTTTTTGACGACCGCGCCTCGGATTCTGACGGGGAGGAGCTTCGTGGGATGTCTGCAGCGGGAGGCCTCGTCAAAATGCAGGCTCGGCCTCGTCATTTGTTTGACGACCTCGTCGGGGATTTCCGAGTCCCCTGTACCCAGGTCTTACGCCCCCCTGAGGTATCACCCCATGCCGATGCTGATCCTAAGGCTCCCCCTAATGCTGATCCCGATCCTCCCCCTCTCCTCCTGACTTTTCCTGTGTCCCGCACTGCATGAATCCAGACACCTCAGATCCTAGAGGCCATGGCCTCACCCACCTGGTCTGCTCTAGGCCCGGACGCTGTCCGCAACGGTGGTCGCATCGCATTGCATCGCATCCTAAGGCTCCCCTCCTCTTCTGGAGCACATCCCTGAGATTGCAATCGCCTCTGGGTTTGTCAACCTTAGGCGAAGGGTTCTGATGTTCCAACCTACTTGAGCCTTGATCACCAGAAAGACTTTCGAGCACCAAGAGAGTACTGAAACTGGAAGCTGTGTCGGGCCCTGGGACGCGATACTCGCTCGACATAGTTTCGATACTTCTCTTGGTGCTCGAACTTTTTTTTTGGGATGTGGTCCTCAATAGGGGGCCACATGCGAACTCTACCCCTACCCCCCACGATTTCTGAGGGGGAGGGTGGGGCTCACTTCGTTCGGAAGCTCTACTCAAGTACGATGGGCACAACGTCGTAAACAACGGGATGAGCTCGAGGCTGGCTGGTACCCGCGCGGCTCTCCGAAACTGTTGGTGCCCGTGCTGCGTTCTGGCCTGTGCTCCTCTCGCGCAGGGCGGGGCGGCCTGGCTGCCCCAGTGCGGCGCCTGCCTGGTGCCGGTGGTCGGCGTGCCACCGCACGAAGGGCCCTGGGGCTGGAGCTCGGTGCGACCGAAGCGAGCACGGAAAGAATGGGCACGCAGATTCGGATGCAATCCTTGGGAGGTCAAACTCTAAGTTTGCCCTGGTCCGAAATCGGGGTGAATCCCGCTTGATCCGGCTGAATCCCGCTTCATCCCGCTTGAACCGAGGCCCACGCTGGCATGGGGCTGAATCCTCTAGAGTCTAGAGGATTCAGCCCCATTGGGGCCACGAGCCATCAGGGTTGGGGGCGGTCAGGGATGGCTACAGATTCGCGCCTCGGGGGCCCGGATCTGGGTCTGCCCAGGGCCGCAGCCATCCCGAAGAACTCTGGCGTCAGGCCCTCCCAAGTCAGCAGGGCTGGGGGCAGTCGGGTGTAACTACTGAGTCGCGCCTCGGGGTCCCGACCCGGAGATGCCCCAACACAGCACTTCTCCCAGGCAATTCGGGCGTCCAGATCAGTTTCCACTCATGTCGAGCAGGATTCGCTGTCGGTGTTGCCGCCGCGGACACTGCCAACTTCAGACGCAGGGCAGCCTGCAGCCTGCCCAGCTCACTGGAGGAGAAAGCACCAGCACCACCTGATTAGTGAGGCTGATCCTTCTATCCCCCACGAGCTGGTGGTACCCCGTTCTGGGCGCGCCGCCACAGAGCGCCCAGTGCGGAGTGCCACCAGCTCGGGGGAGGCCCTTGGGCGACGGAGTGCTGTGGAGTTTTGGTGGTGGTGGCTCTTCCTGCTCTCCTGGCCAACAGCGGCCGCTGTCGGTTTCGGGCATCACTCGCTGCTTGGCATCGTGCACCGTCTGTTCCGTACCCGTTGCGGGCGTCCACAGGAGTGGCCCGCCGCCTCCCGGGCCAGAGCGCGGCGCCCACGCGCCGGCCGGGCAGAAGTGCGAGGACCCCAGGGGCCCAGAGATCCGACGCTCCGCCGAGGGTCTTTGGGCAGTTTTCGGCCCCGGGGGCCCCTTGCTGAGCCTCGGGACCGTCTACGAACGACCCAGGAAGAAAGACTGGCCCCGAAGAAGTGGTCAAGACCTCTGGGGCCCACTCCTCGAAGAAGGAGGAATCGGCCAGATGTCTGGGGCTCTGGCGCCTAATTTTGTTTCGAGCCAGGCGCTTTCGCCCAGCCTTGAGCCCCGCGACACTCACAGATCTATCTGGCGCGAGAGATGGCGCAGAGAGGGGGGGTCCAGGGCTGCGGTCGTGATAATTCAAGATGATTATTGTTCGCCGCGTCGGATCTCTGGGACCAGGCGTTCGCAAGCGCGTCAACAGTCTGGCCGGTTCGGCCGCGTCGCAGTCGGCTGTGTTCGGTCGGCCCAGGTCCCCTCGACCTCCACCTTCCGAACCTTCCGCGCAGCAGGTGCCGCCGCGGCGCGGCCGCGGCGACCGCCGAGGCCGCCGCTGCGGCCTCGACGGGTGCCGACTCTGCGGCCGTGCTGGCGGCTGTCGCTGCGCGGCACTTGCTGTCCATAAGGTGCGGAAGGTGGAGGTCGAGGGTAGTTCTGCCGGCTGTTGCTGGCCTTCTGGGCCGGCGGCCCTGTCGGTGTCGGCCGGTTCGGGCTCGCTTCCGACTCGGCCGATGTTTGGCGGTGCTGTCGCCGTGGACGGCCTCGGTGCGGAGGAGGGCCACTGCCGCTGGAGAGCGGCGGCCCTCCCTGGCGTTGGTTCGTCCTCTTGCAGTCGAGTCGGGCATGCCCTTCTACAGAGGCAATATCCAAAAGTGGTGCAGAAAAATAGTATGGGGATGATTGTTCTGTTATCTTTGATTTTTCAAGCATGCCGAACTATATGTCGTCCAAAATCCGCCTGTAGGAGGACATGCCCGACCTAATCTTACAGTCGAGTTTGATTCGTAGGTCGACCCTGCCCAGTCAAGGGTAGTTACCCTTGTGTCCTGTGTTTCGCGGCCCGTGCCCTCTACATTCCTATGGCAATGGGGCCCTCGGAAGGGTCCTGTGTCCTCTCGCGTGTCCTCTCCAGTCGAGCTCGATTGTAGCGCCTCCTGGAGGCTTCTCGTCGCCACGGCCGGGCTCGCCTCGCAAAGTGGGTCAGACTGGGCCGCGGGAAAGGGGGGCCCGGGGACCGCCTGTGCGCAGGTGTGGGCTGGGCGGGCGAGCCGGGAGAGGCCAAGTCTAGTGGAAGGGCCACGACATGGGGCCAAGTTAGGCTCCGACTGAACTGTCTCCAGCTGCATTTGCGAGTCGCCCGAAAATTTCTGATTGCCCTCTTTGCATTCTGGATAAGGGGCATCGGCGTTTGTGTCTGATACATCTGCGCGGAACAGACCCCCTGATCTCCGGATAGAACTCCTGGGAGGCCAAGTTCTGACTCTGCCATGGTCCGAAGTCCTGTTTGAATCTGCCCAATCCCGCTGAATCCCTGCTAATCCAGTTTAATCCGGTGCAACCCCGCTAAATCCGAAATCCGCTGCCTCATCTGGCTCAACAGCCCCCCCCCGACGGGGCTTCATCCTCCTTCCTCCTTCCGACGAAGGCCTCCCAGTAGTTGCCTTCCAATATGTTCCTGAAGTTCTGTACCAATCTGAGATCCGCTCCCAAGGGGTCAGGGGTCCTCACACTGCTAAGCAAGACTGGCTTCGAGTCCAGTCGCAGGCGCGCCAGGTGGAGCCCCTGAGCCCCGAGGCGGGAAGCGCCCAGCCATCCGGCGATGTCTTCTTTCCCCCCCCCCCCCAGCGCGCGGCCCCCGAGGTGCCGCGCCCTTCCCGGGGGGAAGCTTTTCCGACGACGGAGGAGCCATGAGTATGAGTCATACTCATGGCTCCCTCGTCGCCGAGAAAGCTGTATGACCGAACGTCTGAATTTCGCTGCTACGTTTGCCCCCCTCGCAGCGATGGGCCACCCCGCGCGACGCCAGAAAGTCCCCAGCTGCACGGCCTCTCGCCTTGAAGAGTCTTACAGGAAAAGTTGTTTGAAGGCAGATCTACCTCCAACAAACAAGGCCTACTCTGTAAGAGCGTTTTTTAAGGCAGATCTGCCTTCGAAACACAATGTTTTGAAGGCAGATCTGCCTTCAACAAAACACTTTTCTTACAATGTATGTCCCTCGTTGCAGCGGCTCGCGCAAGGCGCTGCCTCTGGCCCATTGCGACTATACGCCGCGACGTTGCCGCTCACGGATCCATTTTGATCTCAGGAGGGAAACAAACACACAGACACAATGAATCGACAATCCCCCGGCTAATATGGGAAAATATTGGAAGTGTGGGGGGGGGAAGACGGACACCCAGAAAGGATGTGATCTTGGGAGCATTGGGATTTGTGTCTATTTACTTGTGTGTCCCAGGGCCCTTTGATGATAGCCTGTATGCCTGTGGCCACTAACGGACCCGGGCGGCGGTCGGCGTTGAGGACAAACGTTCGGATCGAACAAAACACATCGTCGGAGATCTGGCGAGCCACCGTTGTCGCAGTTGGCCCTCCTCCAGCAGCGTCCGGCAGCGTCTGCTTTCACAGCGCTTTCGGGACGCCATGCTCGGGAGACTCCCCATGGGGGGGGGATCCCATGGGGGGGCAGGAGGGTATCCCCCCCATGGGATCCCCTCCTGCCCCCTGGGATCCTATCCTGGGATCCCCCCCCTGGGATCCTATCCCCCCCCTGGGATCCTATCCCCCCATGGGATCCCCCCCCATGACGAGTCTCCCTACATGCGAGGCAGGGTCGCTTTGGCGGAATTCCGCAGTTTCTCGCTGGCGCCTAAGGATGTTTCGAGGTGCGTCCCGCCGATTGCAGACGCGGTGCGACCATATCGGCTTGCTCGCCTGCTGGGATCGGCGCGGGGTCGCTCAGGGAACATGGGGGCCATCAGTGGATGCGAAGACCGTGTATACCTGGCCAAACCTCGTTTAGGGTAGGGCACGAATTCCGCAAGGCCAGGGACTAGTTTTTCATCGTGACCCTTTTTGTGACAGTCCAGAGGCCCTGTGAGCCCCCAGAGGCCGAACATCGCGAAAAACCTTCTGTCGTTTCTTGTCACGACGCGAGGGGGTTTTGGGCTGAGATCAAAACTCTACCGCTGGACTTCTCCAGATGCGCGTTCTGACCAGACTTTCTCGAGGGGGGTCCAGCTGTGGCCACGAGAGGGGCGATAACTGCCGAAAAACCTCGATCATCGATCCTTGATCCTCGATCCCCTCACATTACCCGCGCCGATGCCTGTGGGGTCGCTCCTGCGTGCAGCCGACTGGAGGTGGTGGTCTTTTGGGATCACAACTGGGCCCTCTAGCGGCTCTTCGGGGCGATCCAGGCGCTCCTGGACCGTTCTCGGCGAGGCGCAGCTGCTGGAGAGCACCACGAGGCTTGAGAGCCACTGGGAACCCGCGAACACGCCCGAGATTGCCCGCGCCGCTGCGGCGTGCACCCGCCAGGCTGCGTCCGCGCCACCGGCACAGTGCCCCCCAGCATGTAGGGGGGGTGTCCAGGCCACCCCCCAGGAGGCTTCGAGGGCCTGGAAAGGACACCCTTCCCCCCCCCACTGATCATCGGCTCCCCAGTACTTCGCGCCCAGTTCGGGCCGGGTAGTGAGCGTTAATTACCCTGGGGAGGAACAAAACACAACGCTCACAGCGCCGATACCTGTGGGGCTCCGGCGGACGCCGCCGAGCCGGGAACCCGGGAACCCCGCCGCCGACCGAAATCGGCCCAGAATTCTGATATCGTCGGATCTTACTTATGGCATTTATGTTGCTACTGCGGTACTTAAGGTCAAATTGTGGAAGTTCGTTTTCCAGTTGTTGTATTATGGTTTGTAACAAACTATCTTCAACCAATCTAAAAACTAACTTCAGCTAATCTAGAACCTAATTTCGCTAACTTCAACCGCGCAATTTTCTCGCTTCAAAAAAAGCGCGTTGCGCTCCAGATTGAGTTTATGTATGCGTTTCGCTCTCTCTCTTTTTGGCTCATTTCAAATCACCGGACAGCTCGCCCTTTGCCCCCCCGCCAGACCCACGCCAAGGGGCGAGCACATACACGGGCGCAGCACCCCGCTTGATGCGTAGCCGTCGGCTGGGCAAACCAAGCGAAAGACGCATCGCGAGGCAGCTGGATGCCCGCGCCGAGCGCAGCTGTTCTCGGTTCCTTCCTCCTCATCCTCCTCCTCCTCCTGCTCCTCCTCCCCCGCGGGCTTCAAACCGCCACCGAAATATCCCCATGACTAAACACTACCACCGAACTATCCTCACCCGCTGGCTTAGAACTGCCACCAAGACATGACCTGCTGGCTTGAAACCGTCTTCGAAATATCCTCACCCGCTGGCTTAAAACGGCCACCGAAACATCCACACACGCTGGCTTAAAACCGCCACCGAAATATCCTCACCCGCTGGCTTAAAACTGCCACCGAAATATCCTCACCCACGGAAACAAAACTGCCACCGGAGTATCCTCACCCGCTGGCTTACATTGCCGCTGAAACATCCTCACCTGCTGGCTTAAACCACCGAAATATCCTCACCAGCTGGCTTAAGACTGCCACCGAAATAGCTTCACCCGCTGGCTTAAAACTGCCACCGAAGTATCCTCACACGCGGAAATATAACTGCCACCGGAATATCCTCACCCGTTGGTTTAAAACTGCCTTCGAAGTAGCCTCACCCGCTGGCTTAAATCTGCCACCGAAATATCCTCACCCGCTGGCTTAAAACTGCCACCGACATATATTCACTCGCCGGCTTGAAATGACCACCGACATATCCTCACCCGCGGAAGTAAAATTGTCAGGCCTGGTGGTTCAGTTCAGTCTTTCTGTCTTCTTCGCGAGAATCGAATTACGGGCAGCGCTCGGAACACAAGCGCGTTGCGCTCCAGTTTGCATTCAATCATGCGCTTCGCGCCCCTTCCAACCATTCGCGGCGTCTGAGGGCATCTGAGCGCTCATGCGCTGCCGCGGCAGCGCAGCAATAGTTGGCCGCGAGCCGAGCGAAAGCGCGACCGCTCGATAACACTCGATAACACCTCGGTAAGATCCGATCGCACCTCGATGATTTCTCGATACCATGTTATCGTGGTGCCATCGAGGTGTTACCGAGGTGTTGTCGAGCGGGCGCAGGTCACAGTATTCCTGCCGCTGTTTTCCTACATCCTCCCCTCGTCATCCATCTTGCAACGCGCGACGTAAATGTAGGTAAAGGCATGTGCAGCGCAACGCGCCTGGGTGAGGAGCAGCGCAAAGCGCTCGAAGGGGGGGCAGCTAGCCCCTCGGCCCCCCGCCAGCCCCACGCCAAGGGGCGAGCATATATATATATATATATATATATATTTATATATATATATATAGATATATATATATATATATACATATATATATACGGGCGCAGCACCACGCTGGATGCGTAGCCGTCGGCTGGGATAACCAAGCGAATGATGCATCGCGTGGCGGCTGGATGCCCGCGCCGAGCACAGCTCTTCTCGGCTCCTCCCCCGCGGGCTTACAACTGCCACCGAAGTATCTTCACCCGCTGGCTTAAAATTGTTTTCGAAATACCCTCACCCGCGGAGATACAACTGCCACCGACATACCCTCACCGCTGGCTTAAAACTACAACCGAAATATCCCCACCCGCTGGCTTAGAACTGCCACCGAAATATCCTCACCCGCTGGCTTAAAACTGTCTTCGACATATCCTCACCCGCGGAGGTAAACCTGCCACTGACATATCCTCTCCCGCTGGCTTAAAACTGCCATCGAAATATCCCCACCCGCTGGCTTAGAACAACCACCGAAATATGATCACCCGCTGGCTTAAAACCGCCACCGAAATATCCTCACCCGCTGGCTTAAAACTACCACCTAAATATCCTCACCCGCTGGCTTAAAACTGCCACCGAAATATCCCCACCCGCTGGCTTCAAACTGCCACCGAGATATCCTCACCCGCTGGCTTAAAGCTGCCACCGACACTACTCACCTGCTGGTTTTAAACTACCACCGAAATATGCTCACCTGCTGGCTAAAAACTACCTTCGAAATGTCCTCGCCCGCTGGCTTCCAAGTGTCACCAACAAATTCTCACCCGCTGCCTCAAAACTGCAACAGACATATCCTCACCCGCTGACTAAACACTGCCACCCATATTTCTGCACCCGCTGGGTTAAAATTGCCACTGTCATATCCTCACCCGCTGGCTTGAAACTGCCGCCGAAATATCCTCTACCGCTGGCTTAAAACCGCCACCGAAACATCCTCTACGGCTGGTTTCAAACTGCCTTCGAAATTCTATCACCCGGTGGCTAAAAATTAGCCTGACGAAAGACCCAACCATACGTAGTTGTGAATACCGCAATTGTGGATATATTCTTCGGTGGCGCCCCCGGGCCACGAAACGAGTGAGGGGTGTACCGAAATGGGGGGGTGGAACCGCATGCGAGCGCAGCCACTGGGGCGCTCGGTGGAGCTCCCTATGGGGCCACGAAACGTGTGAGGGGTGTGCCAAAATGGGGGGTGGAACCGCATGCGGGCGCAGCCACTGGGGCCTTCGGTGGAGCTCCCTATGGGGCCACGAAACGTGTGAGGGGTGTGCCAAAATGGGGGGTGGAACCGCATGCGGGCGCAGCCACTGGGGCCTTCGGTGGAGCTCCCTATGGGGCCACGAAACGTGTGAGGGGTGTGCCAGAATGGGGGGTGGAACCGCATGCGGGCGCAGCCACTGGGGCCTTCGGTGGAGCTCCCTATGGGGCCACGAAACGTGTGAGGGGTGTGCCAGAATGGGGGGTGGAACCGCATGCGGGCGCAGCCACTGGGGCCTTCGGTGGAGCTCCCTATGGGGCCACGAAACGTGTGAGGGGTGTGCCAGAATGGGGGGTGGAACCGCATGCGGGCGCAGCCACTGGGGCCTTCGGTGGAGCTCCCTATGGGGCCACGAAACGTGTGAGGGGTGTGCCAGAATGGGGGGTGGAACCGCATGCGGGCGCAGCCACTGGGGCCTTCGGTGGAGCTCCCTATGGGGCCACGAAACGTGTGAGGGGTGTGCCAGAATGGGGGGTGGAACCGCATGCGGGCGCAGCCACTGGGGCCTTCGGTGGAGCTCCCTATGGGGCCACGAAACGTGTGAGGGGTGTGCCAGAATGGGGGGTGGAACCGCATGCGGGCGCAGCCACTGGGGCCTTCGGTGGAGCTCCCTATGGGGCCACGAAACGTGTGAGGGGTGTGCCAGAATGGGGGTGGAACCGCATGCGGGCGCAGCCACTGGGGCCTTCGGTGGAGCTCCCTATGGGGCCACGAAACGTGTGAGGGGTGTGCCAGAATGGGGGGTGGAACCGCATGCGGGCGCAGCCACTGGGGCCTTCGGTGGAGCTCCCTATGGGGCCACGAAACGTGTGAGGGGTGTGCCAGAATGGGGGGTGGAACCGCATGCGGGCGCAGCCACTGGGGCCTTCGGTGGAGCTCCCTATGGGGCCACGAAAGCGTGTGAGGGGTGTGCCAGAATGGGGGGTGGAACCGCATGCGGGCGCAGCCACTGGGGCCTTCGGTGGAGCTCCCTATGAGGCCACGAAGCGTGTGAGCGGTGTGCCAGAATGGGGGGTGGAACCGCATGCGGGCGCAGCCACTGGGGCCTTCGGTGGAGCTCCCTATGGAGCCACGAAGCGTGTGAGGGGTGTGCCAGCTTGGGGGGTGGAACCGCATGCGGGCGCAGCCACTGGGGCCTTCGGTGGAGCTCCCTATGGGGCCACGAAACGTGTGAGGGGTCTCCCTATGGGGCCACGAAACGTGTGAGGGGTGTGCCAGAATGGGTGTGGGAGGGGGAGGAGGTGGGAGGAAGGGGAGGAGGAGGAAGGAGGAAGGAGGAAGGAGGAACGCGGGGACCGTCTCTTCAAAACGAGGACCCAACAACACAGGTTGGTTGGGAAAAACTGCCACCGACTATCCTCACCTGTTGGTTTACAACTGCCACCGAAATATCCTCACGCGCTGGCTGAAAATTGCCATCGAAATATCCTCACCCGCTGGCTTGAAACTGCCACCGAAATATCACCCTCTGTCTTCAAACTGCCACCGAAATATCCTCACCCGCTGGTTTAAAACTGCCACCGAGATATCCCCACCTGCTGGCTTGAAGCTGCAACCGAAATATCCTCACCCGCTGGCTTAACACTGCCACCGAACTATCCTCACCCGCTGGCGAAAAACTGCCACCGGCATATCCTCACCCGCTGGCTTAAAACTGCCACCGAAATATCCTCACCCGCGGACATACAATTGCCATCTAGCGGTATGGTAGTTTAGTTCAGTCTGTCTGTCTACCTCGCGAGAGTCAAATTACGGGCTGCGCCCGTGAAAAATATTGGAGTTTGGCAGGAAGCGCATATCCATAGATGTATGTATGTATACATGTGTGTAATTTTTCATTGGGGAAAACAACAACAACTTATTTTTTACAACGTCAAACACTCTAAAACCTAACGTCAACCACTCCAAAACTTAACCTCTACAACTTCCATCGTTTTTTATAATCAAAAAACCCTCGCGCTAACTTCACTAACTTCCATTTCTTAAGTGGTGAAGATCGGCTAGATGTGGTCCAACCATGAAGTTGCGTAAGTTTAACTGCAGCTCCGTAAGTTTACTCAACATAACTGCCATACGTAGGATCTGACTCAGCTCGGAACCAGGAGCTGAGCGTTACCCTGGGGAGGAACAAAACACAGCGCTCGCAGCGCCGATACCAGTGGGGCTCCGGCGGACGCCGCCGAGCCGGGAAGCCGGGTGCCCCGCCGCCCACAGAAATCGGCCCAGAATTCGGAACCGGGAACCCCGGGAACCCGGCCGCCCACCGAAATCGGCCCGGCGCTTAAAAGCCGAATCTTCAATATCCGCTAGGGCCCCTTCGGTGCAAGCACTGCTTGGGGGTCGACGCACACAGCGCCGATACCCGTGGGGCCGCTCCTGCGCGCAGCGGGCTCCGGAGGACGCCGCCGAGCCGTGGCCAGGCTGCGCGACGCCGACGACCTGCGGCAGCGTCGAGGACCTCGACGAGCGCCACGCGGCGGCGGGCGCCCGGGCGCCCGAGCACGGGCCGCAGGCCGCGCCCGAGCACAGCCGCGGGGGACGCACGGCCTTCCTGCGGCGGCAGCGCCTGCGGCGCGCGAAGGCGAGGGGCAACGACGGGGCGGGGTCGTCGCGGGGGCGGCTCCTACGGGCGGCTAATACGTAGCCATGTCGGCTCAAGGCTGGAGAGAGGCTCGAGAGCACAGAGGCTCAAGCCATGTCCTGACCACGTGTCCCGCCCGATGTTGCCGCCACTGCTTCTCCTGCGATTGCGCGGCCTCGCGAGCGTACGGTTGGCGAACGTGAGAAATATTCAGCGAAATTAAACTCTCCCACCCAGTTGAGCCGTTCACAGATGCGGCGTCGAAGAATGCAGTTGTTGGCAGCCAGCAGGGCAGGTTTCTCAGCCACGGCAGGCGCGGGCGAGTACTTACAAGGAGACGCTCCCGACAACGATTGTCGCTTCCAGCAGCGGATGCTTGCCTCGTTAGATGACATCCTCGCGAGGCTCGGTAACTCAGTGGCTCGGTGCGGCGGCTTCGGTTCCTTTGGGCTTAACGTTGCCGGCCATTGTGGACTTGATCCCAGTATGAAACTGTCGAAGCGGACCCTTCAACATTCGAGTTCCATTCCAATGCCGCAACCTTTGTTTCCTCCGAGCGCAGGGCCACGGACGATTGCACAAGCTGTGGCGGTGGAGAGGGTGCTCGCGTGGATTGAGTTGTACCCGCGCTGACATCTGGCGGGCGCGACTCAGGATTCGCGACTCATTTCAAATCGGTACTAGAGACGTTTTGGGCGAACTTGCATTCGAAGTTTCGCATTGTGGACCACTGTTTGGTATGCCAGGATGTGGAGTGTCAGTGCTGGGACGTGCACTGTCTTGGTTGTCACCGGAATGCGTCAAAGTGCGAATGTGTTGACCCTACCTTCAGGCATGTTGATACGTATGTATGAAAGGCAGGAGTTGCATGTTTTTCGGGGCATCCGTTTCTGCGGCACGTGCTGGCGCACTGACGACCACGATTCCATCATCTGTGATGACAGGTGTGGTTGCATTGCCGACGGGTTTGGCGAAGTTGATCTACATCATGGGACCTGCATGTACGAAGCTGGCGATCACGGCTTATTCGGGGCAGATGTTGTTTGTCACACGTGACTCAATTTTGAAAGGTGGGTAGACGTGTCTGTTATGAAACCACACATGTTGTCAATTGTGCGTGCCACAGTTCATTTCGACACGGCGCTCGTTGACATACAGGTGGGTGATTTTCTGGACGAGTATTTCCCTCGAGGCCGACGGGTACTGGAAACAGGTACCAGCACAATTCAGTCTTTGGGGCGTGAGTTCATTGATGCGTGTAAGCGTTCGTTGAATATGGTCTCGCCCTGTTGTCGAATGTTCTGCATGCTTATCTAATCTGGGACCTGTGAGTGGCCTGTCGGGATGTCCTGTGGTCGTCCCCTTTTTGCTCTCTTGTGCTCCTTTCCCTCTGCTTCGATGCAGTATCATTCTGGGCGCGCCATGGTATATGCCCGCGCGAAAGAAACAACGAAACGTATACACCACCACCTCCCTCATCCCCTCCGTCTCCCAGGAAAGAAGGGAGGAAGGGGGGATCGACGTGGTTGTGGTGTATAGCCTTGGGGCCCGCAGCTAAGACGACAGAGTGGACGCCGAGGCGGGGTATACATCTTGGCATCGCTCGGGCGTGTGCATTGTTCCATCGGGGACCATTATGGTAGATCTGGTGCAGCATGCTGGTGCAATAGATTTGCGGCGTGCAATACATTCCGGGGCGCAAATGTATTGCTGGAATCTCGCGTGCATCACGTTCGTTGCAACACAGTGCGATACGATTATCCAGCGCAAAACGTTTGCAATACAGTTGCCCCAAATCTATGAAACCACCCCCTTCTAGCTGGACCCCCTCTTGGGTCAGCCCAAGAGATGGCGAGGGGCAGCGTCAGGTGGGCCGCGGGGGGTGCCGAGCGTTCGAGGTGCGAGGTGTTCGGGGGTGGTGGCTGGATCGTGGCAGGTCTCCAGCCTCCCCTCGCCGAGGGCGTTCCCGGAGTGCCCAGATCGTCCCGGACGTCCGCCGGAGACCCGGGATCGTCGCGGGGGGTCAGTTGTGGAGCAGCGGGCCACAAATCGCCCAAGTGGTTTAGGGGGTGTCGCGATCTGGGCTACAGTGGGCCCCGCCCACCTAGCGGAGTGATTAAGCAGTCTGGGGCATCTGTATCCCATTTAGACGCTGGGTTCGGCCACATGTAGCCCGCCGTGGCACTCACTGATCAGACCCCCATCCCCTGTGCAACCGCCGCGACGATCCCGGAATGTTGAGGTGGGACACGGTCAGGCTCGAGTTTCATGGGTTCGAGGTTCGATGTTTTTGGGGGCTCTCATCGGATCTCGGCGGTGTTCCAGCCTTGGGCTGCTCAATTGGAGGCCAACCGAGGGAAAGGGCCGCCGCGGAGCTCCAAGAAACACGGAGTTTTTCAGAGGTCCAGCGCGGAGATCTTGGATCGGCGCTGGGCTCCGCTCATGGCGACGCCTCCGGCGCCGCCCCTGGCGCGCTCCGCGCGCCAGGGGAGGGGTGGTCCAGCGCAGATCCAAGAACTCCGCGCGGACCGCCGATAGTTTATGGTTACGCAGTCCTGTTTGCAGCGAGGGCGATCAGAGGAGATGCCCAGACCCCCTCGCGTCGTGAGCGAAAATCACGGCGGGAGGTTTGTAGCCGTTTGCGGCCTTCGTTGGTCCTCACCAGGCCTTGGGACAGCCAAGAACGATTGGGGGCGGACAGAACCCCCACCCTGACACGTCGATTAGTGAATCGTCCGTTTGCGGTTCTCGAGAGGGCGCCGAGGCCGTCATTTTCCAGGCTTGTGCTTACCAGTTTTGGGCCCGAGGTCGTTTTCTTTGAGGTCGTTTTCACTAAACCACGTTTTGCTAAAGGGATGTCGGTCCATCCTCGAAACGAGTCGGATTGAAAAGCTGGTCCTCGGAACGGGGTCCAGATTTTTTCGAGTAGGGGATGGACTGCAGAATTGATGTACCCAAAATTGATTTTCTCGTCGCTTGAACAACAAAAACGTACGGCGACCGTAGATCGACGACCAGTATAAGCTTTTGTTCGTGGATTCGACGAGCAAACCCACTTTGGGGTACAGTCGGGGCGCTGAAAGAAGGAACCCTGTCGTTGGGGAAGGGGCTCGGTGTTCCTTGATGTTTGTTTGCAGTTTGCCTTACGTGTTCCTGAGGTTTCCCATGGGAAATCTAAGTTGAACTTCTGGGAAGAAGGGGCTCCGTTCCTTTTTCTGGGTTCCTTAGGTCAACGCTCCGACGGTAAATCAATCCTATGGACGATCCCTTGCTCGACCTCTGGGGGCTCCACGACATGAGCATGGCGCCGCCAGGGGTCTGGGTAACTATGCCGGCACCGCTGCCCTCCCCTCGTGGCCATGGCTGGATTCGCCCCGAAGTCCTGGTCAGGACGCGCCCCTGAAGATTGAGGTCCTCCTGCTCCCGGGGGGGCGGATGGGCTCAGGGCGAAGGCATTTCATTAGGGGACGGACAGTAACAAAACATATATTTACTTATATATATATATATATATATATATATATATATATAAACTCAGAGGTCCGCGCGGATTTGTCGGATCGGCGTTGGAGGCCCCTGGCGGCGCCTCCGGCGCCGCTCCTGGCGCGCGCCAGGGAGGGGGGTCAAGCGCCGCTTCGAGAAATCCACGCGGACTTCCGAGTTCTTATGCCTCATCGTCGGGGGGCCTCGCCTGCCCCAGAACTGGGGGTCTTCTCCTGCGCCCGACGCGGGCTCGATCCGGACTCGGCGTGGGTTTGGTGTGGATTCGGCACGGATTCGACGTTGGTCCGACGAGGCCGACACGGATTCGACACGGATTCGACGCGGATAGGGCCGCGACGGGACAGACATGGTCCCCCGAGCATGCAGCATAAGGAGTCGGGCCCCAGTCGCCCACTGCTCGCCGACAGAGTCCTGGGGGGCCCACCCCGTTCCGCGCCGGGCACCCGAGAAACAACGCCCCATACCTGCAGGTTCGTGGCCCAGGGGCCCGGCCCGTGAGGCGGCGGAGACGGTTGGGCGCCGCGTAATGGGGGGGGTCATAAATGGGGGGGTGGCGAGGGTGGTTCGAAAAGGTACCCAAACGGTACCTAAACGAGCCCCCTGGGGCTCTGGAGGGGCCCGAAAGGGGCACGAAAGGGGACCTTTTCTGACCCCCCCGTTTATGACCCCCCCATTAAGCCACGCCCAAGACGGATCTCTTTTTCGGCCTCGACTATCGCTCATCTCTTGGCGGTGCATCGCCGATTCCAGATCCATGCAACCCACCCCGTGAGGCTCGGGTCGATCGAAATGGGTACGGCAAGAATGAGGAGAAGGACCGACAGCAGTTCCGCGTCGTTTTGAACAGGACTCGCCCGTCGGTGCCGCCGCAGTCGGTGTCCGCTTGAGACAGAAGGCCGCCTGCCCAACAGCGGCCGCTGCCGCTTTTGGACAACACCCGTTTTTGGGCGTTGCGCCCATGTTTCCCGTACCCGCTGCAGGCGTCCAGAGAGCTGGCCCCCGCTTGCCGCCCCCCCGCAGAGGCGAGAGAGCGGGCCGCCGCGGAGCAGCACGTCGCCCCGCCGCCCCGCGGGGAGGACGTCGAGCTCGTGGCCGAGCTGGAGGCTCGGGCGGGCGGCACCGGCGGCGGCAGTTGAACCGTGGGAGGGATCGAGGATTGCAGGAGAGTTTCCCTACTAGTCAAGCAGTGGCGAAGCGTCCCGGCTCGCCTATAGCCCTACCAAGCAATGTTCTAAGAACCTTTTGTGGTTTCCACGAAATGCTCTTATGATATTTCTGGTTGAGGCTGTCTTGTTTTAACACATCGGGCTAATACTCTAAGAACATTGTTTTTGATCTTAGAGCATCTTCGGGTTCTAAGAACATGCCGTGGTAGGACTATAGGAATGCCGGGACGGTCGGCCCCTGCTCAACCTATGCAGATGGCCCCCCCCAAAAACTGCCACCGCGGGCCCAAAGGACGCAAGAAATGCGTGCGTGTCGTCGCCCTCCCGCCCGTCTCATGCCCCCCCCCCCCCCCCGTTGATGTGAGATCAAGAGCTATAGGCAAGTCGTTTTTAGGGGGGGCGAGCAGAATGCATGCGTGGGCGACCCAACATCGCCCGGGCCACAAATCATAGCAGGCAGCAGGAGCAACATCGCCGCAGTTCCGTAGCCGCCGCAGCCGCGGGGGAGAATAGTATGCCTCTTTCCGCCAGGAGCGCTGGTCCCCCCCTCTGAGAGAGGACGGGGGAGGGGCGGGTAAGGCTTCGGGCTGCCGAGAGACCCCCCCGATAGTCCCGGCGGTCTCAACATCCCAACCTTTGGGAGGCGAAAGATGGGTGGGGGAGTGAGGACTGCAGAAAAGGGGCCTTTCAGGGCCCCCGAGAGGGGCCTTCTCGGGCCCAGAAGGGGGGTTTTTAGGACGCGAGCCCTCGACCTTCACCTTCCGAACCTTCCGCGCAGCAGGTGCCGCCGCGGCGCGGCCGCAGCGACCGCCGAGACCGCCGCTGCGGCCTGTACGGCGGCCGCCTCTGCGGCCGCGCTGGCGGCTCTCGCTGCGCGGCACCTGCCGTCCGGAAGGTGCGGAAGGTGGAGGGTCGAGGGTCGGTAGCGGCAAGCCTCGGGGATCGGCGTGGACGCCCGTGCATGGGAGATGCACCGAAGATGCCAGGCCAGGGATTGGAATGCGAGGACCCCCCCGGTAAGGCTTCGGGCTGCGCACTGACAGCCCCCCCCCCAGGCAGTGCTGCGGGAGAGCCCAGAATCGTCGCATCGACAAGTCGGATCGGCGATCGGAATGGATCGGATCGGCGGAAATCGGCAGCCACGTCGGGAGAAGTCGAATCGGCAGAAATCGGCAGGCTTGTAGGCCTCCAGACAAGAATCGGAATCCAAATCGAAGTCCGAAGTCGATACGAATCGGAGTCGGAGGCCATCGAAGTCGAATCGAATCGGAGGAATCGAAATGAGCCCTGGCGCTGGCTGGTCCGAACACATCCCCCGCGGCTGTCCGAGCTGGCCTCCGCAGGCTCCCCCGAGTCTATAGTCCAGGGCGGTCTCGCCGCCTCTAGCGGCGAGTCTGGGGCGGTCCGCGCCGCAGGGTTTTGGGCGCGAATTATTGAGGGGGGGGGAGAACGCTACCCCTTTCGCGTCAAACAAAGATTCTGTGCCTGGAAAGGCCCCTTTCGGGGCCCCTTTCCCTCGACCCTCCACCTTCCGCACCTTCCGGACGGCAGGTGCCGCGCAGCGAGAGCCGCCAGCGCGGCCGCAGAGGCGGCCGCCGTACAGGCCGCAGCGGCGGTCTCGGCGGTCGCTGCGGCCGCGCCGCGGCGGCACCTGCTGCGCGGAAGGTTCGGAAGGTGGAGGTCGAGGGCTGTACGCCACCCGAAGCCTTACCAGAGGGGGGCTTCCTCCCATTAGAATTCCGGGCCTAACACTCAGAGGACGGAGGGTCGCGCCGCATCGCCGATGCGTCTGCGATGCCGGCGCGATGCGGAGCCCAATTTGTCCACGCCGACGTCGCCGATGCATCGCCAGCGTCGCCGACGCATCGCCAGTGCATCGGGGATGCATCGGCGATGCGGCGCGATCCTCCGACATCTTTAGCTCGGACCCTATCTGGGAGGCTTCTATCCCAGGAGATCTTTAGTGTTGCTCCCCCCCTGTTTCTCTCGGCGGGGAATGAGCTCGCCCCCCGTCGTCGTCGTCGTCGTCGTCGTCGTCGTCGTCGTCGTCGTCGTCGTCGTCGTCGTCGTCGTCGTCGTCGTCGTCGTCGTCGTCGTCGTCGTTCGTCGTCGTCGTCGTCGTCGTCGTCGTCGTCGTCGTCGTCGTCGTCGTCGTCGTCGTCGTCGTCGTCGTCGTCGTCGTCGTCGTCGTCGTCGTCGTCGTCGTCGTCGTCGTCGTCGTCGTCGTCGTCGTCGTCGTCGTCGTCGTCGTCATCGCGGCGGAGATGATTTTCCCTCTATTGCTGGGCGGCCTGGATAATGCTGGGGGTTCTTCCCCTCAGGAAATCATCCATGCGGGCCACCCTGCACGCGATCCCCCGACCCCACCTACTCGGACCCCATCTACTAGGCCTCTAGCCCTTGCCTGGAGGAGGCGCCGGTCCATCCTTCGAGGAACAATGAGAAAAGAGGTGACGCCTCGCGTATTCCCGCCAGCCCATCCAGAAACGTTGTCCAGGGGGGGTTGAGGTGATCAGGGAAGTGGGGGAGCATGCGGAAGAACACAGGGCGGGGGAAGCCGTCCGATACCCCAAGAGGGGGAGGATGGTGGAGGAGAAGGAGGAGGAGGAAAAGGAGGAGAAGGGCGAAGAGGAGGAAGGAGGAAGCGACAGTGGACAAAGAGGAGGAGGAAGAGGGCGAAGGAGGAGGAGGAGGGGGGGGGGGGAGGAGGAGGAGGAGGAGGAGGAGGAGGAGGAGGAGGAGGAGGAGGAGGAGGAGGAGGGGTATCTTGGCGAGCCCAGGGCCGTCTTTGAGCCGTCTGTGAGCGTCTTGGGTGCCTCGGGCATCCTCTTGAAGCCTCTTGGGGGCCTCTTGGGGGCCTCTTGGAGGCATCTTGGGCGCCTCTTGGGGCTGTCTGGGCGCCTCTTGGGGCCATCTTGGGCGCTCTTGGGCCATCTTGAAGGAGATCGATCAAAGAAGAGGGGTACTCTACTTTTCCTCCCCCCCCCCTCTCGGGAGCCCTCTTGGAGCGCTCTTGGGGCGCTTTTGGAGCGGCCTTGGGCGCTCTTGGCGCCGTCTTGGGGCTCTCTTGGGTCTCTCCTGGGGCCCTCTTTGGCAATCTTGGAGCCATCTTGAGGCCTCAGATGGCCATCGGAAGCGAAAAGGAGAGACAGCAGCAACTCATATTGATAGTCTTGGAAGGAGTCTGGCTTCTTGGGGGCCTCCTTGGAGGTCTCGGAGGCGTCTTGGAATCGTCTTGGAGCGTTGTTGGGGTCTCTTGGAGCATCTTTGGAGCCGTTTTGAGGCATCTTGCGCTATCTTGAGCCATCTTGGAGGTCATTTTGGGGCACTCTGAGGCCCTCTTGGAGCCATCTTGGGCGAAACAAATCCTTCTGACACCTCACAGGGCGCCCCGTCCAGGGGTTAGGGGGAAGGGGTAAACCCCTCCGCGAAGGGGAAGAGGGGGATTGGAAGATGAAACTTCCTAGACCGCCTACGCTCAGAGGGCTGGTGGGATTCAGCACACATATGTACTTCCTTCTCCGTCCTCCACGCCCCTTGCCTCGTGTCGAGGGCGCCCAAGAGGGGGGTAGGACGACCAGGGGGTGAATATAATGGCCAGGGCCATGGAATCTCCCTAGAGCGTGGCCCCCCCTTCTTTCTTGTTTCAAGACGTCCCTGGGTCCCCCCGCATCTGGGAGGCCCCTCCTTCACGAGCGCTCTGGGAAGGCCGCGGCGCCCGAGACATCCTCCAAAGCCGCCATATCTCACAGATTCTCGGTGCATCCTCTCCCGATGGTATCCTCGCGCTGGCTTCGTACCCCGCATGCTCGTGCTCCCTCCGGGGGGCCCCCAGTCCACGAGCGCCCAGGAGGCCGAGCTCGAGGAGGAGGGCCCAGGAGCAAGGGGGAGCGG